>CM035126.1:60650089-61250089 GCA_020205555.1 Panax stipuleanatus | reverse complement strand
ATATTCGGATGTAGTAAATAGGGCCCAGTTATTAGAACGAGATAATGATTATGTTCAACCGAGGGACCACAACCAAGGTCGTACCGGTGGCAGCAGTCATCGGAGCAATAACAACCAGCGAGGAGGAAAGTATGACAGAAGCGGTAACCACTCCGGTGGTTATCGTGGCCATGATAGTAGAAGAAGCGAATCGGGAGGAGATTTCAAGAAGAGAAGGTATAACAATGAAAACGCGAAGACGTCGACATCAGCACCAGCATCAACTGTTTCGAGGGGAGGAGAACGACCACCGGTCGTATGCTTTAAATGCGGGAAAGAGGGACATATCAGCCCAAACTGCCCACAACAGTTCAAAGGATGCTATAACTGTGGAAAAGAAGGACATATAGCTCGAGATTGTCCTGTTGCGAAACCAAGTTCAGCGGGGGTGGTGATTCTAAAGGCGGTTGCAGACAAGTCAAAGTCGATAATTCCTGGAAGAGCGTTTGTCGTGACAGCCCAAAACGCGAGGAATCCACACGAGGTGATTACGGGTAAGCTGATCATAAACTCTTGCGAAGTTTATACCTTGTTAGATACTGGTGCTACCCATTCCTTTATTTCACCTGCTTGTGCTCAACGTTTAAACTTGACTTCTGATAAATTAGACTTTGACTTATCTGTTGAAACTCCGTTAGGAGAAACCTTTGTTACATCTACAGTTTACAAATCTTGCTTGATTCAGATTGGTACCCTTACCTTACCTGTTGATCTTATATCTTTGAAAATACTTGCATTTGACGTGATTTTAGGAATTGACTGGTTAACCACTTACCATGCCAAAATTGATTGTTTTCGTAAGGTTGTTAGTTTTCATATTCCTAATCAACCTGTTGTACGAATTCAAACCACCAAACCACTAAAATCAGTCAATATCATTTCAAATCCCAAGGCTATTCGTTTATTGAAAAACGGATGTCAAGCTTTCTTAGCTGATGTCACTGATCTAAACCAGAATACATCAGATTTGAATAATATTTCCATTGTTAATGAGTTTCCTGATGTATTTCCCGAAGAACTTCCCGGTCTACCCCCATAACGTGAAGTTGAATTCTTTATTGACCTTGAGCCCGGTACAAAGCCCATTTCTAAAACCCCATATCGAATGGCTCCTATTGAACTTCAGGAGTTAAAGATCCAATTACAAGAATTGTTAGACATCGGTTTTATTCGTCCTAGTACGTCTCCTTGGGGTGCTCCTGTTTTATTCGTAAAGAAGAAAGACGGGAGTATGCGACTTTGTATTGACTATCGGGAGTTGAACCATGTCACCATTAAGAATAGGTATCCGTTATCTCGTATTGATGACCTGTTCGACCAGTTGCAAGGAGCGCAATTCTTTTCAAAGATCGATCTTCGTTCTGGATATCATCAGTTTAAGATTAAAACTGAGGATATTCCAAAGACTGCTTTTAGAACACGGTACGGGCATTATGAGTTCTTAGTCATGTCTTTTGGATTGACTAATGCTCCTGCTGCTTTCATGGATATGATGAACCGTGTATTTAAGGAGTATTTAGATCAATTCGTTGTTGTCTTTATTGATGACATCCTCATTTATTCTAAAAGCCGTGAAGATTATGAACACCATTTGAAGTTAGTACTTCAAAAGCTTCGTGAGAACAAGCTATATGCCAAGCTGAATAAATGCGAGTTCTGGCTTGAGGAAGTAGCATTCCTTGGGCACGTGGTATCGAAACGTGGAGTATCTGTGGACCCGGCGAAGATTGAAGCAATACAAAGCTGGGAGCAACCTAAGTCGGTGACCGAAGTACGAAGCTTTCTGGGCTTAGCTGGTTACTATCGGAGATTCGTAAAGGGATTTTCTCGAATCGCTACTCCATTAACTCAGTTGACTCGGAAAGATACGAAATTCGTTTGGAGAGAGGAATGCGAGAAGAACTTCCAAGAGCTCAAGAGGAGACTTATCTCGGCACCTGTTCTGACAATACCATCTGGTTCGGATGGATTTGTTATTTACAGCGATGCTTCGGGCAAAGGGTTAGGATGTGTTCTCATGCAACATGGGAAAGTCATAGCCTATGCCTCGCGACAACTCAAAGAATATGAGAGGAATTATCCTACTCATGATCTAGAGTTGGCAGCAGTCATTTTTGCGTTGAAGATCTGGAGACATTACTTGTACGGAGAGAAAGTGGAGATTTATACGGATCATAAGAGCCTTAAATATTTCTTCACTCAGAAGGAACTCAACATGCGGCAACGACGTTGGCTTGAGCTGTTGAAAGATTACGATCATACTATCCAATACCATCCTGGAAAAGCGAACGTGGTAGCTGACGCGTTGAGTAGAAGATCATATGTGGGAACGAATGCGATGATGTCAAGTATACGCGTAGAACCAGCTTTGATTGATAAAGTTAAAGCTGCTCAAGCTACGGATGCGGAGCTGATGAAGATGAAGAAGAAGGTGCAAGAAGGTGCAATTCCAGAAGCGAGAATCGATGAAGATGGAATACTTCGAGTCAACTCCAGACTTTGTGTTCCTAACGATTCCGACTTGAAGTATAGAATCATGATGGAAGCACACAACACACCGTTTGCAATCCATCCTGGGAGTACTAAAATGTATCGTGATCTTCGACATACATTTTGGTGGGGCAATATGAAGAGAGAGATCGCGGAGTTCATCTCGAGATGTTTAACTTGTCAACGTGTAAAGGCGGAGCATCAAGTACCGAAGGGTCCATTGCAACCACTGGAGATTCTGAAATGGAAGTGGGAACACATTACGATGGATTTCGTTACGGGTCTTCCCAAGGTTTCTCAAGGCTTAGATGCGATTTGGGTTATTGTTGATAGATTAACCAAGTCTGCTCATTTCTTGCCGATACGAGAGACTTATTCCCTTGAACGTCTTGCTCATATGTACGTGAATGAGATTGTGAGGTTGCATGGCATGCCAGTATCCATAGTTTCGGATCGTGACCCCAGATTTACTTCACGATTTTGGATCAGTTTGCAGAAAGCTATGGGTACGGATTTACGATTCAGTTCGGCTTATCATCCTCAAACAGACGGACAATCGAAAAGGACTATCCAAACTCTTGAAGATCTATTGAGACTCTGTGTTCTAGACTTCAAAGGGAGTTGGGATAAGTATTTACCATTGGTGGAATTCTCCTACAACAACAGTTATCAGGCAAGTATAGGCGTAGCTCCATTCGAGGCATTGTATGGGAGAAAGTGTCGCTCTCCAGTATGTTGGAACGAGGTGGGCAAAACAACATTGTTGGGACCGGAGTTAGTACGTATGACTACGGAAAAGATTCAAATGATCCGACAATGTATACAAACCGCACAAAATCGACAAAAGAGTTATGCGGATCTTCATCGAAAGGACGTGGAATTTAATGTTGGAGACCATGTGTTATTACGTGTTGCTCCATGGAAGGGAGTTACAAGGTTTGGGAAGAGAGGAAAGCTTAACCCACGATTCATTGGTCCATTCGAGATTCTTGACCGAGTAGGAAATGTGGCTTATAGACTCGCTTTACCTCCAAGCATGTCTCGTGTTCATAACGTGTTTCACATATCCGTGTTACGTAAATATGTGAAGGATCCAAACCGCATTATTGAGTTAGAACCAGACGAGATAGCTGAAGATTTAACGTACGAGGAGGTACCTGTCAAAATCTTGGATAGGAAGGAGCATGTCTTACGCTCGAAAATTATACCTCAAGTTAAAGTTTTGTGGAGAAACCAGGCTATTGAGGAAATGACCTGGGAGTTGGAATCGGAAATGAAAGCGAGGTATCCTCACCTTTTCGACATACCAGGTACGTACGTCAATTTCGAGGACGAAATTTCATAAGGAGGGGAGGTTGTAAGACCCCAACTTTTATGAATAAAGATTTAATTTTCTTTATATTATTTCGAAATAGTAAGGTGTTGATTGATAAATATGAAAGTTATGGGTGAAATGTGCAAATATTTTTAAAATGAGCAAGTGGTTATAAAATATTCTTGTTGTCGGGGAATATTCGTTTGGTCGTGGAATATTCTTGTTGTCGGAGAATATTCGTACGACAGCGCAGCTATTTGTGGGCCCCCACAATGGAATAACTGTTGGATATAGAAAGCGACAGAAATAACTTTTTACAAAATAACGGCGTGGTTGTTACCGTTAGTACTGTTGAAATACCCGGTGGTTAAAATACAGTGATACACGGTGTTGCATAGTAGCACACGGTATTGCACAGTATTTCGAATTATTGAGTCTTACGTGAGAAGCCATTACTCAATTATTGTTACAGTAATTACTGTTCAATATTTTATATTATTGACTCAATAATTGCTACGTTGATATTTTATATTATTGACTCAATAATTGTTACATTGATATTTTATTGACTCAATAATTGCTACGTTGCCATTTTATATGATTGATTGAATAATGGCTACAGTTGATATTTTGTAGTATTGATTCAATAATTGTCGTTGCACAGTATTTCACATTATCAACTCAATAATTCATATTATTTGAATAATATTATTAGATAGCATTATTGACAATGTCTAAGGAAGTTCTGTCTAGAAGGGGTTATTTAATTACGCGCCAGTAAGGAGAAGTCCTTATCGGAAGGCCCCCTCTGTCCTGGGAACGACCTGGTTGTTAATATTGTAGTTCTATAATATTATTTGTGAATAATTAATTATTGATTTATATGATAAGGAAATATTTATTTTGTGGATATTAAAGAAGGAATTGGCGCTGGTGAGTTTTTATCAATATTTTGGTGTGAGAAATCATCTGTTTTTGGATTTCGGATAATTTATGTTTGGAATTTGGAAAAACTTTCTTCTGCAAAGTTGTAGAGTATTAAATTTCCTATGGAAGGACATAGAATTTGTATTTTTCTGACAAAAGGGCTATTTGTTATGAATTATTAAAGTTTCAGAAAATAAATATTTTTTAATAAAATGGTGGGCCCCACTTTTGTTGTTGGTTGAAAAATATGATTTTTTTGGTAGCAGCCGGCGGCTGGAGAATTTTAAAAATAATAATAATATTTTATTATTTTAGTCTCATTTGGCATCCTAAGTTTTTCCTATAAATAGGGTGCTTAGGTTAGAATTGAAAATCACACCAGAATCATAAGTTTTCTCTCTCTATAATATCGAGCGTATTTTTGTGAGTATTTCAATACTTTGAGTATTAGTATTCAGCGCAAGTTTCCTTCGGTATTATATCCGATATTCCAGGTAGAGGTACTTTGAGGTAAGGGATGTTATTTTCTTTCGTAAATGATGTTATTCTTTTCAATATCATTATACAGAAATATTGTCATGGATTTTATGTTGAAATTCTTACTTTTTTCGTCGGGATTACTATTCACGTATACGGCACTATTCACGGAAAAATTAAATTTTCTTCTATTTGTCCAAATTGCTTGTTAAGGTTACTATCTTTGATTGTATCCAAGTTTTGAGCTCTATTCTTGAATTTTGCTCCATAATTGATTATTACGAGGTATTTTTGAATTGGATATACTAAAATACGAATCCTTAGTCTTTGTCTTTTATCTCACTGGATTCGTTTTTTAAAAATGTTTTTCATCATTCTCAGTCCTAAAAGGTGATGTAACTGAATATCTTTGGCCTGTAGAGCAAAGATGAATGATTACTTGATGAATATCTTTGGCCTGTAGAGCAAAGATGAATGATTACCTGATGAATATCTTTGGCCTGTAGTGCAAAGATGACAGGTGTTGAGATGAACATGACCACTGATGATACAAATGAATATCTTTGGCCTGTAGTGCAAAGATGAATATTTGATTCGAGATGTATTTTGATTGATGTTACAGGGATAAAATATTGATGATGGACTTTTAAATCATAGAAGATAGTAGACTTGATTCTCTGCTTAACTCTTCTAATGATTTGTTATTTCCGCTGCGAATATTGATCTAAGATTGGTTGTCCATTATATTTTATCTTATTTGTTGAAGACTAACGATAATTTGTTTCCCATTATCTTAGTTATAATATTCTTTACTGAGCTAGTTGAGCTCACCCTTTTCATCTGTTGTCCTCTTCAGGAAATGAGAATGTTGCGGGAACTAGTCGGGGGACAGAGTGATGGTCCGAGTTAGAGCAGTAGTATTCCTCACTATTTCTGATAAATAGTGTGATAATAATTGTAATGAGGACTTAGTTTGAATCTTAATATTTTCTACATAGTTGTATTGACACTCACAGTTGTGTGGTCGTATTTTGCACGACCGTATGATATAAAGTTTGCATTTGAATTCTGTACCATGTATTTGGCGGCTCAGAATGGGTTGGGTTGAATGGACCTATTCTGGGGGCGTCACACCTAACACCTCCCCCCCCCCCCCCCCCCGCTTAAGCAAGCCCCGAACTCTATGAATCTCGGTTTTCAAGACCAATTAAACAGAGTTCAATAATTGGGCAATATTGTAAAATCTTTTAAAACTCGGTTGAGTTGGTACAACCATTTAACTCATACCAACTGGCGGCTCTGTCTAATTCAGTCCAATCAAATCAAATCTTTTCAAATCGTCGACATTTTATGTCGGTCTCTTTCTAAAAATCTCACCCTTAAAGCAAGACAAATCAACATAGAAAACATAAAGGGTTAGAAAGATATTGGAAGAGGCATTAATTTTTCTAGCGTCGACAAAGTGGTGACACATCTGAATCAAAATTATCCAAGTTAAGTCCAACCTAGCACTTTCATATATTTAAATAGAAAAATACAGTCCTTATGGTGACACAACAAAATAGTATTGTTCAATTTCTTTATAAGCATCAAATGTGATAAATGAATATCTTAAATGTTTAATACTTGCCTTATGGTGACACAAACTCATATTAAATATTTAATACTCTATTAATTTATCATGCTAGAAGACGGCATTCGATATCCCAAATATGTTTGAACACTTAGGACTTAATATAAATTTTTTGAGGGGTTTGTTATTATTTGTCTCATCTTGTTTAGCACATATGCATATACATATTTATATATATATATATATATATATATATATATATATAAATTATGCGACATATTAATTGACATGCGAAGCATGTTGCATAATATATAAAATATATACAGTATAAGCATACATATAGAATACTATATTCTATCCGGATTGATTATAAACTTTTATTCTAGTTTGGTTCACTAGAGCCACCAAGTGAACCAAAAGGTCAAACCTAGGAGTGCAAGAATTAAATTTAAATATAACTATTACATTTAAACCCGGGCTCCGTTACAAACGGGTCTTCACGAGCTTCTTGCTCATTGGTCTCCAATTCTTCAAAATAATTCTAACTAATCCTATTACATAAACTATTTAATTTAAATAGAAACCTTGATCAGCAGTCAAGGGGAAGTACATAAGAGGGAGATATAATTTTACATTAAGAAAAATTATAGAAGACGAGGTACATAGACCCCATTTAATAAAACTCATACATTCATTCATCCAACTAAAATAAAGTTCCATCTCATTGGTCATAAGTTCATAATCAATCCTATTTATTATCATGCATATCATCATATGCAACAATAAATAACATTCATCTCATGAATTATAAAATCATTCTATATATGCATCGATATCATTTAATGGGCAAAAATTTTCTAAAATTTAGTTTTGAAACAAAATAAACTCTTTTATTTTAATCAAAACCAAATCTAAATTAAACTCTTTAATTTTTAAGCCAATCTAAAATCATATTTCAGACAAAATAAAAATCTTTATTTTAAACTTTTATCAATAAAATAAACCATTTATGTTTATTAAAATAACAAAGTTTTTTCGGATTCTGCTCATATGGCGCGGCCGCGCCCAGAATGAACTGGGTTGCGGCACGGCTGCGCTGTATGTCCAGAACCAATTCCTGATGAAGTGGCACGGTCGCACCCAGAATGAACTAGGCGCAGCGCGACTGCGCTGCTTGTCCAGAAAAACTGAAACAGTGTTGGGGCGCGGCCGCACTCCAGAATGAACTGGAGACGGCACGGTCGTGCCACGACGCATCTCAGAAATTGAAAATTTTTGTTTGCTCAGAAAATTCGATCCAATCGCATGTGATACATACATGGAATCACAAAGATTGATAATAAGCACAAAATTAGGCTCTGATACCACTGTTAGGTTTGCTAGGGACGTATACATGCAATCAAATTACATAAACAAGGTGAAAGTGTAATAAAATTGGATTAAAATTTTTTCTTACAAACCATAAACCACGATCATTCTTGTGCTTCATTATCAATCTATTAAAAGGAGTAGGAGATCAGAATTATACCCTTGTAGACTTGAGCTTCCTCAGATACAAGTTTAACTCCTAGTCCTTTGTGTTCTTCTCGAATTCTCCTGGATTGATTCTTTCCTTTGATCAACGTTAGCCACCCAAGCGTTTGGCCTTTAGAGGTGATCCACCAAGGAAGAAGAGTTATTCAAGAAGGTGGTTATTTGGCTAAACCCTAATTCTATTTCTATAGAATATGTGTACTCTCCTAACTCTTGGAATTGAGTGTGTAGTGTCAAGTGTAACCTTGTTCTATAATAAGACCTTTTTATTTATAGATATAGGCAACCCTCCTAAACTATTTAGGATTAGGGTTTCATATTAATTAATTAAACCCTTTTAATTAATTAGGCTTCCCACTCCTATTGGGAATAATTAATTTTTTTTAATTAATTAGCCTCCTAAACTTATTAGGAATATATATATATATATATATGAGAGAGAGTATTTTATTAATTAATTCCCAAACTCCTTTAGAAAAATTCTTTTAGGAATTAAATAATAATAATAATAATAATAAGACTCCTCTTATTAATTTATATTTAATATTTCTAAAGTATTAAATAATAAATATTAAGCTATTTAATTTATTCTATCACCATAGATTAAATTAAATATGCTTAACTTATTATTACGATTATGTTATTTGCTTCATTAATAAATATTCTTTCTTTTATGGTGTGACTCTTTAGGTTCTCCATATTAAACCGGTTGTGAATAAATCAATTAGAAAAATTCTAATATTATTAAAATAAATAAATTAACTAATAATTCATTTAAATAAATAACATTTATTCTACAATAAAGGTAAGCCCCCTTAGCGATCAACGACTTTCCAGATAATATAGATTTCAACATTAATCATAAAATAACCTTTGAGTAAATAGTTACCGTACAATTCATTCCTTCCACCATATAATGTTCCACTTAAATATAAGACATGAAATTACTATCAAGTCTTATTTTATTTAATTATATGTATTTTGATACTAAAATGCACAATTCCCAATAATGCAAATTAGAAACTCCTTTCTAATTTCATTCTGCCTTGGTTAAGGACTAATGGGTTGTCATTTATCGAATCGCATAGGACATTCTCTTCTTTTACTAGAAGTGATAGATTCTTTATTGATCATTTATTATCTCCATGTATAAATTATTATACCCAAGCATACTCTTTGATATACCCTTAGGGTCTTAAAGGACATGTCAAAGTATAACTCATCATACACAAGATACTATAATGATCACAAGTCTAAGGATTATTTGTACTACTATCACTTAAGGATTCCTATTGATAGGCAAGTAAAACTCCATTACGTTATCCTTACCGAGCCACGTTCAGTGAACTTATTCTCCAATAAACACCTACATACTTGCTTTAGTGTCTCCACATAAATGATTATGAGATCGATCATCCTCATCCAATGAGCAAGCAACATAGGTACCTATCTATTTGAATTCACTAGTCCCCTTTTTAGTAATTCAATGATTAAGAACTATTTTTAGTTTTAAGCTATCTAAGAATTTAGATCTCATTAGCATGATCATCATCATTATTCTAAAAATATTGCTTAAAACTATGGGTTTATCACATATTATATAGTAGCATCATGTAGATAATGTCAACGCTGGGAAAATTTCGATTCCTAGAGTTTAGTTCTTACCTTTATATTTTGCTATGTGATTTAGGTTATCTTGCTTAAATGGTGAGGTTTTAGGAAAAGACCGACATACATGTCGACGATTTGAAAAGATTGATTTTAATGATTGGGCCGAATTAGATAGAGCCACAAGTTAGTATGAGTTTAAATGGTTGTACCAACTTAACCGGAGTTTGAAAGGTTTTACAACATAACCAAATATGAAACTCCGTTTAATTGGTCTTGGAAACCGAGATTCATAGAGTTTGTGGGCTTGCTTAAACGATGATAATGTGTTAGGCACCCCCCGACATTCGTGAAACACGGTTACTACGTCTTTTCATTCCCTAGACATGTGAAGTGTGTGTGTGTGTGTGTATTTGTGTGTGACGTAAGGACCGAGAATTTTATATGATTATATATGTAAATTTTTACGAATAATTTTTTTTTATTATTATTAGAAAGTACTTTAATCATATAAGTGAATATGTGAATTAAGCAAGATAGTTAATTTATTTATTTTAAGTTAACTAAGATGAATATTTAATCAATTTGATTAAGAAAGAGTAAGATAAGTTATGTTAAAAATTAACATAGCTTGAATGCTAACCTTGAATGGTAAATTAAAAAGATTTATAATATTTAAGTGATTAATTATTTATATAAATTATATAAAGTGATTATATGATGGTGTAATAACTTATTAAGCCAATTAGGGCTAATTAAGTTAATGAATTAGTGGAACAAAAAGGAAAGCCAAGAAATAAAAATATATTAATTAAATATTAATGATATTGAAAACTTTGTGACATATAGTGAATGATTATGTGAGTATTTAAATATAATAAGGATTTATCAATAATGATAAATGTGTTATGCATTATGTGAAAAAATGTATGTGGCTAAATAAATATATATTATGAATATGTATATATATTTATTTATTACGTGAACTAAAAAGGAAAAGTTACATAATCTAATTATACATTAGTTATGAAAATTTAATAATCTAAGGGTATAGGTATTAAAGAATATTAATATTTAAAATATATACTAACCCTAAGAGATTTATTTTATACATCTCAATTAATTAATTTTATAACTTAATTAAAGCAAGTCTAATTGTGTTATAAAATTAAATGTACATGAGTGATTATTTAAAATCCAAAATGAGTGGAGTAAAAATCCTAATTAAATAATTATGGTAAGATAAAATAAGTGTTGGACCTAACCTAATTTACATGACCCAAACAATTATTTAGGAAGCTCAAAAGAATTAAGGAATTAGCTTAAACTTTAGCCCAACATATGAGAGACTTTTTGGTCATTTGATTAAGCAATTTTGGTATTAAAAATAAATCACAATTGGGCTAGAATGGGAGAGAGGGGGCGGCACTTCAAAGGGATAATAAACATGTGAGGTAATCATTTTACTTCCTATTTTGGTTTACCCACTTTCACACAGAAAGCTATGTGTCATTTTATCCTTTAGCCACAATGTTTTACCAAGCTTGTAAGCAACATTAACATGATTAAGTGAGAGTGAATGGGAGATGTATTGGGAGATAACACTTAGATATACAAAAATATACCTACATACTTTAATAACACACAAAACCCATTTTCTTTCTCTTTCATCTATTACTCCCAAGCTAACAAAACCAAAAAGAGAGAGAGAGAGAGAGAAAGGAGAGAAAGAGAGAAAGAGGAAGGGCCATTTCGGCAGCCACATAGAGGAAGAAAGAGGGAGATTTTTTGTGTGTTTCAAAGCTCCATAATCAACCTAAGCAGAAGAAGTGGGAAGATCACAAGCAAATGTATAATCCTAAACTAGTTTATGCATTTTATTTTGTTTATTTTGAATCAAATCTTGGGTTTTAGATTCCAAACCTTCAAACCTTAGATTTACATGTTAATAAGTGTTTTATGATTAGATTTAACCCTTTTGAGTGTCAAAAGTTGGATCAAAAGAAAGAAAAGTAAAACTAGTTTCTTAAGGGCTAGAAAACCCTAACTTTCTACTACTTTGAAAGGTTATAATATGAGATCTACACCTTCATTTTTCAATCCATCAAAGAGGGTACTAGATATGTAAGTTAGCTTTCAAACCCAAGTAGTAGCACTCAAAAATAATGATTTTTCAAGTCGTGGTGACTGTTTTGGCAAAACTAGTCCGGATTTTTCAAAAAGGGAAATGGACTGTTACAGGTCAGTCCCTTCCAGGGGCATTTTTGTCATTTTTATTTACTATAAAAATTCTAAGAAAATTTGGTGTTAATATACTGAGTTATCTAGATCCAGTCCAAAGATGGCAATTTTTGGATATGTAGGATGAGAGTTATGGATTTTATAAGAAAAGACTACTTTAAAAGTAAACTTGAATAACTCTTTGTGTGTAACTCTAAAAATTGTAAAATATTTACTGGAAGTACATATATATAATAGGAACATCCCCTAAAATATTCGTAATGTTTGGACTTAAGGTCTGTTATTGATAAATGTAGAAAGATCTAGTTATTTTGGTCATTTTAAATATAGTAAATGAAATTTAAAAATTCCAGGAAAAAATATATGTTCATGAGAATATTATATACTGATATATATCTTAGAAAAAAAATTTGGAGTTGTTTTGGTATTTTTCATGGATGTGCTTGAGTTATGAATAAATAAGAATAATAAGTTATGTAATGTTAAAATTTGTGTAATTATGATTTTCTTGACAAAAGGCCCTTAAAATGATAGGATCAAA
The DNA here is from genome assembly GCA_020205555.1 of Panax stipuleanatus. Classification (NCBI taxonomy): domain Eukaryota; kingdom Viridiplantae; phylum Streptophyta; class Magnoliopsida; order Apiales; family Araliaceae; genus Panax; species Panax stipuleanatus. The sequence continues at coordinate 61,237,345 of CM035126.1, read as the reverse complement.
TTTGTGGAAGATGTTTTGGTCATTTTTGATAATGTATTACATTTATGGCCTTTTATGATTATTAAATAAATTAATTAGGAAAGGGTAAATAATTAAAATAAATTATTTATAAGTTTAATAAATGATTAAAATATTATTAAATGATTAATAATATTAGATTAAAATATTATTAATTGATTAATAATATTGAATTAAAGTTAAATTAAAATATTATTTAATGATTAATAATATTAGTAAGAGATTAAAATATTATTAAATAAATTAATAATATTTATAAATGATTAAGGTATTAGTATTCGGTTTACTATATTAGTATCCGGGTTGCCGTATTGGCATTCAGTTTGCTGTATTAGCATTCGGTTTGCTGTATTAGTATTCAACTTATTAGATTATAAAGGAGTACTTATAAAATAAAAGATTAAATGTTAAATCATAACGTATATGGTATAATGATTGAAATATTATCGAAGGACGATAATATTAATAATGATTTATGATAGTATCAGATATTTGATTATGTGATTACATGTTAGATAAATTATTATGGAATAATGGTGTTATAAGTAACATATATGATGCTAATTGAGAGATCGATCTTATCAATGATCGATCTTTCATAAGAAGCAAAATTAAATTTCGTAGCAGTAGTCATCAACCGAGGCAAGTTTCCTAACTAAACTTGAGTTATTAATTTCAAAGCATGATTAGTGGATAATTATTGTTGATTATCCACATCCATAATGATTATTGTTATTCGCACATAGTGCAATTGATTCATGTTCTATTATTTGAACTGTTTCTGAGTCATGTCTTAGCTAGTTGTTTTGGCGAGACTAATATTTGTTAAAGCATGTAACGTTCTATATATTATGAACTGATTTATTATTGGAAAATCTAGGCCATTTATTTCGGCTAGATCAATATTGATATTATATGTTGAAATCATAGCATTTCTTTGAAAGCAATCCAAACCAAATTATTGCGGTACAAACTCATGATGTAAGTCTGAGATGAACAACCCTTATAAAAAGGGGAACTCTATTGTCGGACATCCGATCCCTTGCGCTATGTTTGAGTATTACGCATAATATAGGGTATAATGGAGCTGATCACTTCATGTACTCGCAGAACAATATAATTAGTTTTATAACTAACTTATATTCTTGAGGTAATTCAGTTTTATTAACTAATGATTCCTCTATTAGTTCTTTATCAATTTGTGATCACTCAGCATGAAATCTGGGAATATCCCACTTTGTTAAATAGTGTTGTAGTATTGATAATTCTTCTTAATCAATTGAATATTATTGAATCTTTAAAAGAATTTTACTCTTTCATACTTGATGTTATCCAGCATGGAATTCAAGAAAATTCTTGTTATTGAAAATGATTTATTATTCAGCTACTTCACAAACTTTTGAATATTGTTGAAGCTCTAGAAAGTTAGATTCTTCTATATCCTTTATTGAACGATTTAACTTGCTGAACAAACTAGTTGCTTACCCTTGCTTAAATAAAATATTTCAGCTAAAGCCGAGGTAGCCGAAGGGTCAAAGAAAGATAAAGGCAAAGGCAAAGCTCAAGAGTAGTTCATCGTGAACTTTAATTGTTATGTTACTTTATGTAAATTAATTATGTGAACCTTTTAAGTATCTAAGGGTATGTAAGTTAATGTTAAGGATAGTTAACATGAGATATTGTTATAATTTGTATTAAGTAATGGTATGAATGTTGTAATTTAAAATGAATAGGTAGTTAGATGTGATATGTATGATGGATCGTGAGCACCAAACTCGAGGTTAGGGAACCCGGATTTGGGGGCGTCACAGGTTGGTATCAAAGCTGTAGGTTATAAACCTTAGGTGGGGGAAAAACCTTAGGAATATAACCATAAGAAAGATAGAGAAAACTCATTTAGAGTTTTAAGTGGCGGATTAAGAAAATTCATCAATAGTAAGATATGTGGACACTTAGTGTTTATGGATTATGTTTACTGGTGATGTACTAATTAATTTATTTAAAACTGACTATAGGATGTCAGGAGACGATGAGATTAGAGAAACCCAGATGGTTATGGAGGTGTTAGCTGCTGCACCAATGCCATTAGCCGATGTGCCAGTTCAGAGTGAGTAAGTTGAGGAAGTTTTAAGAGACGAACATGCCGTAAATCTAGGAAGAGATCATGACGACTACCCCGAGATGGAACTGAATGAAGAGGAAGAAGTAGATTTCAAAGAAACTAAGGTGGAGCCAGATATAGAGATAAAATATGGAGAAAAAGGCAGAGTAGTAATCGAAGAAGGTCAAGCATCCGTGGAAGTTCAAGAACTAAGGAATAAGGTATTTCTCCTGGATGAATTGTGCAAGGTGGAAAGGGCATTGCGCGAGTTGACAGAAGAACGCAATGATTTGAAGGCACAAGTCGATAACATGAGGGTTTAGTGCAGTGTATAGTTTGAAGCTATAAGTAAGAAAAAGAATGGGATTTAATAATAAAAGGAAAATGAACAATGACAGTGATAACAACTCCGAGAATTCACATTCAAAGAAGAAACAAGCATTTGGCAAGTGTGGAAAGAACCATTTGGGGGAATGTATGAAGGGTAATAATATGTGTTACAATTATGGTCAGGAAGGACATATTTCACCAAATTGTCACAAACCTAAGAAAAGAGGATGTTTTTTGTGCGGAGAAAAAGGATACCAGGCTAGGAATTGTCCTAAAAAGAGAACAGGTGAAGGAAGTGGATGAAAGAAAGATTAAGTATAACAGGTAGGACCTTTTGAAGTAAAATAACATGTTAGGAATATAGTATCGTAGACGATGAGTAGGTATATGTAAATATATATCTATATAAATGTAATCCTCGCTTTTGTATGAATATAAAGATAACTTTTGTAAGTCTCAACTTTTTGTATAAAGTTGTAGTAATGAATCCCGACTTTTTTCTCAAAGGGATAGTAAATGTTTGTAGCAATATGCGTTGTATGATGAAAAGTACTATGTACTATTTGAATGAATATGAAAATAAATGCAATAATATTATTATATGTTTGATTAAGTAAATAAATTTTGAGGATTAAGATAGTAAGCTGTCTATCTGATAATTCGTTAATTCAGCAAACTGAATTTAATAATTCAGCAAACTGAATTCGTTGATTCAGCTGGCTGAATTAATTATTCAGTTGGCTGAATTCGTTAATCCAGCAAGCTGAATTGGTCTAAGTTTAAATTTTTGTGTTAAATTTTTTTATACCACTAATAAGATGTGGTATAAAGATGAAGAAATAATGTAAGGTTTTATTTAATCAGATAATGTCGCCAAGACGACAAAATCAAAACTAAAGGGACGGTTGATCAGTGAATAATGAATGAGGTCAAGCAGACCCAATGCAGAACTTTGTAGACATGTTAGCTCAAGCTATGCCTTAGACCACCAGCATTAAGAAATCGGCCAGATAATAGATTGGCCAACTTTAAAGATTTCAAGGCGGTAAGACCACCAGAATTTAGTGGAACAACAGACCCTATTGAAGCCCAAACTTGGGTAAAGGAGATGGAGAAGATTTTTGTTATTGCTAGAGTAGCAGAGGAGAAAAGGACAGTTTTTGCTACCTATTTGATGAAGGGTGAGGCGAATTACTGGTGGGAGACAAACCATGCTAGAGCCGAAACAGCGGTGGTAACATGGACAATGTTTAAGGAATTATTTTTCGAGAATTATTTCTCACCAAGTATACAAGCAAGAATGGAGGTAAAATTCTTAGAGTTGAAACTGGAGAATATGTCGGTTTGAGAGTACGCCGCCAAATTCAACGAATTAGCTAGATTCGCTCCACATCAAGTGGACACTGAGGCACGAAAGGTGTGAAGGTTTAAGGACGGATTGAAGCCAGGGATATTTAGCAAAGTAGCTGTGTTGCAGATCAATACATTTTTGTCTCTGTTGGAAAAAGCAATCATCACCGAAGGAGGAAGTGAAGTCGTATCAAAGTATTACCAGGAGAAGAAGAAGAAGACGAATGAAGGAGGTAGCAGTGGAGTAACTCCAATAAGCGTAAGTGGAATGATAACACCCAATCGGGAAATAAGTCAGGAGAGTAGGAAGAGAGTTGAGCTGTGTGCAGTTTGTGGTAAGAATCATCAAGGAGTCTGTTTAAAGAGAACATGAGTGTGTTTTAGTTGTGGTCAAGAGGGACACATCTCTCCCAATTGTCCCCAGTCCAAAAAAGTTACAAGGTTGTTTTTCGCGTGGATTGCCAGACTATCAAATCCGTAATTGTCCAAAGAAGAATGTAGAAAAAGAAGCAACAATAGAGGAAACAGCAGTGGGACGCTGTTGATCAAAGGACCTGCTTAGCCGGGAAGATCGACGACGCGCACGTTTAACATGACGGTTCATGATTCAGTCGCTTCGAAGGAAGTAGTGTCAAGTAAAATTCCAATTAGTAATATAATTGCGTAAGTATTATTTGATAGATATCACTATAAGGTGTTGTTCCTTTACGAATCTGAGTCACAGGTTGGTATCGCGTATATAGAAATAAAGGAATTGATGATACAACTTTAGAAGTTATTAAAAGAAAATACGTATATTAAGTGGTCGATGGTAACCCTTAGATGTTCCAAAGTAGAGTGAGAGAAAGCACAAGTTGCTTAATATATTAAAGGAATACTATTATGAGTAAGATGTTGATACCTAAATATAACATGTAAATATGACCAATGCCAAGTCAAATGAGGCTTGAGTTAAGCACATATTTTTTCGCCTTGGATTGGGATAGGAAAGAATGAATGAAATAATAAATACGATTAGAATAATTGAATAAAAATTAATTGATTACTAAATAAGTGTCTAAGGATAGACATAATTTGAATGTAAGGTAATAGTGATTTTGGGGACGGAATCTTTATAAGGAGGGGAGAATGTAAGGACTGAGAATTTTATATGATTATATATGTAAATTTTTATGAATAAATTTTTTTATTTTATTATTATTAGAAAGTACTTGAACCATAAGTGAATATGTTAATTAAGAAAGATAGTTAATTTATTTATTTTAAGTTAACTACGATGAATACTTAATCAATTTGATTTGGAAAGAGTAAGATAAGTTATGTTGAAAATTAACATAGCTTGAATATTAACCTTGAATGGTAAATTAAAAAGATTTATAATCTTTAAGTGATTAATTATGTATATGAATTATATAAAGTGATTATATGATGGTGTAATAACTTATTAAGCCAATTACGGCTAATTAAGTTAATGAATTATTGGAACAAAAAGGAAAGCCAAGAAATAAGAATATATTAATTAAATATTAATGATATTGAAAACTTTGTGACATATAGTGAATGATTATGTGAGTATTTAAATATAATAAGAATTTATCAATAATGATCAATGTGTTATAGATTATGTGGGAAAATGTATATGGCTAAATAAATATATATATTATGAATATGTATATATATTTATTTATTAAGTGAACTAAAAAGGAAAAGTTACATAACTTAATTATACATTAGGTATGGAAATTTAATAATCTAAGGGTTATGGTATTAAATAATATTAGTATTTAAAATATATATTAATCCTACGAGATTTATTTTATACATCTCAATTAATTAAATTTATAACTTAATTATAAAGTAAGTCTAATTGGGTTATAAAATTAAATGTACATGAGTGATTATTTAAAATCCAAAATGAGTGGAGTAGAAGCCCTAAATAAATAATTAGGGTAAGATAAAATTAAGTGTTGGACCTAACCTAATTTACATGGCCCAAATAATTATTTTAGAAGCCCAAAAGAATTAAGGAATTAGCCCAAACTTTAGCAGAACATATGAGGGACTTTTTGGTCATTTGATTAAGCAATTTTGGCATTAAAAATAAATCACAATTGGGCTAGAATGGGAAAGAGGGGGCGGCACTTCAAGGGGATAATAAGCATCTGAGGTAATCATTTTATTTCCTATTTTGGTTAACCCACTATCACACACAAAGCTAGGTGTCAATTTATCCTTTAGCTACAATGTTTTACCAAAATTGCAAGCAACATTAACATGATTAAGTGAGAGTGAATGGGAGATGTATTAGGAGATAACACTTAGATATACAAAATATATCTACATATTTTACAAATACAAAAAACCCATTTCCTTTCTCTTTCATCTATTACTTCCAAGCTAACAAAACCAAAAAGAGAGAGGGCCATTTCTGCAGCCACATAGAGGAAGAAAGAGAGAGAGTTTTTGTGTGTTTCAAAGCTCTATATTCAACCTAGGAAGAAAAAGAGAGAAGATCACAAGCAAAGGTATAATCCTAAACTAGTTTATGCATTTTATTTTAGTTTATTTTCAATCAAATCTTGGGTTTAAGATTCCAAACCTTAAATACTTAGATTTACATGTTAATAAGGGTTTTATATTTAGATCTAACCCTTTTGAGTGTCAAAAGTTGGATCAAAAGAAAGAAAAGTAAAATTAGTTTCTTAAGGGCTAGAAAATCCTAACTTTCTACTAATTTGAAAGGTTATAACTTGAGATCTACACCTTATTTTTGCGATCCGTCAATGAGGGGTGATAGATATATAAGTTAGCTTTCAAACCCAAGTGGTAGCACTAAAAAATAATGACTTTTCAAGCCGTGGTGACTATTTTGGTAAAAATAGTCCGAATTTTTGAAGAAAGGGAAATGGACTGTTACAGGTCAGTCCCTTCAAGGGGCATTTTCATTATTTTTTTTATTTTAAAAATTCAGAGAAAACTGGGGGTGTTAATATACTGAGTTATCTTGATCAAGTCCAAAGATGACAATTTTTGGATATGTATGATGAGAGTTAGGGATTTTATAAGAAATGACTAATTTAAAAGTAAACTTGAATAACACTTTGTGTGTAACTCCAAAAATTTTAAAAGTTTTACTGGAAGTACATATATATAACATTTTTGGACTTAAGGTCTGTTCCTAATAAATCTAGCAAGATTCGGCTGTTTTGGTCATTTTAAATATATTAAATGAAATTCAAAAATTCTAGAAAAAAGTGTATGTTCATGAGGATATTATATATTGATATATCCTAGAAAAGAAAATTTTTTGGAGTTGTTTTGGTATTTTTCATGGATGTGCTTGAGTTATGAATAAATAAGAATAATAAGTTATGTAATATTAAAATTTGTGTAATTGTGATTTTCTTGACAAAAGGCCCTTAAAATGATAGGATCAGATTTGTGGAAGATGTTTTGGTCATTTTTGATAATGTATTATATTTATGTCATTTTATGATTATTAAATAAATGAATTAAAAAAGGGTAAATAATTAAAATAAATTATTTATAAGTTTAATAAATGATTAAAACTATTATTAAATGATTAATAGTATTAGATTAAAATATTATTAAATGATTAATAATATTATATTATAATTAAATTAAAATATTATTTAATGATTAATAATATTAGTAAGAGATTAAAATGTTATTAAATAAATTAATAATATTTATAAATGATTAAGGTATTAGTATTTGGTTTACCGTATTAGTATTCGGGTTGCCGTATTGGCATTCGGTTTGCTGTATTAGCATTTCGGGTTGCTGTATTAGTATTCGATTTACTGTATTAGTATTTCGGTTTGTTGTATTACCATTCGGGTGCTGTATTAGCATTCAATTTGCTGAATTAGAGCACTCGGTTTGCTGTATTAGCATTTGATTTGCTGTATTAGTATTCAACATATTAGATTATAAAGAAGAACTTATAAAATAAAAGATTAAATGTTAAATCATAACGTATATGGTATAGTGATTGAAATATTACCGAAGGACGATAATATTACCAATGATTTATGGTAGTATCAGATATTTGATTATGTGATTACAAATTAGATAAATTATTATGGAATAATGGTGTTATAAGTAAGATATATGATGCTAATTGAGAGATCGATCTTATTAATGATATGTCTTTCATAAAAAGCTAAATTAAATTGCGTAGCAGTAGCCATCGACCGAGGATAACTTCAAAGCATGATTAATGGATAATTATTGTTGATTATTCACATCCATAATGATTATTGTTATTCGTACATAGGTGCAATTGATTAATGTTCTATTATTTGAACTGTTTATGAGCCATGTCTCAGCTAGTTGTTTTGGCAAGACTAATTTTTATTAAAGCATGGAACGTTCTATTTATTATGAATTGATTTATTATTGGAAGATCTATGCCATTTATTCCAGCTAGATCAATATTGATATTATATGTTGAAATCATAGCATTTATTTGGAAGCAATCCAAACCACATTATTGTGGTACGGACTCATGATGTAAGACTTGTGACACCCCCAAATCCGGGTACTTCAATTTCCACAGGATTTGGTGTTCACTGTACAAATATCACATATCTATCTACCCATAATAAATGCGAAAACATAAATAAATAGAAATCCTCCCGTTAATGGATTACAACATCTGAATAAATGAGTCACATATCATCTAACCTTAATACAACGAGTACGGAACATAAAGAAACAAATATGTCTTAACATAACATCATAGTCTTAAACATAATATTCTCAAATAAAATAACAAGTCTTCATCACTTGTTAACTTTGCCCTAGCCTTTGTTAGTGGAAGGCTTGTCAGTCGTTTAAATCTTAGCTGCAATGTTATTATGCAAGAGTGAGCACGATTGTCCACAAGTATAAAAATCTAACAGTAATAATAACATGCGAGAAATCAAAGGGTTCTAAATAATAGAAAGCTCAACTTTTGAATCGAGAATGAATAACAAGAATCAAAAGTACATCTGAGGGTCATAAGACCAAGAACTATGTCCCAGGTTGTCAAGTATTTCTACTTTAAACCTTTAACAGTCGTAAGACTATATGGACTTTACTACTCATACTTAGGGGGATCAGCCCTTAGTACCATGAATGTGCACAACATCTCAATGCTAACGCATAAATAATCCCTTATAAAAGGGTTGTTCATCTCAGTTTGACATCAGAGTCTGCACCAAAGGAAGTTTGGTTTGGATAAACTCAATAATAGTTCTAGAATTTAGAACGTTCCTCAAATATGGATCAGTTGAATCAATAAGGGTTCGCTAATCTTACAAGGATCAACAATAAGCTGATAATCAAATCAAATAATGAATCTCAAACGTATACAATTAAATAAGTATTGTATAACCGAAGTATTGCTTGAAAAGAAATATACATCTCATGTGAAATCTTGAACTTGAATAAATAAGATTAAGAACTTGATTGATATAGAAACATAAGTTTAGAACTTGCTCAATGAATAACTTTGAGTTTAGAAACTTGCTCAAGTTAAAGAGTATAGTTAGAAAACTTGCTCAACAATAGTAAATTAGGGATAGAACACTTGCTCAATTTAAAGAGTATAGTTAGAAAACTTGCCTCGTGCACAAGCTACAATTATAATAATTCACGTTCCTCAATTAACCCTACATATCATTATATTCACAATACAAATTAATTCTGTAATGACCGTGAATTTTAAACTTCATTATTAATTAAATATGTGATTTAATTTTAATAAGTTAGTTTTGTGAGTTTATTTAATCCTTATGTGGTTATGTGATTATAGCCTATGCGAATAAATGCTAGGAAAATTAAAGGGAATCACTAATGGTTTGTTAAATTAGTGAACTAGCCCTGAGATTTTTATATCAAAAGAATTGATAAGTTGATTAGTAATTAAATATTCAATTACTTGAATATAGTGTAGAGATTTAAACATAATTGGTTAATTGATATTTGAATGATTAATCGATAACGTATGAAATTATTGTTGTCAAGAATAATAAATCATAAGCGTGTAAATTATTAATAAATATAATGAGATTATATTTACTTGATTAATTGTTTTGTATAAGCATTCGACATATTAAACCTTTAATATATGGTAGTTAACTATATATAGTACAAGGTGACACATTAATATGTCTATATACTCTATATATAGACTACCACATAAGATTAATTGCATTAATAGAGTTACCTAATAATATTGTTTATGTGACATGAAGTGTGTGGGTAAACATTCATGTATACCCTATTAACATGTAGTAACATCAATAATCAATTGTGATTTGATAATGATTTCATTAAGTTATTATGATTATAATAATAACAGTTACGGTAATGAATAATGATAATACCTAATTAAAATTATAGTTGGTATTAAGGAAAATGTACATGGACTATATGTGGTATATATGTACCTACTTGATACATTGTAATCGGAAATTACATTTGTAATTCATTATAACCTAAGTTATATGATATGTAATATGTATACTTGATGTAGCCTTAGTGAGCATGGTAGAGTATATATATATATATATGACCTTAGTGTTGTATTACATTTTACAAGTGCTGAGATTATTTCCTTGTCCCAAATTGAGTGCCCACCTTCATTTCATTCTTCACGTGTATACCCACATGGCTACTATACTACTCTACTCCTTCTCTCAATTTCAGCAACATAGAAATAATGATTATAGGGGGAGTGGGTTTCATGATTTGATTCACCAACTTCTTGTAAACCATTATACAATATTGCAATCCTATGGTTTGATATGGTGAGCAAAGCTTTGAATCGTGTATTGAATTGTCTCAATAATGAGCTCTCTCCTTCTTCTTTATTTTTGCTGAGATTTTCTCTAAGTATAGAATTGAGCTTGTATTCTGAAAATTCATTTGAGTTAAGGGAGAGAAATATTGCAGCAAGTCCATTTCTTTAGCAGAGGTATAACTTCATTTCCATGATCTTCAGTTTCTGTAAATTGCTAACTCCTTAATTCTTGAATTAAACATGCATTGATTGATAACTTGATTGAAGTATGCTTATTAGTTGCTATAATAGTTTACTACCATGTTAGAACCTTATTGCAGTAACTTAGAATGATATTCGTATAAAATTTCTGAGATAGGTTTGCAATTTCTTACGAAGCAGTGCAGCTAGCCGCACGCCTGCGCAGCTGCTCCAGTTTTGCACTGGCCAGCGGCGCAGCTGCGCCAGTACCTGTTTGCTGAATCTTGCTTTCTGCTACAGACCTGTTATATGCTATCATGCAATATCACTTAGAGCAAGCATTTGAACTAGAGTAACACACACACACACATAAGTATATTCATGTAGTATGAACATGTATAACAATGTTAGTACACACGATTGACCATGTGGATATATATTAGGGAAGAAAAGCGTATGCTTTAAATTGAAACTTATAGTTTTGAATATGAACTTTGACAAATGTGTATCACTTGTGTATTCTGATTTGGAGAGCATGATCGTATGGTATATATTGACATGAAATGAATGTTTAAAGTGTTGAGCACACACTAGTATACATGTTTGAAGACTACGTTGATTTCAAAGGATAAACTTAGAGTTTTTGACATATATATATATGATGTTCACATTCTAACCATTTGAGTATGTATATGTGGCTTAAATATTCGTTCTAATACATGAGAGTCATGTCTATGAGATACTTTGCATATACTAAGTTACCTTTGTTGACTTAGTGCAATTTTGAAAGAAAACTTAGAAATTGAGAGCTAATATCATCGATCCATATGTTAGTTACGTGCTAAGCATGCAAACACGTATATTAGAATTCATTATGCCTATAGACATATTGACATGAGCATCGTTTGGTTAAAGTATGGATTTCACATATGCACGTATTCATGGAAAATGAATTTCATGGTGAACTATGTGATTAATGGATACATATGACATATAAGTACAAGCATGCCTACTTAGTATGGGTTAGTCTCTTTCTAAGATAATATGACCACAGTAGCGAACCTTTGAAGCATGAACTTGTATTGCTTAAAATATGTCCGACATGAAAACATATGATTTTGAATTGGAATTGAATCAACATGCTAAGTCTCGAACTTGAGTTAATAATCTGATAAACATGCGTATTTGTTAATATCAGTAGTTTGCATGCTAAAGAGTTGGCACAGATTGGTGCAGCCTTCTAGTTTCCTGACTATGCTAGTCGACTTATATGATGTTTAAATAGCAAACTAGAGTTTGACCCTACTGATATGTGTTTACTTAAGATGACTACATACTATGACAATGTGGCATTATAATTAGATACTTGTTAAGTATAAACTCTTACCGGTTTACACAATACTAATTAGAAGACCGCCTTGTTAATGTTAGGTCATTTCAACGCTATTTAATTAAAGCTAGAACTTATTTGTAGCTGAGCAATCAGGCAAGTATCCGAACCCTACCTTTATGGTGTTGTAAGTATTCTAAAAACTTGCATTACTTTATTCGATAACTTTTGTGAGCAAGTTCCCGAACTTCACTCTTTGGTTGTGCAAGTTCTCTGACTTACACTCTTTATTTGTGCAAGTCTTTTGAAACTCATTCTTTATTGTACAAGTTTCTTATCCTTCTCATATTGTATTGAGCAGGTTATTATTGTGTTGCAAGTTATTTTATTTAAGCTTGAATCTTATTTCCAAGCATGCTATTAGGTGGTTTAATTACTTTACAATTATTCCACATCGATCTTATTGATATTCGCACTTGGTGCACTTGAGTTCGTACAGTCTTGGACTTATACATTATTTAAAGTTCTATAATTCTTGAACTGCGTTAGATACAAATAGCAGAGTTGAATGTTATGCATATACATGGCGTACACGAGGCTGATCCCCTCAAGTACTTATTCTGTAGCCAATAACCAAAGGGTCAATCAGATATTGATTCCATTGGAGTTTTATATTTCGAAGTCTACTTGACTATCGGTTATTTTAAAAGTAATCATTATTCTTTCTTTCGATATTTATATTGTTGAATTCATTGTCAGATATTTTCTATTCATCATGATATATCCTTTATTGTTGTATTGAAACTTTTTGAGCAAACTTGTTGCTCATTTTGCTATATCATGACTTCTATTGCAGTTAAGTCCGAGACTTCAAGGAAAGACAAGGGTAAAGGAAAGATGTAGGAATAGTTTGCAAGGAGCAGACTTTGCTTTATGATTAGTTTAATTACTGTTATGTAATATGAACCCTAATGATTATTCTAGGGTATGTTTGTATGTTGTATTAAGGTTATCGAATCTTGGGACTAGTAACACCTTTTGAATGAACGACATACGTTTATTATATTCCGCATTTAGTTATTGTATGTTATTTAGAGGTGGATATTTGTATTGTATCATGACGACCGAATCGGGGTTAGAGAACCTGGATTTGGGGGTGTCACAAATTCTAAGTCTAATAATAATCATCGAATCACAAACATTAGTCTAGACTTCACGAATAATGAGTTCAAACCTCGTAATTGATTTATCAATTAATCTCATAAACACATTATTAATTTGTTTTAACATCTCAATATATGTTTAACATGTCATAATGTTCATTATCTAAAATTTTAAAATACATTTTTGACTTTTGAACACTTACATAAAATTCTCTGGGTCATTCTGCTGGCTGGCGCTACAACGCCCAATTTGTACTGGGGACCGGCGCTGTAGCGCTGTGCCCATGTCAGCAGTTCTTTGGTCTGGCGCTACAGCGCTGGGTTCCTTCACAGAACTGGCGCTGCGGCGCCAAGTCGCAGAATGGTCTGACAGTTCGCGAAGAACACAGGGAAAAGGCCAAAAATGCCAAATTTAGCTCAAACAACACATTATAATATTGCCCATGAGTTATAAACTTAACAGAAACATCACATAATGTTTCTAGCATATTTTTAATAACTTAAACTACATAATCAATCAAATTAGCACACATAAATTTACTGTTTTTGATATTTTGAAAAGTTTCGTTAAAAGTTATGAAATTCATCATTACAGATTCGTTATAACTCTGAATCTGTCCGTTTAAAATTCGTTTTCTTCGTTTTAACATGCATAATCATAATCAACCATCAATTTCAAGTTTAATAAACAATTAAAGCATGAAATTTTGTACATAAAGGCTATATTCATATATTCATACTCTGTAACTTATGAAATTCTAATTAAAGAATGATTACAAGGATTAATTACTCAAAAATAGATATAAATCACATACAATTAGATTAAGCATGCATGATAACATGTAACATCAAGTAATACACAATAACTTCATGAATCTCAATTTATCAGAGACCACAATTTGCTTCAATGGAGAAAACATAATGACGTAAAAATATAAAACTTAGTTAAGGGATTACCCTTGCTTTCTCTGATTAAATGAAAGGAACTTCCTTTACTTCTTCAATCTTCTTCAATATTTTCTCTCAAATTCTCTCTAACTCTCTCTAAGTTCTTCTCTAATGAATATATGATATATGATATACGAACACTACTTAACTGATATATAATATAAGTGCGTATATAATATAACTGGAGACATAATAAGTGTCAGTTAATCCCCTCAATGGATTTAACTGCTCCCACTAACTAAGGCCTTGTTTGGTTTATCTCATATATTCTTTTTCCCATTATTTTAATTAAAGTGTTTAGTATATAGTTTAATTGCCACACTTTAATTAATCAAATAATATCATTTAAATTCAATGAAATAAAATATAATATTCCACATTAAATCACATCATCACATAATTAAAATTCTCATTTATTAATTATGTCAGATCATTAAATCTCTAATCAATTATTAAATTAATTAGAATAACCTTATAATTATTGAACAATTTGTTTAATTAAATAAACTAAATTAAATTCACACATTGAACTATAAAAATCCTCCACATTAATTTAATCAATGTAACACATATAATTAAATTAATCTACCACAATTCCATCAAATAATTATTTCACTCAATAAATAAATCATCAAAAATATTTATTTAATTTAATAAATATTCAAATTAAATTATAAAATTCTCGTTTGTCACATCTTTCCCCCCTTAAAAGGATTATGTCCTCAGAATCATAGTTCAATTAAATTCTTCCCGTTACATTCTCCCCCGCTTACAAAGGTTCTGTCCCCAGAATCGCTTACACATAGATTAAGCAAATAAATGTGGGTAAGTTTTCATCATATGTTCTTCGAGTTCCCACGTAGCTTATTCAGCGTTGTGGTTCCTCCAAATTACCTTAACAGAAGGTATCACTTTATTTCTAAGAACTTGCTCTTTTCTGTCAACAATCTTAACAGGAACTTCTTCATAGGATAAGTCTTTCTCAAATTGTAGGGGTTCATATTGAATGACATGTTTGTAATCGGGTTTATATGGTCGTAACACTGACACATGAAAGACGTTGTGGATGTGTTCTAACACTGGAGGTAAGGCTACCTCATAAGCAACTTCTCCGATTCTTCGCAGCACCTCAAAGGGTCCAATGAACCTCGGACTCAATTTCCCTTTCTTGCCGAATCTGATCTTTCCCTTCTAGGAAGAGACTTTCAAGAAAATAAAGCTATTCGATTCAAATTCTACATTCTTGAGGTGTGGATTGGCATATTTCTTCTGCCTATCCTGAGCAGCTACCAATCTTGTCCGGATCACTTTGATGATCTCGACTATTTGTTGTACCAATTCTGGTCCTAGCAATTATCTTTCGCCGACTTCATCCCAGTATAATGGAGTTCTGCTCTTTCTTTCGTACAACGCTTCATAAGGCGGCATGCCAATACTTGCGTGGTAACTGTTGTTGTAACCGAATTCCACAAGCGGTAGGTGATCATCCCAATTTTCTTTGAAATCCATGATGTATGCTCTCATCATATCTTCCAATGTCTAGATCGTTCTTTCGCTCTGCCCGTCTGTTTGAGGGTGATATGCCGTACTCATTCTTAACTGTGTTCCCAAGCATTCCTGTAGTCTCTTCCAGAAGTTCGATGTGAAGCGCGGATCTCGATCGAAAATAATCGACACCGACACTCCGTGCCTTGAAACAATCTCCTTCACGTACAGCTTTACCAATTGATCTTGGG
Source organism: Panax stipuleanatus (assembly GCA_020205555.1). Classification (NCBI taxonomy): domain Eukaryota; kingdom Viridiplantae; phylum Streptophyta; class Magnoliopsida; order Apiales; family Araliaceae; genus Panax; species Panax stipuleanatus. The sequence continues at coordinate 61,221,375 of CM035126.1, read as the reverse complement.
TGAATCTGATTCTGATCGGTAGGAAGTGTGCTAATTTTGTTAATTTATCCACGATAACCCATACTGCATCAAAACCCCTTCTGAGTCATCGGAAGACCTACTACGAAGTCCATAGAGATATGCTCCCATTTCCATTATAGGATCTCTAGTGGTTGTAGCAACTCACTTGGCCTCTGATGTTCTGCTTTCACTTTCTGACACCTCAGGCACTAGGCCACACTATCGGCAACGTCTCGTTTCATATTCGGCTACAAGAAATGTTGTCAGAGATCCTGGTACATCTTCGTACTCCCGGGGTGAATCGAATAACGCGAACTATGAGCCTCGCTCAAAATTTCCTCTTTAATCTCTGGCACTGGCAGTACCCAAATTCTACTATCGAATCTTAACAGTCCTTCCCTGTCTACATTGAATTTCAGTTCATTTCCTGCGGATATCTTCTTCTTTATCTTCTGGCATTCCTCATCTTAAAGTTGTGCTTCCTTATCCTTATCTAGTAAAGTTGTACCAACTCCCAGCTGGAACAGCTTCTCTTCAGACTCTATTAGATATCTCACCTCTAATTCTAGTTTCTCCATTGCTGAAATTAGTTCCTCCTAGGCAGTCAATATCATCAATTTCTCTCGACCCTTTCTGCTTAAGGCGTCGGCAACCACATTCGCTTTACCCGGATGGTATAAGATCTCACAGTCGTAGTCTTTTATCAATTCCAACCATCTTCACTGGCGCATGTTCAAATCCTTTTGTGTAAAAATATATTTCAGACTCTTGTGGTCTGATATATTTCACACTTCTACCTATAGAGATAATGTCTCCAGATATTCAAAGCAAATACTACTGCGGCCAATTCCAAATCATGGGTCGGATACCCCTTCTCATAATCCTTCAGTTGTTGTGATGCATACACAATGACCTTGCCATTTTGCATAAGATCACAGCCTAGTCCTTTATGCGCCGTATCACTGTACACCACAAAATTTCATGTGCTATCCGGAAGAGATAACACAGGTGTGGTACTCAACCTCTTCTTAAGCTCTAGGAAGCTTTCCTCACACTTCTCCGTCCAAACAAATTTCACTGATTTCCTAGTCAAATTCGTCAACAGAGTCGCAATTTTGGAAAAGTCCTGAATAAACCTTCTGTAATAACCGGCTAATCCAAGAAAACTTCTCTCTTTTGACGGTGCCTTCGGCTAATCCCAATTCACCACAACTTCGACCTTTGAGGGATCTACCGAAATTTTGTCCTTGTCGATTACATGTCCAAGAAATTGTACCCGCTCAATCTAGAATTAATATTTCAAGAACTTGGCGTACAACTTCTCTCTTCTCAATGCTTCCAATGTAACCTTCAAATGCTCTACGTGTTCCTCCTTGGTCTTCGAATACACCATAATGTCGTCGATAAACACCACCATAAATATGTCCAAAAATGGCTTGAATACTCTGTTCATTAGATCCATAAATGCTGCAGGAGCATTCGTTAGACCAAATGACATCACCAAAAATTCGTAGTGACCATATCGAGTCTTGAACGTTGTCTTCGGAACATCCTCTGTCCTCACTTTCAACTGATGATAACCACTTCTCAGGCCTATCTTCGAGAAGTATCTCGCTCCCTTCAATTGGTCAAACAAGTCGTCGATCTTAGGCAACGAATACTTATTCTTAATCGTGACCTTATTTAACTCTCTGTAATCGATGTAGAGCCGCATTGTTCCATCCTTCTTCTTAACGAATAACACCGGCGCTCCCCACGGTGATACGCTCGGCTGAATATACTTCTTGTCCTGCAGTTCTTGCAGCTGCACCATCAATTCTTTCATCTTTACCAGAGCCATACGGTATGGGGCCTTCGATATTAAAGCCGTTCATGGAGCCAAATCGATCACGAATTCTACTTCCCTATCTGGCGGAAGTCCTGCCAAATCGTCCAAAAATACATCCACAAAGTCTCTCACGACTGGTATTTTCTCTAACTTCAGACTCTCTTTACGACTATCGACTATGTAGGCTAAATATCCTACACAACCTTGTCTCAACAACTTCTTGGCCTGCATCATCGTCAGACAACTCGCTTGTCTAGGCGATTTGCTACTATAAAATACAACCTTTGACGGAGTCATAAGGTTAATACACTTCTTGTGGCAATCAATTATTGCCCCATAATTGAATACCCAATCCATTCCCAAAATAACGTCAAACTTCCCAAGTTTAATTGGGATAAGATCTACGTTCATCACATTACCCTTAATGTCCACCCTACAGTTCTTGTGTACGAACCTAATAGGAATCACTTCCCCATTCGCAATTTCTATGTTCATAGGGTTTTCTAACTTATCCTTAGGCAATTCTAAGTTCTTAGCAAAGTCATCATATATAAATGAGCAAGTAGCACCCGAATCAAATAATATATATGCATTAACATTACAGATCGGAATGATACCTGACACCACATAGCGTGACTGCACAGCGTCCTGCATGGTCATATTGAAAGTCCTGACAGTAGGTTGGTTGGTAGGTGTCGATTCTGTAATCGTCATAGCGTTGCCGCTGCTGCTTCCTCTGTTCCCTCTTGCTCCTGCCCCTCCTGATACCTTCTTGGGGCAATACCTCGCCAGATGGTCCTTCGACCCACATGTAAAACAGGCACCTTTCTTAGGGTTAGGGCAGTTTGGTGCCATGTGGCCTTCCTGACCACAATTATAGCAGACTCTTTTCTCCTTCATGCAGACCCCCAGGTGATTCTTCCCGCAGGTTGGACAAGCTTCCACTCTTTTCTTCTGGCTCCCTTATTGATTTTCGGTCGACATACTGTCATTCAACCTTCTTTTCTAATTACTGCCTCCACCAGTGTTACTGCCGCTAGCCTTGTTACCTTCTCCTTCACTCTTCTTCTTCTTCTTCAGCTCTTGGTTGTATTTGGTCATAGCATCGCTTCCACCTTCAGCAATGATTTCCTTCTCCAATACTCCAACAAAAGTGTTCAACTGGAACATTGACACTTTGCTATACAACCAAGGCTTCAGTCCCTGTTCAAACCTCATTGCCTTCCTCTCATCGGTATACACTTGATATGTGGCAAACCTAGCCAACTCATTAAATCTTGCAGTATAATCTGGCACCGACATGTTACCTTGCTTTAGCTCCATAAACTGAACCTCCATTTGGTTCTGTGAGCTCGTCAGGAAGTACATCTCTAAAAATATCTCTTTAAACCTTTCCCAGGTTATGACGCCTTGTCCTCCCCGGACCGTATTTGCCTGTCACCAATAGCTGGCTTCTGCCTTCAGCATGAAAGTTGTATACGTGGTCTTCTGATCCTCGTTGACCCTAGCAACATCGAAAATGTTCTCCATTTTCATAACCCAAGTATGTGCTTCAATTGGGTTTATGGATCCCTTGAACTCAGGCGGTCCCACCGCCTTGAAGTCCTTGAATGAAGTGTTCGGTGGAGCTTGCAGCTGATTGTTAAGTGCTCCAGCCAATAAGTTCACCAACTGCTAAACGGGTTTGGCAGTTGGTATTAGCATTGATGTTATTAGTTGACCCTTCTTGGCCTGTTTGACGAGTTGGGCGTCTTCTTGGCGGCATATTTCTGTTAAGATACACGCTTATTAGATATTTACTCAATTCTTTAAATATTTAAGACTCAACTTAAATACTTTAAGATAATCACTTAACACATAACATCTCAAATAAACTCTGATATTTTATTCATTCAAAAGTTTTAAACAAACGAAAGATAGCATCACTGCTATTTACATCAACTATCCCGAGATAAAGAATCTTCAGGATTTAAATCATCATCATATTCCGCTGTTTATAATCATTTCGAAATTTATATAATTACTACTATAGAAATATTCACATAATCATGATGTTCCTATCACGGCTTGCTAAGGCGTCTAACAGCTTTTTTGCGCTCTTCTTCCATAATACGAAACATCGTCTTATAGTCCAGCACATACCAAGGTAATTCCTCGAACTGAACTGGATAGTAGACAAGTCGATCCTGGGCCCTATCAATTGCTGTCTGGAACGTATAGTTCGTCTCCTCAATCTTTACCTTCTTGGCCCGATCGTCCTACTCGACAATATCTGCACGTCGTGAAGCCCACATCCAAGCGTCCTCTGCTCTAGCACGCTTCGCTGATTCCTTTCGCAAATCATTCTTCAGCTTCTTTATCTCAACTGACTTTTCTTCATTTTGGCCTTCTCATGAACCAACTCCCACACCACGTCTCCAAGACGTGTATCAAGAGTCTCAATCTCACCATCCTTCTGCTAGATGGTAGTCTGCTGTGCAACTGTCTGCTCCTTCAGCTCTGGAATAGTATCTTGTAACTCTATGTTACGGTCATACAGTTCGTTGTACATATAGAGTTTGGTGGAAACTCATCAGAGTCCTCATCCTCCTCCTCCTCAGCTGCCTCAACCTCAATCTCCTTAGAGTCCTCCTCTGAATCAAATATTAGCTCATACTCCTGACCAACAACAGTGATCAAAGGAGATGGCTCTCACCGAGCCAACTGCTCCCAGACTGTATGAATATCTCGAGGCTCCTCCTCAATAGCCACTCGGGGTACAACCTCCCTAGGCTAACTGGATCCTCCAACATCCGACATCCTGACAATCAAAATTTTAAGTTTTTAGTTACTACTGTTAGGTTTGTATGTTACGCATATATGAAATCAAATTACACAATTAAGGGAGGAAGCGCGATAAAATACGTTTTAAAATTTTTATACAAACCCTCACCATGAACATGCTTTGTGCTCAATTATCAATAACAGAAAAGTAAGGATAAATTAGAATCATACCCTTGTAGAAACTAGCTTCCATAGGTACGAGTTTTACTCCTTGCTCTTCGTGATCACTTTAAATTTCTTGTATTGGCTCCTTCCTTTGATCAACGTTAGCCACCCAAGTGTTTGGCCTCTAGAGGTGATCCACCAAGGAAGAGGAATTGCTCAAGAAGATGGGTTGTTGGCTAAACCCTGTTTTCTATTCTCTGTCAAAAAAGTAGTACTCTCCAACTCTTGGAATTACATCAATTTCATATCTGATATAAGACTCCTCTAATATAGATATTGGTTAACCCTACTAATCTAATTAGAATTGGGTTTAATTTAATTAGTTAATTAAACTCTTTTAATTAATTAGGCTTCCCAACATATTGGGATTAATTAATTAAACTCCTTTAATTAATTTGACTCCTAATCACATTAGGAATAAGTTTGAGTACTAATATTAAATTCATTCCTAAACTCCTTTAGAATTAAAATAATAATAATTGTAATAATATTAATAAGACTCCTCTTATTAATTTATATTTAATATTTCCAAAATATTAAATAATAAACATTAAGCTATTTAATTTATTCTATCACCATAGATTAAATTAGTTACACTTAATGCATTATTACGATTATGTCATTGCCTTCTTAAACAATTATTCTTTCTTTTATGGTGTGACCCTTTAGGTTCTCCATATTAAACCGGTTGTCAATAAATCAATTAGAACAATTCTAATCTTATTTAAATAAATAAATTAAACTAATAATCTATTTAAATAAATAATATTTATTCTACAATAGAGATAAGCCTCCTTAGCGATAAACGACTTTTCAGATAATATAAATTTCAACATTAATCATAAAAGAACATGCGAGTTAGTAGTTATCGTATAATTCAATCCTACCACCATACAATGTCCCAATTAAATATAAGACATGGATTTACTGTCAAGTCTTATTTTATTAATTTATATGTATTTCGATTAGAAAATGCACAACTCCAAATAATGCAAATTAAAAACTCCTTTCTAATTTCATTATGCCTTGGCCAAGGACAACTGGGTTGTCATTTAACGAATCACATAGGATATATCTCTTCTTTTACTAAAAGTGGTAGATTCTTTATTGATAATTCATTATCTCTATATGTAACTCATTAACCAAGCATACCCTTTGATATACCCTAAGGGTTTTTAAGAAATAAGTCAAAGTATAATTCATTACATACAAGATACTATGATGATCTCAAGTCCAATGATCACTTGTACTACTATCACATTAGAAATTCCTATTGACAGACAAGTAAAACTCTTTTAGGTAATCCATAACGAGTCACATTCAGTGAACTTATTCTCCAATAAGCACCTACATACTTTCTTTAGTGTCTCCACACAAATGATCATGAGATCAATCATTCTCATCTAATGAGCAAGCAACATATGTACCAATCTATCCGGATTTACTAATCCCCTTTTTAGTAATCCAACGATTGGGAACTATTTTAGTTTTAAGCTTTCTAAGAATTTAGATCTCATTAGCATGATCATCATCATGATTCTAAAAGCATTGCTTAAACCTATGAGTTATTTACATATTATAAAAATAGCATCATATAGATAATTAAATGCCTTTAATAAAGGAATACTTTTATTAATAAATGAATAAGATTGTTTACAAAGTATGTGCTTTATCATCATATATGATTGGCTTGTATGCACACTACTATCAATCTCCCACTTGCACTAAAGCCAATCACCATGGTATCTCATACACATCTTCCCTAAGTGACGATCAAATTGCTGTTGTGTTAAAGCTTTAGTAAATGGATCTGCAATGTTGTCTTGAGAGTCTACACACTCCAAGGTGGCATCTCCTTTTTTAATGATCTCCCTGATCAAGTGAAATCACCGCAACACGTGTTTGGATTTCTGATGAGATAGCCTGTGCAACCGCTCCAGTGTTGTCACAGTATAAGGGGACCACACCAAGTTCTGTTATGAACTTCTTCATCCAAACAGCTTCCTTTGCAGCTTCACTTGCAGCTATATACTCTGCCTCTGTCACTTAATCAACAACTGTTTGCTGCTTGGAACTCTTCCAACTCACTGTGCCTCCACTCAAGATAAATACATACCCCGAAATAGTTTTACTGTCATCTTGGCCCGTTTGAAAACTTGAGTTCATGAAGCCCTCGAGTTTTAATTCAGACCCACCATAGACAAGAAATACATCCTTAGTCCTTCGTAAGTACTTTAGGATATTTTTCACTGTCTTCCAGTGCTCTTCTCTTGGATTCGACTGATATCTGCTTGTTACACTAAGTGCATAAGCGACATCTGGTCTAGTACATATCATATCGTACGTGATAGATCCTATTGCTGAAGCATAAGGGTTCTTACTCATTCGGTCTCTCTCCTCAGGTATCTTTGGGGCCTGTTTCTTGGAGAGATTTATTCCATGGCTAATCGGCATGAGACCTCTTTTGGAATCTTCCATGCTAAACCTCTTTAGTATGGTATCAATGTACGTTCCTTGGGATTAGCCAAGTATCCTTTTAGATCTATCTCTATAGATCTTTATCCCCAAAATATAGGATGCTTCTCCCAAGTCCTTAATGGAGAAATGTTTAGATAACCAGATTTTAATGGACTGTAGCATAGGAATGTCATTTCATATCAGTAATATATCATCAACATATAATACAAGGAATGAGACAGCACTCCCACTAACCTTTTTGTACACACATGGCTCATCCTCATTTTTGATAAAATCAAACTCTTTGATTGTCTCATCAAAATAAATGTTCTATCTACGAGAAGCTTGCTTCAATCCATAAATGGATCGTTGCAGCTTACAGACTTGATTTGTTCCAACCTTTAAAACAAATCCCTCTAGCTGTGTCATATACACATCCTCCTCAAGTTTTCTATTGAGGAAGGCCGTTTTCACGTCCATCTGCCAGATCTCATAGTCGTAATAAGCTGAAATTGCAAGAAAAATTCGAATGGACTTGAGCATAGCTAATGGTGAGAAGGTTTCATCATAGTCAACTCATTGTCTTTATTTGAAACCTTTTGCAACAAGTCGGGCCTTATAGGTCTCTACCTTACCGTCCACTCCAATCTTTCTCTTAAAGACCCATTTACACCCAATAGGCTTAATGCCTTTAGGTGGTGAAACCAAAGTCCATACTTGGTTCTCATCCATGGAGTCCATCTCGGATTTCATATCTTCTAGCCATTTCCTTGAGTCTTTACTACTCATAGCCTGTTCGTAGTTTAATGGATCATCATCATTCATGATGCGTACCTCATCATCATCCTCTATGACGAATACATACCTATCAGGTATTTTCGGTATTCTTCCAAATTTACGAATAGGGTGTGGTACAGTAGGTTCTTTCACTTGGTCAGGTACCTAACTTTGATCCGTAGTAATTTGTGATTCTTGAACTTCTTCAAGATATATCTTACTCCCACTAACCCCTTCATGGATAAACTTCTTTTCGAAGAAGGCAACATATTTCGCAACAAACACCTTTTGATCAGTTGGATGATAGAAATAATACCCTACAATTTTTTTAGGGTATCCCACAAATCTACAGTTGTCGGATTTAGTCTGTAACTTATCATTTTCAAACTTTTTGACATAAGCTGGACAACCCCAAGTCTTAACAAGCTTAAGATTTGGTTTCTTCCCTTCCCACATCTCATATGGAGTCTTTGGGGTGGATTTGGTAGGCACCTTGTTAAGTAGTTATGTAGCCATTTCTAGGGCATAACCCCAGAATGAAATTGGAAGATCGGTACAACTCATCATGGAACGAACCATGTCCAACAATGTTCGATTTCTCCTTTCAGATACTACATTTAATTGTGGTGTACCTGACGGAGTCCATTATGAGATTATACCATTACCTTTGAGACAATTGAGAAACTCACCGCTTAAGTATTCTCCACCTCGATCTGATTGAAGAATCTTAATACTTTTGTCCGTTTGTTTCTCTACTTCACTTCTGAACTCTTTAAACTTTTTAAATGATTCAGATTTGTATTTCATTAAATACACATATCCAAATCTTGAGTGATCATCAGTGAAAGTAATAAAATAAGAATACTCTCCCCGTGCATTCGTTGACATAGGTCCACAAACGTCTGTGTGAACCAATGCTAACAACTCTGTAACTCTTTCTCCTTTTCCACTAAAAGGAGATTTAGTCATTTTACCCATGAGACAAGATTCACAAGTTAGATATGATTCGTAATCGAATAGCTCTAAGAGCTCATCCTTATGCAACTTGGATAATCTTGTTTCATTGATATGACCGAGTCTACAGTGCCACATATAGGTATAATTAATATCATCTCTTTTTCCTTTTCTTAGTTTGTTCTATTTGAAATATATTTTCATGCAAGTCAAGTATGTAAAGTTCATTTCAAAAATTACCAACACCATATAAAACATTGTTATTTTAAATAGAACAAATGTTATTCTTTATTATAATTTCAAATCCATCCATATCTAATACAGAAATAGAAATAATGTTTCTAATGATATTTGGAATAAAATAACAATTATTTAAATAAATGGACTTGCCCGTAGGCATTGGTAAAAATAATAAGTGCCTACATCTAATGCAGCAACCATTACTCCATTTTCCACTTGTAGGACAACCTCATCTTTGTTCAACTTTCTACTTCTGAACAGTCTCTGCACAGTATTACATATGTGAGAACCACAGCCGGTATCCAATACCCAAGTTGAATTTTGACTTTCAGAAAAATTAATTTCAATCATGAACAAACCTTGATTGGAAGTCGAAGCTTCTCCAACCTTTTTCTCTGCCAGAAACTTCTTACAGTTCCTCTTCCAATGACTCGGCTCATTGCAATGGAAGCACATTCTTTTGCTAGCTGGATCAGGTTTCTTTTGTTCCTTTGTGTTCACCTTGCCCTTAGCCTTCTTAGATTTCTTCTTTTTAGAAGATAGCTTGGGCCTCTTCATTTTCTTGGAAGAATCCATCATTAAGACATAGTTCTTCTTGGATGGGAAGTGACCTTCTGCAGTTTTCAACATGTTAAGTAATTCAGGCAAGCTGACATCTAACTTATTCATGTGGAAATTTATAACGAACTGCGAGAAGGTCTCAGGGAGTGACTACAAGACTAAGTCTTGACTTAACTCCCCATCCATGACGAACCGAAGCTGTCCAAGGCGTTCAATCAAATTGATCACCCTTATGACATGAGTCTCAATAGCGGTGCCCTCAGGTCATCCAAGATCGGAAGAGCTCCTTAGATATCTCATATCTAGCAGTTATACTTTGTTCACCATACAACTCCTTGAGGTGAAGCAACATAGTAGGAGCATCCATGTTTTCATGCTGACGCTGAAGCTAATTATTCATGGATGCGAGCATGATGCATTGAGCCATAGATGCATCATCTTGCCACTTTATAATGGTGGTAATCTCTTCCTCAGAGGCTGATTCTAGAACAGTTCCAGGGACATGTGAATTTAGGATATAAGAAATCTTTTCAGCAGTGAGAACTATTCTCAAATTCCTTAACCAGTCCGTGTAATTCGGTTCGGTCAGTTTATTAGCATCAAGTATGCTACGCAGTGAAATTAGTGATTTTGACATTTTTAAATTTCTGTATGTGAAACGACAATATTTTAGCAAACATTCATTTAATTAATTTTATATACCAAAATAATTTTAGGTCTTATTTTAAATTGGTATCTCTCACTATTTTTTTCAAACTATATTACCCTCACTTATATAGTTCGGCAACATTTAATTAAAGATTTGCTAGTGAGATTAAGGATCCCATTTCAAATGTTATAGCATTGTGTGTGCACAACAAATGATATATAAATAAATAGGTAGACAACTCTTGTCAATCACATCAACATGTGACTCCTTGTATTTTGCTTCTTAAATAATAATGGTCAAGTGTGTGCATATTCGAACTAAAATGATTTAAGTTAAGTCCATCCTAGCACTCCATATATTCAAAAAAAAATATATTATTCTTGTATGTGCACAACAAACTCGTATTAAATATTTAATACTCTATTAATTTATCATGCTAGAAGACGACGTTCGATATTCCAAATATCTTTGAACGCTTTAGACTTAATATAATTTCTTTGAGGGTTATTATGTGTCTCATCTTGTTTAGCGCGCATGCACATATATATATAAAACATACGTCATTTTTTAAACATGAGAAGTGTCGACGTTGAAAAATTTAACAACCCCGCTGGTCGGTTAGTAACCCGGGTTTCCTCAAATTGATCTTCCTAAGTTCTCTCTACCCCTACTCTTTTTATTTAGAAAAAAGGTTTTGAAGGGTTTTTTAGGAAAGAGGCCAACATGTTTTTTATGTCGACAATTTGAACGTTTAGAGTCGCCAGTTGGTAGATTGGAAAATAGGTTGTACCAACTCAACCGAATTTGATTTGAAAAGAGGCCCAATTGCTGGACACTGTCGAAACTTGATCTTTAAAATCTGAGTTTTGAGTTTGGGGGCTTAGTTAAGTGTGGAGAAGGTGTTAGGCACCCCACGACTCCCGTGTAAACACGGTACCACATCTTTTCAATATTTCCCTTAAAACTGTGAATGCATGAGTGAATGTTATTTGAAAATTGGGCATTTTGGTTTGATTGATTGAAAGCTTTGACAGACTTTGTTGAGCCTATATACAAAGGGTTTGATTTGATTTGAAAATTAGTCTTTGATTTGATTTGCAAAAAGCATTTAATTTGATTTACAAAAGCTTTTCTTTTTATTGAAAATGATGTTTTGAAAGCTGGTTTATCAAACCCTTACGCTACCATAGGAATTGAAGCGTATCGCCACTTTCAATGTTTTTAACTTTATAGACTTAAGGCTGCATGTGAATGGTGATTTGCCGGGCTGTGAAGCATCCTCGACCACAGAAATATACAAGTGTCAGTCTCCTCATGGGTATGAAAACCATCGGAGGGACGCTGACACGACAATTGACATTTCACTATGATGAGACCTTAAATCCGGATAACCGTTTTAAAGTCTGTGTATGTACATTTTATAGAAAAACTGGCAGGGTACATTTATAAACTGGAGTTTGTCCATCGTGGGAATCAGATCCCGATCGATTTGATCGTGAATCCCACGATTCCTAGGCTCACATATGAGCAGCACATAAACCTGCACAGTTCAAATTTGCACAGAAATGGATATATATACATCATCACGTCGCAATGGAACCAAGGACTCATCAATAAATCTTGGCTGCGAGTGGATAAAGCGTTTCGTTCCCACTAGATAGCGATCTAAGGGACAAGAGTTTGCTTTCAAAGCTGAAACTATAAAAAAATAACTAGATTTAAAGGAATCTCAGCCATTATAGCTTCCAGGTTCTATCGGGGCCTGTTTGAACCGTTAAAAGCTAGAATTGGCGAGATTTGGATAAATCTAATCCGCCCGCAGATATGTTACTGCAGATTCATATACAAATAAGTGTTAAATGCAGCAGTTGAATAAATTTGAGTAAAGTAATATATATAATCATATATATACAAAAGCTGTAAAAGGGCGATGGATTTTCACTCGGAAGCTAGAACTGGAATTAAAATATATATATTTATATAAAAGAACTATAAATAGCCACGAAATAATCTAAGCTGTGACAAAAATGAAATATATATATATATATATATATATAAAAAAAAATAGTAATAAAGGCGATGGGTTTTCACGCCGGTGCCCGTACTAGGATTGAAATTGACAGAAAAGTAGTCTACCAGTGACTGGGGAGAGCACCCAGTATGGCGAAGTGTGCACAAGCAGTAAAATGTCCACGAAGTAATCCAGGCCGGACTAAAAATATATAAATATATATATATTGACAGAAATATATTCAACCAGGACTGATATGAGAACCAATGATGGTGAAATTCGCTTATATATGCGTAAATACATATAAAAGCGATAAACTGCCATAGATTTGACATTCGGGCTTGACATAATTAAAATGTTAGTCCATTTACAGTTAAATATATACAAAAAGGGCCAAACCCAGATTGGGAAGACAACCCAGTCCGACGGAGTTGCCAAAAATGGGTGTGCGAGTACATTGAGGCTCCTGAAGCTGACGGATCTTCAATTCGAGTTATTGAAATGAAAAAAATTGCGTTTATGTAAATAAATGTACCAAATTTTGATGAAAATAGCCACGGAACTAAGTTTCAGGCATATTTAGAAGATGAAACTTTGTGTGCAGGTGGAAAACAGTGCAAAGTAGTAGTAATGACTGTCTGATCGTAAAAATACTTACAATAGACTGCAATACGGGCTTTTTGCCAAATTGTAATCTCTATACGTCCAAATCTACTTGTAATTTTCTAATATGTGGTAGTATATGGGTATATCTACGTGTTGGAGTGAAAATATTTGGGTTTAAAAGAGGTGTAAAAGTCAAAAAATTAGACGGGCAGAGTTTCGATGCGTTTCAAAAACTTGAAAATAAAAGGGGGGCACGTTTATTTATAGGCAAGGGAGCCTTAGCTCTACCTGCAGCTACCATAGGTAGAGGTGTGGCTCCCCAGGTGGGGCCTGCAGTGTCGGGTATTGTCATCTTGAAGTACGTGCACTACGAACAACGCGTAGTCGAAGTCGAAACTTTCAAACTTTTGATCGGAGCGTCCGTTTGAGGCGTGCGATACTTTTTTGAAAAGCCCTCACCGAGAGTGTCACAATGACATGGGATAAAACATTTTTTGGGTCCAAGAAGATGGGTTCATAACCAGGTCTTCGATTCCCCGCAGTTTGTCCGTTGAGCTGTCTTGCGCTATTGGCACTCGGGATCGTTGTTGTGGTTCATTTTGACTTCGATGACATCAATTCGGCTTGAGTTTTACCGAATCAGTTGAGTGTTGGATAAAATGACAATTTTTCCCCTCCTGGGGTTGCCTGTGGTGTCGGCACGGCCTTTGATGGATCTGGCTTCCCAGGGTTATCTTTGGGGTTGAACTACACTTCCCGGACTGACGTCGGGGCTAATCTGTACTTCCCAGGCTGAGATCGGGATGACTTGACGTGCCCTGGGTTGATGTCCAGGTTGACCTGTACCTTTCGAGTTGATGTTGGGGCTGACTTTAAGGCGCAATATTGAGATCGGGGTTTGACTGACAGTCCAATTGGAGATCGGAGCTGGATAGACAGTTCGATTGGAGATCAGAGCTGGATTGATGGTACGATTGGAGATCGGAGCTAGATAGACTGTCCGATTGGAGATCAGAGTTGGATTAACTGTCCGATTAGAGATCGGAGCTAGATTGATGGTCCAATTGGAGATCGGAGCTGGATAGATGATCCGATTAGAGATCGGTGATGGATTGACGGTCCAATTGGAGATTAGAGATGGATAGATGATGGTCTGATTGGAGATCAGAGCTGGATAGACGGTTCAATTAGAGATCGGAGCTGGATAGACGGTCCGATTAGAGATCGGAGCTGGATAGATAGTTCGATTGAAGATCAGAGCTGGATTGACAGTCCGATTAGAGATCGGAGCTGTATAGCCGATCTGATTAGAGATCAGAGCTAGAGAGACTGTCTGATTAGAGATCGGAGCTAGATAGATGGTCCAATTAGATATCAGAGCTGGATTGACGGTCCAATTGGAGATTAAAGCTGGATTGACGGTCTGATTAGTGATCGGAGCTGGATTGATGGTTCGATTAGAGATCGGAGCTGGATAGACAGTCCGATTGGAGATCGAAACTGGATTGATAGTTCGATTAGAGATCAAAGCTGGATAGATGGTCTGATTGGAGATCAGAGCTGGATAGACGGTTCGAATAGAGATCGGTGCTTGATAGACGGTCCGATTGGAGATCGAAGCTGGATAGACGGTCTGATTAGAGATCGAAGCTGGATTGACTACCGACATTGGTGATCAGATTTGGCCGGAGTACCGATATTGGGGATAGAATTTAGGTTACCGATAATAGGGATCGTATTTAGGTTTATGGACCGGCATTGGCGGTCGGTTTTGAGTTAAAAGACCGGCATTGGCCGTCGGATTTAAATTGAAGAACCGGCATTGGTGGCTGAATTTGAATTAAATGACTGTTTTACCCTCCTACAGTGTTAGTATTGGGGCAAGGAAAATTTTGAGTGTCTACAGATGCCCCTCTTTATCATGTCCATGCAATGTAATGGAATGGATAGGATAAAGATTAGTAGACACTGGAAATAAAAAGTGTCAAAGCTGCTTCGAAGGCTGGGTGTCTTTGAGTGCAATGGGGCTTCTGGTAGCTGCCTACGTTATCACTCTGCTGGGGATAACGTTGTCAAGTGCAACCATTGATGTTGTTAGGAAGTTACCGCAAACTAATTTTATCATTTCCTGCTAGGGATGACATCATTGATTCTGATGTGGATGAGATTGTCGAAGATGAGCTATCACAGATTGTCCTCGTCTGGATCTGCTGGGGATGACGTTCTCCGCGATAGCTTTATAGATTTTGACAAAGGTTGATCTGATTGATACTACCTCAATGATCCCTTTGAGGATGTGTATAACAGATTCCATCCTTTGTGATGGATTATTATAATTGCTTCTGTCATCGAATCCTTTCTGTTTCTTGGCCGGGGTTGAGCCGACAGTTAAAACATCATTGGGGCTGAGCCAATGGTTAGACTGTATCTCGATCTATATCCGAACTTTGATGGGGCTGAGCCAACGGCTGGAAACTGCTTTGGTCAGTACTTGAACTTTCCTGGGGCTGAGTCAACGGCTGAAACTGCTTCGGTCAGTACTAGAACTTTGCCGGGGATGAGCCAATGGCTGAAACTGCTTCGGTCAGTACCCGAACTTCGCTGGGGATGAGCCAACGACTGAAACTACTTCGGTCAGTACCCGAACTTTGCTGGGGCTGAGCCAATGGCTGAAACTACTTCGGTCAGTACCTGAACTTCGTTGGGGATGTGCCAATGGCTGAAACTTCTTCGGTCAATACCTGAACTTCACTGGGGCTGAGCAAACGGCTGGACAGCTTTGGTCAGTATCCGAACTTCACTGGGGCTGAGCCAACGGCTGAAACTGCTCCGGTCAATACCCGAACTTATCTGGGGATGAGCCAATGACTGAAACTGCTTCAGTTACTACCCGAACTTCTCTGGGGATGAGCCAACGGCTGAAACTACTTCGGTCAGTACCCGAACTTCGCTGGGGATGAGCCAACGGCTGAAACTTCTTCGATTAGTACCCGAACTTTGTTGGGGATGAGCCAATGGCTGAAACTATTTAGGTCAGTACCCAAACTTTGTTGGGGATGAGCCAACGGCTGAAACTGCTTCGGTCAGTACCCAAACTTCACTGGGGATGAGCTAATGGCTGAAACTGCTTCGGTCAATACCCGAAATTCAAAAAATGACAGTTTTCGACAGTTTTGAGCAATTCTTGCGCAATTTTTCTGCAGTTTGACTTGTTGATCCCCGAACAAGGCTCCGGGATGAATACCAAGGGTCTTCGTAGAATTTCTCTTTCCGTCAGGATTACGCTGCTTAAACACAGGATTTCTGGCCAAACTGCTCAATCGCGTAGCGATTTCTCTTCAATTTTAACTTGGCAGCCCGTTTAACTCTGTTTCGACTCGAACCAAACCGGGTTCGGGGGAAGTGGGACCCACCTCAACTACCGTAGGTGAAGGTGTGGTAGGCGCAGGTCGAGATGCGACAGCAGCAGGTGGAGGTGCGGTAGCCGCAGGTGGAGGTGCGGCAGCCGTAGGTGGAGGTGCGGCTACCTGGCCTATTTAATGTGCTGCGGGATTTTTATTTTGCAAGTTTCCCGTTTTGAGTTTCGAAAGGATTCCAATCTTCTTTTTCAGATCTACGGAGCTTGGGCAACTATTTTCTAAATCCCTTAGTTCCTACGCGTTCAGCGCAATGCATGTAACGTTCTACATGCTTTTTTTGTAATTTTTGACCGTTAAAATTATGCGAACCGCTAAGGGTGCTTTTAGACGCAATGTATGAAAAATGTATGCCTATATGACCTGTAAATTTTTTTTTGACTATATATGTATGCATATCTTACTGTAATGCACGTTTGGATGTAAGAAAATTTAGGTTATGAGACAGTCAATTTTTTCACTTTTTTGAGTAGTTAGTCATCCTTTTTGAGGCCTAGTGAGCCTGGATTTTCAACTAAAAATGTCCATGGTAATTTGGCTACCATATGAGTTTGATTTTTAAGTTTTTTTTTTCATAAATATGAACTGTTTCTATTTTTGGTAGGTGTGCTACTGAATGGCCACCTAGGCATGCCTGTGTGCATGTGGACAATCCATTTTACAAAGGAAACTCTGGAAAAAAATTTCCAAAATCTTAGGCTTTAAAAAATGCATTTTTGACTCTGTGGGGAAGTTTTTTACTGACCCATGCAGGTTTTGAGTTGCTAGGTTTTGAAAACATGCAGTTTTGACTTTACTGGGTATTTTTGACTGACACATGCATGTCTTAGGACCTAGAGATATATGCTGGACTGATTGAAAATGATAAGCCACAGGTTTTAGGCTTACCGTACCCTTTTTGAGGTAATTTGGAGACTTGTTGTCGTATATGGATCGTGCTAGACCCGGCAGCCCCAGTAGGGTCTCCTCGGGTATTAGACGTAGAAGGGCTTTTGCTGTGCCACAGCCACGTCCAGCTAGGACTCCTCGTAGACTGGTAGAGGGCAGGATTTGTCCAGCATAGGACGAGAATCCATTGGATATTGATGATGAGGAGGCTCCGTTTTCTGTTCCTGCTCCCGCTCAGGCTCCACGTGCGTAGGCCCCAGGTATTGTTGTGCCTACTCAGGATCTACTGGGTGATTTGAGTCGCCATCCTTCGAGATATCTTCATGCCAACGAGGTGACTTAAAGTCTTTCTTCTCTCTGGATTCTTTTCTTCCTTTTTGCCATTCTTGGGGCACATGTTTTTGACTTGGGTTGGTTTTTTGATGCAGGTTCCCGACTTTACGCAGCCTCGAGGGAACTGGTTTAGCGTGCACTCCCTGTATCACACTTTGCATGAGGATTACAAGGAGATTGCAGATGGCTGGGGATTTCAGGCCTTTTTCTCGATCCTTCCCCGCCGTTGCCCCTGGTGGTATATGAGGACTTTGTCTGAGCGCTGGTTCCACCAGACTCAGTCCCTTCATTTGCTAGATTATGAGGTGATGATGACTCCTATGGATTGGAGATTTATCACCGGCATTGAGTTTGAGGGCGAGTCAGTGCCTGTCATGATTGACATTTCGCCCGCTATTGTTCGATCCCTGCTGGGAGTCCCGACGACTACATTCAAGGGTCGGGCAGTCCGATCTGGTCCCTTGAGTATAGATGCCCAAGATGGGACTTTGCAGTTGCCTCTGCCTGATGACCAGAGGGCTAGAGATCGCATTCTGAGGTGATTATTTTTGTCGATCATCAGAGGTTGTTTCATGGCGGACAACTCGTTTACTGTGTCCTTCGCTTTGATCAGCGCCACTCGACATGTAGAGCACCTCAATGACTATGATTGGGGCTCCTATACCTTTGCCTATTTTCTCTGAGGCATACGCATACTTTCGAAGGGTACGACGGAGGCTTGGTTAGGATTTTACCCATTCCTGCTAGTGAGTACATTTTCCTGTACCTTTTTGATTTTAGCATTTTTGTCAGTCTTGATCACTGAGGACTTTTGGTATGTGCATAGTCAGCTTTGGGCATTTGAGAGGTTTCCTTGCTTAGGGCCCTGCTACTACTTTAGGTCTGGAGACTTATCCTCGAGGAAGGAGATGGCATTACTCCACTTTGATGGAGGTCCCTGTTGCTGAGGGATTCACTCATGCCCGTCTACAGTTGGAGCTTTTGACGACAGATTTGATCACCTGGATGCCATACACATCCGAGCACTTGACCGTCGGATTCGAGGGAGGAGTCCCTATTGGTCGGGAGTTTAACTTATCGACCCGCAGGGTACCGTTGTTGACGGCAGAAGGCTGGGAGCTCTATCTTAGAGAGCGTGCTATTAGAAGCATCACATGGGAGATTTGCATTCCCATTATTCCTCCAGCTTGGCATCATTGGCCATTGATTGTGCCTTTGATAGACATCCCTTTGGAGGGCATTGATGGCTTCACCCTATCAGAGGGTCCGTACAGCCAGGAGGCATTTGGCAGATGGTGGAGCTCTCGTACTATTGGAGCTCTGACTCGAGCTACCCAGTTTATGGCAGACATGGTGCCAGGATCCGTGATGATGACGGATTGGATAGCTTGCCTCAGGGAGCCTACTAATGCAGATAAGATAGCAGATCTGATCAGGGAGTTGGAGCATGCTCGTTTCTTTATCAGGCAACTTGGCCGAGATCCATCAAAGGCATCTTCTTTTGATCCATCCAGCTCAGGAGCAGGTCCCTCTTTAGGTCCATTTAGCAGCAGCTATATAGGGGCAGAACCTCCCCTACATTGCCCAGATATGCCTGATCCTAGCATCTTTGTGCAGACAGAGGAGATGGAACAGGTTGATCGATTCGACACTGATGTCTACAACTTCCTCTTATAGCTATTGGAGTTATACTTTTTGGTCAGTCACTATTTTGGCTATTCGGCGTTTGTGCCATTATTTTGATAAACCACTGTAGTAGTTGGGTGGTGGTGTCCCATTTTCCCTGTATTCTTCCTTACACTTTGTATCAGGATATAAGGATATTGTATGCAGTAGATAGCTTTTTGTAGATATTCCTGCCATATCTTATCTTCTGCATCATGTTTATATTACTGTCATCATGCATGTATTATGTCATGTGTATGCATTTAGACAGCTGTGTTTTGACTTGACCTCTGGACGGTCTTGTGATATGGTGCTACAGATGACGTCGTCTGTAGTCAGTCGTATCGAGCATTTACCACCACTACGGTGGCAGCATCACTGATGTTCTAGTATGATAGTCTGCCCTTTTCTGCTAGGGGGACTGTGGACCAGATGTTGGGGCATTCATTGGCCCTTACAGATTTTTGGGTTCCGGTCGGATTTGTTGAGGGCCTTCTACCCTACTGGATTACCGACAGGCAGGTGTTCCGCTTTGGGTGGCGTGAGTAAACGCCGACTTTGGAGGAGTACCAGAGATTTTTTGGCTTGGATTTAGAGTTGTCGTGCCCTCGGACGGCTATTAGTGATATGAGGAGGCTGTTTATCAAGTTGTCCGGTCTCCGTCAGAGTGTAGTCATGGAGGAGATAGTTTCGGGGCACGTGATCTCTATGGACTTCTTGATTGAGCACTTTGGAGAGCTTGACAGCTATGGTCGCCACGTTGGAGATTTCAGTTTGTTTAGCAGAGGCATGGCATGTGGCCAAGATAGACATCCTGCTGATGTATATTGTGGCATATGTCTACATGCCGTTGCAATTGGATCATCTAGATGTGGGATTGGTAGTAGTGGTTATAGCCCTTAGGCAGGGTAGCACCATCATCCCGATGATATTGGCTGAGATATTTAGATCTGCCATGTATTGTAGTACCCATACAGAGAAGGGTTTTTAGGGGCAGCTCAATTTTGCTGTATATATGGATGATGTCCCATATAAGACCGATTGGATCCTTCAGGCCTAGGGGTTTTTTCTTTACTCACGAGAAATCCAGAGCCTTCTCTTTTCAGCCTGCGGAGTACATTGATGCAGAGTTTTGGTCGGCATTTCTGTCAGATATTGAGCACCCGTTTGTGATCTTGCCATGCTTAGGGCTAGCATCCCCATATAGATTTATCACTCATGCATCTAGCCTGGATTATTTGCCCCTAGCGGGTTTGAGAGAAGTGACTACCTATCATCCTTTGGCAGTCATGTGTCAGTTTGATCAGCTGCAGAGTTTGCACCATTTTGAGGGGTCTGTTGATCATAGGATGTCGGCTTCTTCTATGTCATCCGCAGACTTGGTCAGAGTATATGAGTGTTGGACTCATCGGGTGAGGGATAATTTCTCCAGTAGCCATCCGGGCTGTTCTCCGGAGTATTCTGCATGGTTGGAGACAGAGACATGAGTTGTAACAGAGGCTTCTTCATCTTCTAGTGTGGACTCTGACAATAAGGAGCCTATAGAGGATCCAGATTCTCCTACCAAGGATGAACTGTTCACGGGTTTGATCGCTGCTCTGGTTAGTGATTCCTCGACCATTCCTGTGGGGACAGATCCGGCTTTAGTAGACTCACTATTCAGGATGACCTTTGAGCGAGACTCATCTAGAGCACAGATGTTGGCTACCTTGTCTGGCAGAGATTTAGCTTTTGCTGAGAGGGATGGTCTCAGGGCTGCTTTGGATGCTGGATTGATTGAGCGGGATGAGCTCTGCTCTGCTCTAGATACTGCAGTTGTAGAGCGAGACGAGATTCGCTCGGCTAAGGATGCAGCATATGTTGAGATCGAGGAGACTTTGATTGCTTGAGACGCAGCTTTTGCCGAGAGGGATGAGGCTATAGCTTCCCGTGATTTCCACATTACTGATAGTACTGCTCTTCGATCTTACACTCATGGTTTGATCACCGAGATGAGTGCTTATATTGATGACCACAGTGCCGCTTTACAGATGACTGTGGATGTTCTGGGCCGTATGGAGGCAGAGTGGACTGCACTTACGTCTGCTCCACCATCTTCTGAGAGAGATGTCATGCTGGCATTACTGACTCGCTTATCCTTGGGTCCATAGACTAGCTTTATTTTTCCTGCACAGACTAGATCAACCATTTTTGTCATGTACAGGGCATTATGTATATAAAGCAGTTTTCTATATCAGAGAAATATATTTTTGATGCACTTCCCTGACTGGAGATGTATTGGCATTGCTGAGTGATTACCACTTCTTTCATGACTCACAGTTGATGTATCTTGATCTCCTCCTTGATGGACTGACAGTTTAGATGTCAGGAAGTATCTCAGATGGGCCTGTTGACCAAGGTAGTTTGATAAAATTTAGCTTCTATTTGTCTTTGGTGTCTTGGAATTGGTCTTTTATTATATTTTTATTTTTCTTGAAGGTCAAACCGCGTCATAGGGGCTGCCTACGTACTCCCAATTTGCTGGAGATTAGGATATTCGTAGTTTTGGCTAGTGCCGGGATGTAGGTTTGAAAAGTATTTATCTTGGATTTTAAATTTAATTTAATGATTTTTTTGAGCTTTTATTTGGTTTGACCGCACCAGAAATGGCTGTTTATATACTCCCGGGTTGAGGGAGATCAGGTCATCCGTAGTTCCGGCTGTATGTCGGAATGGTTTGATTTTTGAATTTTTTGGATTTTTTCTTAGTTTGATCGCACCAGAAATGGCTGCATACATACTCCCGGGTGTAGGGAGATTGGGTCATTCGTAGTTCCGACTTTCTAGTGAAAAACTAAACCTGATTTGATTTATAGGACCCGGATGCGGGTATGCATGTACTTCAGACGTAATACCTTTTCACGGTGTCTAATTGATGATTTAGGGAAACTTGGTCCCATCTATCTCTTGCAGTTTGATAGCACCCCCAGTCAACACTTCTTTGACAATGAAAGGGCCTTCCTAGTTTGGGGCAAATTTTCCTTTGGCTTCATCCTGATTGGCCAGGATTTTCTTTAGCACCAAGTCATTTTCTCTGAATTGTCGGATTCGAACCTTCTTATTGTAGGATCTGGCGATCCTTTGCTGGTATAACTGTCTGTGGAAAATGGTCGTAGCTCTCTTTTCATCTATCAGAGATAGTTGATGATACCGATCTTGCAACCATTGATCTTCATCTATTTGAGCGTCGATCAACACTTGCAAAGATTCCATCTCTACTTCTATGGGAAGGACTGCTTCTATGCCATAGACCAACGAGTAGGGGGTAGCCCCAGTAGAGGTGCGCATTGACATCCTGTATGCTAACAGAGTTAGAGGCAGCAGGTCAGGCCAGTCCTTGTGATTGGCGGACATTTTCTGCATGATCTTCTTGATGTTTTTGTTGGCCGCTTCAATAGCACCGTTCATCTTGGGCCGATAGATGACGAAATTGAGATGCTTGATGTGGAACTTACTGCACAGATCCACCATCATTTGATTATTTAGATTTTTGGCGTTGTCTGATACGATCACCTCTGGTTGTCCATATCGACATACAACATTGTTTCTGATGAAACTGATGATAACCTCTTTTGTGACTTTGGGAAAAGAGGCTGCTTCGACCCATTTGGTGAAGTAATCGAACATAGTGAAGATGAATCGATGACCATTGCTGGCTTTGGGTTCTACTGGACCTATTACGTCCATTCCCCACATAGAGAAAGGCCATGGTGAACTCATATTATGCAGCTCATTTGGAGGAGCGTGAATGGCATTTCTATGTATTTGGCATTGAAAGCATCTTTTGATGTGATCATCGCAATCAGCTTTGAGCGAGATCCAGTAATGTCCTGTTCTGATTATCTTCTTGGCCAGCAGATGGTCGCTCATGTGTGGACCACAGACTCTACCATGGACTTCATCCATTAGTCTTTGGGCTTGCTCATTGTCACGGCATCTTAACAGGCCTATTCCAGCATCCCTTTTATAAAGTGCATCTCCGCTCATATAGAACTTCATGGCCATTCTAAGAATCCGTTTCCGCTCTGATTGGCTTGCAGTAGCGGGTGTGGATCCATCACGGAGATATTCCTTGATGTCTTGAAACCAAGGCTGCTTGACAGGAGGTATTTCATCTGATACTTCTCCCATATAATTCCTATATGTCGGGGCTTTCTGAATCATGAAATGAATGTTGGGAAATCCACTCTTATCGGACATGCGGATTAATGAAGCCAACATTGCTAGTGCATCAGCGAAGTCATTCCGACCCCGAGGAATGTGAACGAAGGTTATTACTTTGAATTCCCGAGATATTTTGAGGGCTTACCGATGGTAGGGTAGCAAATGCAGTTCTTTAGTGAGATACGCGCCGGTAGTTTGTCTGATGACCAGCTCAGAATCTCCGAACACGAGTAGGTGTTTGATAGACATGGATTGGACTAGCTTCAACCCCATGATACAGCCTTCATACTCGGCCGTGTTATTGGTGTTGCCAAATTGAAGTTTGGTAGCCACAGGATATTGATCACCTTTACAAGAGATGAGGACTGCCCCAGCTCTAGCACCTTCCATGTTTACCGCTCCGTCGAAATACATTTTCCATGGTTGGACTGTATTCTTAGTCTAGAGTTGTTGAATTATCATGATCCCATCATCCGGGAAATATGTCTCCTGGGGCTCGAACCCTCCTGAAGGTGCTTATGATAATTGATCTGCAATGCCTTGACCCTTAATTGACTTCTGAGTCACGTAGACAATGTTGAATTACTGCAGGATCAACTGCCATTTGGACAGTCGGTAATTCAGCATTGGTTTATTGAATACATATTTGAGCGGATCCATGCGGGATATGAGGTAGGTCGTATGCCCATGCAAATAGTGTGACAACCTCATAGCGGCCCATGCTAATGCACAACATGTCTTCTCGATCAGGGTGTATTTTTGTTCCCCACTGCTGAATCTTTTACTGATGTAGTAGATGGCTCTTTCCTTGCTACTATCATCATTCTGCCATAACATGCAGCCCATTGCATTGGCATTGATGGATAGGTACATGAACAAAGGGACTCCATCCCTTGAGGGTATAAGAACAGGAGCTTCAGTCAGTTGTTTCTTGATGGCAAGGAAAACTCGTTGATAATCCTCATTCCACGTGGTGGAGGAATTCTTCCTTAATAGCTTGAAGATGGGCTCGCATGTTGCGATGAGCTGGAAAATGAATCTGCTTATGAAGTTGATCCTTCCCAGGAATCTAAGTATCTCCTTATCTGTACGAGGTACGGGCATTTCAGTAATGGCTTTGCTTTTGGCGGGGTCGAGTTTAATGCCCCGATTGCTCACCAGGAATCCTAACAATTTACCTGCTTTAAAACCAAAAGCACATTTGGCGGGATTTAGCTTGAGGTTGTATTTACGTAACCTGTTGAACAGCTTCCTAAGATGGTCTATGTAATCATCCTCCCTCCACGATTTGATGATGATGTCGTCAATATAGACTTCTTTTTCTTTATGCATCATATCATGAAAGAGGACCTTCATGGCTCACTGATACGTTGCTTCGATATTGATGAGGCCGAAGGATAGTCATCTATAGAAGAAAGTTCCCTAGGGAGTGATAAAGGTTGTTTTCTCCCAGTCTTCCTCAGCAACCATGATTTGATGGTAACCAGCAAAGCAACCCACGAATGAATACATGCCATACTGCGCAGTATTGTCAATTAGAATGTGGATGAAAGGTACGGGGACTATGTTTGATAGCCATTCGTGGTAGGTTTATACCATGATGATCCCGGCTTTGAATTGCTTAACGACTTCTTCTTTGACTTTAAGACTCCACTCAGGTTTTAATCGCCTGAGTTTTTATTTGACTGGTTTGAACCCTTCTTTGATGGGCATTCGATGGATGACAATGTCTGTGGATAGAACGATCATGTCTTCATGTGACCATGTAAACACATCCTGGTACTGTGTTAGGAGTTCGATCAGGTCGGCTTTTCAATTTGGTGTGAGGTCTGAACCTATTTGGATTTCTTTGATATTTTTGGAGGTTCCTATGTTGATGGTGGAGGTTTGGTCGAGGTTTGGCTTGGGTTTGTCATCGACCCATTCCTTGATCTCCTTTGGCACCTCATAGTCATCTTCCTCCTCTTGATCAATAACCATCAAGTCGAAGTTCAACTCTACATCCAAGTCGAAGTCATCTTGGCAGGTTGGCATCTCATTAGCAGAGACACACACATCCAATGCTTGGGTCCTGAAAACAAAAATGCTTTCATTATTTTATACAACTTGTTAAATACACATGGCATTTGCAAAAGCATGACAAAAGTTACTGCTCTAGTTGTGCAATCAAAAGTAAGCAGTATATGAATGCATGATTAAGGGCAGATGTACTCTCTGCCCCTTTACCTTTTTCGACTTAGGCAAGGGACACTGCTCCAGTTGTCCATTGTTAGATTCCCATTAATTGGGAGAATCAAGGAATTGTGCTTGTCCGCCTTCGTCCTGGATGATGACTGAGACATCCTTGAGAATAGGGCCAAGGCTTTTTTATAGATCATTCCTCTTCTTGATGTGAGGAATTTGGACATGGTCGTCGTCACTGTCGAGGAATTTGTCATTCATACCCTCGTAGTTGAGAATGACTCTCATGATGGCGAATGGGTCTCGTCCTTCGTACATGATCTTTTTTCCCTTTTTGCTATTTTCCTCAGGCTTAAGGGCTTTTCTTTCATGGACAAGTATGATTGGAGGAAATAGTATGGATGATACCACCGTAGGGATCTTTCTCATAGGTTTCACTCAGCAGACATTTGTAAGGTTTGGGAGCAGAATTGTAGAGGCATGAGCCTTGAGATGTTTGTGTGGATTCCGATGGCTTGACCCGGATGAATATCCCAATCCTACTTTTCTCATCTGACTTGGGATTTGGACTGGCATCTTAATACCTTGCTTATCCTTTCTCAACCCTTCTCCATGTTGGAAACCTGAAGATACCATCTCTTGGCCTACGATCATTACTTCAGTGGACACTTTAGGTTTTAGGGCTGGTGCCCCAATTGGTAGATATTGAATATCGCTCACCTCAAAAGCTTGAAAACTTGCAGGTTCAATCCTCGCGTCTAGGCTAATCATTGGCATGTCCCCATGTATGTAGGTAAAGTATTCTGGCTCAGCATTGACCGTGATGAGGCTGCCATTAATGATGTACTTGAGTTGCTGATTGAGGGTGGATGGCACTGCTCCTGCCATGTGGATCCATGGTCTGCCCAACAGAAAATTGTATCCAGTGGAAATATTGAGCACTTAGAAGGATACATAGAAGGTGTGTGGACCAATTTCTAGAGGAAGCTCGATTTCCCCCATAGCCTGGCGATAAGATCCATCGAAAGCCCGGATGACCATATAACTTGTTTTGATCCGGTTTGAAGTGATCTTCATTCTTTCCAACGTGTCGTATGAACAAATGTTGAGGGTAGATCCTCCGTCAATAAGTACTCCTCCGATTACGTATCTGGAGGACACTACAGCTATATGTAGGGACTTGTGGTGGCCCCTTCCCTCGGCCGGGATATCATCGTCTGTGAAGGATATCACATTGTTGTTGAAAATATGTTCTATCACGTTATAAAATTTCTCTGTGTCTACCGTGTGTGGCAGATGGGCTTCCTCTAGTACATTCACTAGAATGTTGCGATGTTCTTCTGATGATAAGACCAGATCGAGTATAGACGCTTGCTTGCGTGCGTCTTTCAAGCTTTGCACTATCTTGATTTCATTGTGTCCCATTTTGTTGAGGAACTCTGTGATCTTTTCTTCAACCACCTTTTCTTTTGCTTTGGTAACTGTTTTAATCACCCGCTGAGGCAGGTTCCATGGATTATCCTTTGACAGGATGGAAATGTTGTTTGAAGTAGAGCTTTTAATGTCCCCGTAGTTCCATAGGACCTTCTTCAGACTAATGATTGGATATGGAGGTTTGAAGGGCAAGATTAGAGGCTGAGGTGCACCTACCTTCACAAGATTTTGAACTTCTTGGACCCCTTTCCCTGTCAGTACCAGGGGTGTGAGGATCGATTCCTTATCACAGGATACGACAAACACTATGTCCTGGTACCATGCATTGGGGATCCAGAGGCTATCTTTATCTGCCAAGTCGAGGATTTGATCTCCTCTGATTAGGTCACCTTTCTCAATCAAGTCTTGAATTAAGTTACGAAGTGCCAAGCATTCTTTCGTATCATGGCCGGGAAGAGTTGGAATGGTACTGACATATTTGGTCAGGTTTAAATTTTATGGATTGAGGGTATAATGGGGGTAATAGATCTGCAACTATCCCCTCGTTGATCATCATTTGGAGGATTTCTTCCATTGACTGGTTCAGATTGGTGAAATTCCTTTAAAACAGGAATTTTCTACCTTCTTGGGTATACTCATTTTTTACCATTGGTTGTTTGTGCAACTGCCAATGATCCCTATTGGGAATGGAATTGATTTCCGTCGGAGGAGAATGACTGCTAATAGATTGATGAATTTGCTTCAGCACCTTCCTGGTGAATTGATGCTGGTAGACGACCAGTTCAGCCAACTGCTCAATCTGTTCCTTAAGAGACTTAACTTCTTGCTCCATCAGGAATCGCTTCTCAAAAGTTTCCCAACTCTCTGGGCTACTAAGATTGGATTACCTTGGTTTCCCAACGTAGCGGAGGCACTTAGATCCTTCTCCATTTGAGGCGCTGATCATGTTGACATTTTCCTCTTTGTGATGTGGGAGAGGATTGTCTTGGACATGGGGTTGGTCAGGCTTTGTTACCACAATTTCCCCGCTATCAATCAAGTCTTGAATTTTATGCTTGAGAGACCAACAGTCCTGAGTATCATGGAATGGGGATCCAGAATGATAAGCACATTTCTTGTTAGGATCGAATTTCCTTCCGTTAGTGTTGGTTGGTGGAAGGAGTTGAACAATCTTCTTCTGAGCTTTCAGAAGTTTGAACACATTCTCGAGGGAATCCCCTAGTGGGGTGAAATTTCTTCGAAGCCTGACTTCCATGTTTTTCTGGAATTGAGGGTTTGCAGGCTGTGCTGAAGCTTGGAAAGGGGTATAGTTCCTTCTTTGAATGGGCATGTGGTTTGACTCGCCCCTTGAATTTTGTCCTTGTAAAACCAAGGAGACTTCTTCGTCTTTTTTTATGGACCCTCCGGGGATTACTACCGTAATTACTGGATTGGATATGTTCGGCGACAGCTTCGAGGGCGGTTAGATCTTTTATCTTCCTGGATTTGAGCCCCATTTCTGCCATCTTTCCATGCTTGATCATTTCAGAGAATGGCATTCCTATTCCTGCTAGAACCCTCTCATAATAAGGCTATTCTTGGATATCAACGAAGGTCATGACTATTTCAGATTCGGTCATGGCAGGGGTAACTTGTGCTGCGACCCGTCTCCATCGCTGGGCATATTCTCTGAATGATTTAGTGTTCTTTTTCTTGATTTTGGTTATTTGATATCTGTCTGGAGCCAGCTGTGATTGGAAACTGTACTGGCTGAGGAAAACATGGCTCAACTCTTCCCAACTATGAATTTTGGAGTTGTCCAAGCGGGCATACCAAGCTCTGGCTTCTCCAGTTAGACTCTTCTGGAATAGTTGCATTCGAAGTTTCTCGTCCTCAGCATAGGATATGAGTTCTCCGATGAAGACTTTTAGGTAAGGATCCCCAGTTCCGTCATATTTCTCGAACTCAGGGACTTGAAATTTTTTGAGATTCCTAGCGCCGGGGAATATGCAGAGGTCAGAGTAAGTAACACTGCCAAACACCCCAGTCCCTTTAATAGACCAGAGGGTTTCTTCTATCTGTTGCATTTTCTTGAGAATGTCACCAACTTCCGGCTCTTTGACGAGAGAGGCGGGATTTCAGGAGTTTTGTTGGTGGTGTCCTGGTTTTGTGGTCCAGGAATCTGAGTTTTGGCCTTTTCTACATCTTGACCGCCAGCACCACTACAAGATGTTCCTGGTTCTGGATGAGCTTGAGATTGTTTCTCTTTAAAGGCCTTACTTTGTTCTCGCAGAAAATCGACTAGCTCGGCTATCTGATTTATCAGTCTTTTGAATTCTTCCCTTGAGATAGGGGTGGGTTCTGGTGGAGCACTTGAAGCCATGTCCGCGGAGGGACTGAGTGCTTTCTTGAATTTAGACCTGGTGACAGGACCAATTTTTACACCTACAACAAAACGTAGGCGTGTTAATTTCCTGAGGTAGGTAAGGATTGGATGCATGATGTGTTTTTTAGTGTTTATCCTGCAAAATCGAGGTTAGTTGTTTTGATGGTAGGCTGATATGTTTTGACAAGGAAAGTAAATCTTTCATTATTGATATTTACATTGTGCTCCTCAAAAATTGGAGACTTGACATGGAATTGAAAGAGGAATGTACGAAGAAGCTTCCCTTCGGATTTGGTTAATCAGAGGCCGACCTATCTTAGGTTGCTCTCGCGGCTTTTGTTTTGGCATGAAGACTCCCAGATTATCGCAATCTACTAGAAGGGAAGTTAATCCGATCGTTCAACTGGAGTGAATCTGAGTGGTGTATTTTCATGAGGCACCCCCAGAGACTTAATCGTCCCCAGAGTCATTACTTAACACCGACCGGGTTATCCTCCGTGTGAGAGGGACACACAACATACATTCTCATACATCGTGCCTTACCTTTTATGAATATAATGACAGTTGGGTGCGAAGCACTAATAAGGGTGTGAAGCACTAATAAGGGTGCGAAACACTAAAGTAGAAAAGCATTCATTCACATTCATTTAATGTAAATACTCAGCATTTACTCATCCATTGACTGTGGAGACTTAGGATTTCACGCTTTCAATAGTTTTGAAAGGGAAATGTTGGAAAAGATTAGAAAGCTGCCTCAGCCCTCTACTGTCCCCAGCAGAGTCACCACCTATCGACGTTGGAAAATTTAAGAACTTCGCGGGTCAGTTCGTAACCCGGGTTTCCTCAAATCGATCTTCCTAAGTTCTCTCTACCCCCACTCTTTTTATTTAGGAAAAAGGTTTTGAAGGGTTTTTTAGGGAAAAGGCCAACATGTTTTTTATATCAACAATTTGAACATTTAGAGTCGCCAATTGGAAGATTGGAAAATGGTTGTACCAACTCAAGCGAATTTGATTTGAAAAGAGGCCCAATTACTGGACACTGTCGAAACTTGATCTTTGAAATCAGAGTTTTGAGTTCGGGGGCTTTGTTAAGTGTGGGGAAGGTGTTAGGCACCCCACGACTCCCGTGTAAACAAGGTACCACATCTTTTCAATATTTCCCTTAACTATGAATGCATGAGTGAATGCTATTTGAAAATTGGGCCTTTTGATTTGATTGATTGAAAGCTTTGACAGACTTTGTTGAGCCTATACACGAACGGTTTGATTTGATTTGAAAATCAGTCTTTCATTTGATTTGCAAAAAGCATTTAATTTGATTTACAAAAGCTTTGCTTTTGATTGAAAATGATATTTTGAAAGCTGGTTTATCAAACCCTTACGCTGTCATAAGAATTGAAGTGTATTGCAACTTTCAATTTTTTTTATCTTTATAGCCTTAAGGCTGCATGTGAATGGTGATTTGTCGGGCTGCAAAGCATCCTCGACCACAGGAATATAAAAGTGTCAGTCTCCTCATGGGTATGAAAACCATTAGAGGGACGCTGACACGACAATTGACATTTCACTATGATGAGACCTTAAATCCGGATAACCGTTTTAAGGTCTGTGTATGTACATTTTACAGAAAAACTGGCAGGGTACATCTGTAAACTGGAGTTTAACCATCGTGGAAATCAGATCTCGATCAATTTGATTGTGAATCCCACGATTCCTAGGATCACATATGAGTAGCCCATAAACATGCATAGTTCAAATTTGCACAGAAATGGATATATACACATCATCACGTCGCAATGGAACCAATGACTCATCAATAAATCTTGCCTACGAGTGGATAAAGTGTTTCGTTCCCACTAGATAGCGATCTAAGGGACACGAGTTTGCTTTCAAAGCTGAAACTATAAAAAAAATAACTAGATTTAAACGAATCTCAGCCAATATAACTTTCAGGTTTTATCGGAACCTGTTTGAACCTTCGAAAGATAGAATTGACGAGATTTGGATAAATCTAGTCCGCCCGCAGATATGTTAGTGCAGATTCATATACAAATGAATGTTAAATGCAATATATATAATTATATATATACAAAATCTATAAAAGGGCGATTGGTTTTCACTCGCAAGCCTGGACTAGAATTGAAATATATATATATTTATATAAAAGAACTGTAAATAGCCACAAAATAATCCAGGCTGTGACAGAAATGATATATATATATATATATAGAAAAACATTAATAAGGGCGATGGGTTTTCACGCCGGTGCCCGTACTGGAATTGAAATTGATAGAAAAGTAGTCAACCAGTGACTGGGGAGAGCACCCAGTATGGCGAAGTGTGCACAAACAGTAAAATGGCCAAGAATTAATCCAGGCCGGACTAAATATATATATATATATATATATATATATATATTCAACCAGGAATGATATGAGTACCAGTGATGGTGAAATTCGCTTATATATGCGTAAGTATATATAAAAGCGGTAAACTGCCACGAATTTGACATCCGGGCTTGACAGAATTGAAATGTTAGTCCAGTTACAGTTAAATATATACAAAAAAGGTCCAAACCCGGACTTGGAAGACAACCCAGTCCGGCGGAGTTGTGAAAAATGTGTGTGCTAGTGCATTGAGGCTGCTAAGCTGACAGATCGTCAATCCGAGTTGTAAAAATGTAAAAATTTACGTTTATGTACAGAAATGTACCAAATTTTGATGAAAACGGCCACGGAACTAAGCTCTGGGCATATTTAGAAGATAAAACTTTTTGTGCAGGTGGAAAACAGTGCAAAGTAGTAGTATTGACTTTCTGATCGTAAAAATACTTACAATGGACTGCAATACGAGCTTTTTGCCAAATCATAGGCTCTATACGTCCAAATCTACTGGTTATTTTTTGATATGTGGTAGTATATGGGTATATCTACGTGTTGGAGTGAAAATATTTGGGTTTGGAAGAGGTGTAAAAGTTGAAAAATCAGACGGGCAGAGCTTCGCTGCGTTTTGAAAACTTGAAAATGAAGGGGGTGCATATTTATTTATAGGCAAGGGAGCCTTAGCTCTACCTGCGGCTTCCGCAGGTAGAGGTGCGACTCCCAAGGTGGGGCCTGAGATATCGAGTTTTGTTGCCTCGAAGTACGTGCACTCTAGACAACGCGTAGTCAAAGTCAGAACTTTTAAACTTTTGATCGGAGCATTCGTTTGAGGCATGTGATACCTTTTCGGAAAGCCCTCACCGAGAGTGTCGCAATGCCATGGGATAAAACATTTTTCAGGTCCAGGAAGATGGGTACATAACCAGGTCTTCGATTCCCCACAATTTATCCGTTGAGTTATCTTGCGCTATTGGCACTCGGGATCGTTGTTGTGGTTCATTCTAACTTTGATGGCATCAATTCGGCTTGAGTTTGATCGAATCGATTGACAGTTGGATAAAATAACCGTTTTACCCCTCTCGGGGTTGCCTGTGGTGTCGGCACGACCTTTGATGGATCTGGCTTCCCGGATTGACGCCAGGGCTGATCTGTACTTCCCGGGCTGAGACCGGGGATGACTTAACATATCCTGGGTTGATGTCCAAGTTGACCTGTACCTTTCGGGTTAATGCTGGGGCTGACTTGAAGGCCCGATATAGAGATCGGGGTTTGACCGACGGTCCGATTGGAGAACAGAGCTGGATAGACGGTCCGATTAGGAGATCAGAGCTGGATTGACTGTCCTATTGGAGATCAGAGCTAGATAGACGGGTCGATTGGAGATCAGAGCTGGATTGACTGTCCGATTGGAGATCGGAGCTGGATTGACAGTCCGATTGGAGATCGGAGCTGGATTGACGATCCGATTGGAGATTGAAACTGGATAGACAGTCTGATTGGAGATCGGAGCTAGATAGACTGTCCGATTGAAGATCGGAGCTGGATAGAAGGTTCGATTAGAGATCGGAGCTGGATAGACGTTCTGATTGGTGATTGGAGCTAGATAGACGGTCCGATTGGAGATCAGAGCTGGATAGACGGTCCGATTGGAGATCAGAGCTGTATGGACGGTCTGATTAGAGATCAGAGCTAGATAGACGATTCAATTTGAGATCAGAGCTGGATTGACAGTCCGATTGGAGATCGGAGCTGGATAGACAATCCGATTGGAGATCGTAGCTGGATAAACGGTCTGATTGAAAATCAAAGCTGGATTGACGGTCTGATTGGGGATCTAAGATGGATTAACGGTCTGATGGAGATCAGAGCTAGATTGACGGTCCAATTGGAGATCGGAGCTGGATAGACGGTTCGATTGGAGATCGGAGCTGGATTAACAGTCTTATTGGAGATCGGAGCTAGATAGACGGTCCGATTGGAGATCGAAGCTGGATAGACGGTCTGATTGGAGATCAGAGCTGGATAGACGGTCTGATTGGAGATCGGAGCTTGATAGACGGTCCGATTGGAGATCGGAGCTAGATAGACGGTCTGATTGGAGATCGGAGCTGGATAGACGGTCCGATTGGAGATCGGAGCTAGATTGACTATCGACAATACCGTTATTTGGGATAGGATTTAGGTTACCGATATTGGGGTTCGAATTTAGGTTTAAGGACCAGCATTGGCGGCCGGTTTCAAGTTAAAGGACCGGCATTGGCTGCCGAATTTGAATTGAACGACCGTCATTGGTGGCTGGATTTGAATTGATTGACGGTTTTACCCTCCTACTGTGTTAGTATTGGGGGAAAGAAATTTTGAAGTGTCTACAAGAAGCATGTTTGCATAAAATATAATATATATGATACTTAGCATGCACATATAGAATACTATATTCTACCCGGATTGATTATGGACTTTTATTCTAGTTTGGTTCACTCGAGCCACCAAGTGAACCAAAAGATCAAACCTAGGAGTGCAAGAATTTAAATTTAAACGTAACTATTACATTTAAACTCGGGCTCCATACAAATGGGTCTTCACGTGCTCCTTGCTCCTTGGTCTCTAATTTCTTCAAGAAAATTCTAACTATTTTTATTACATAAACTATTTCAATAAATAGAAACCTTGATCAGTAGTCAAAGGAAAGTACATAGGAGGGAGATAGAATTTTACATCGAGAAAAAAATCAGAGAAGACGAGGTATGCAGACCCCATTTAATAAAACTCATTCATTAAAACATTCAACTAAAATAAAATCCATTCACATTTATCAATAGTCCATAATCAACCCCATTTATATTCATACACATCAACATATGCATCAATAAATAATCATTCATCACATGAATAAAAAAACCATTCCATATATAGAGCGATGTCATTTAATGTACAAAAGTTTTGCTAAATTTTAGTTTTGAAATAAAATAAACTCTTTTATTTTAATCAAAAACCAAATCCAAATTAAACTCCTTTAATTTTTAGCTATCTGAAATCATATTTTAGATAAAATAAACATCTTTATTTTAAACTTTTATCAATTAAATAAACCATTTATTTAATTGAAGAAAAACAAAGTTTTTCAGAATCTGCAAGGTGGCGCGCCCGCGCCCAGAATGAACTAGGACGCGGCTCGTCCGCGTTGTGCACTGGTCCTGTCATATAGACGGCGCGCCCGTGCCCAGAATGAACTGGGACGCGGCGCGGCCGCGCTGTGCACTAGTCCTGTCATATAGACGGCGTGCCCACGCCCAGAATGAACTGGGACGCGTCGCGGCCTCGCTGTTCATCGTAGAATCTACAGAATTCAATTTTTGTCTGGAGAATTCAATCCAATCTTACATTAATTCATACATGGAATCATAAAATTGATAATTAGCACAAAGTTAGGTTCTGATACCACTGTTGGGTTTGTATGTTATGCATACATGCAATCAAATTACACAATTAAGGGCGAAAGCGCGATAAAATAGGTTTTAAATTTTTTATACAAACCATCACCATGATCATGCTTTGTGCTCAATTATCAATAACAGAAAAGTAAGGATAAATCAGAATCATACCCTTATAGAAACTAGCTTCAACATGTACGAGTTCTACTCCTTGCTCTTCGTGATTTCCTTGAATATCCTGTATTGGCTCCTTCCTTTGATCAACGTTAGCCACCCAAGTGTTTGGCCTCTAGAGATGATCCACCAAGGAAGAGGAATTGCTCAAGAAGATGGGTGGTTAGCTAAACCCTGTTTTTTATTCTTTGTCGAAAAAGTAGTACTCTCTAACTCTTGAAATTACCTCTCTTTCATATCTGATATAAAACTCCTCTTATATAAATATTGGTTAACCCTACTAATCTAATTAGAATTGGGTTTCATTTAATTAATTAATTAAACTCTTTTAATTAATTAGGCTTCCCGACATATTGAAATTAATTAATTAAACTCCTTTAATTAATTTGCCTCATAACCTCATTAGGAATAAGTGAGAGTACTAATATTAAATTAATTCCTAAACTCTTTTAGAACTAAAATAATAATAATTGTAATAATATTAATAAGACTCCTCTTATTAATTTACATTTAATATTTCCAAAATATTAAATAATAAACATTAAGCTATTTAATTTATTCTATCACCATAGATTAAATTAGTTACACTTAATGCATTATTACGATTATACCATTACCTTCTTAAATAATTATTCTTCCTTTTATGGTGTGACCCTTTAGGTTCTCCATATTAAACCTGTTATGAATAAATCAATTAGAAAAATTCTAATCTTATTTAAATAAATAAATTAAGCTAATAATCTATTTAAATAAATAATATTTATTCTACAATAGGGATAAGCCTCCCTAGCGATAAACGACTTTTCAGATAATATAGATTTCAACATTAATCATAAAAGAACCCATGAGTTAATAGTTACTGTACAATTCAATCCTTCCGCCATACAATGTCCCAATTAAATATAAGACATGGATTTACTATCAAGTCTTATTTTATTTAATTATATGTATTTCGATTAGAAAATGCACAACTCCAAATAATGCAAATTAGAAACTCTTTTCTAATTTCATTATGCCTTGGCGAATCACATAGGATATATCTCTTCTTTTACTAGAAGTGGTAGATTCTTTATTGATCATTCATTATCTTTATATGTAACTCATTATACCCAAGCATACCCTTTGATATACCCTAAGAGTTTTTAAGGAATAAGTCAAAGTATAATTCATTACATACAAGATACTATGATGATCTCAAGTCTAAGGATCACTTGTAGTACTATCACAATAGGAATTTCTATTGACAGACAAGTAAAACTCCATTAGGTATTCCATAGCGAGTCACGTTCAGTAAACTTATTCTCCAATAAGCACCTACATACTTGCTTTAGTGTCTCCACACAAAGATCATGAGATCAATCATCCTCATCCAATGAGCAAGCAATATATGTACCAATCTATCCGAATTTACTAATTCCCTTTTTAGTAATCCAACGATTGGGAACTATTTTAGTTTTAAGCTTTTTAAGAATTTAGATCTCATTAGCATGATCATCATCATGATTTTAAAAGCATTGCTTAAAACTATGGGTAATTTACATATTATAAAAACAACATCATATAGATAATTAAATGCCTTTAATAAATGAATACTTTTATTAATAAATAAATAAGTTTGTTTACAAAGTATGTGCTTTAACATCATACATAATTGGCTTGTATGCACACTACTATCAACTACGTGATTCTAATCGATACTCGCGAGTACATAAATATAAACTCATAGCACATAAGGTAATTTATTATCTTTCTTAGAACTCGATAAGAGTTTATCACCACTATGTTATCGATCTCTTAAAAAGGCTACTACAATAGTAAATTAGGGATAGAACACTTGCTCAATTTAAAGAGTATAGTTAGAAAACTTACTTCATGCACAAGCTACAATTATAATAATTCACGTTCCTCAATTAACCCTACATATCATTACATTTGTAAAAATTAATTTTAAGTCTAATAATAATCATCGAATCACAAACATTAGTCTAGACTTCACGAATAACGAGTTCAAACCTCGTAATTGATTTATCAATTAATCTCATAAATAAGTTATTAATTTATTTTAACATCTCAATATATATTTAACATGTCATCATATTCATTATCTAACATTTTAAAATACATTTCTGAATTTTGAACACTTAAATTAAATTCTCTAGGTCATTCTGCTGGCTGGCGCTGCAACGCCTAATTTGTACTGGGGGCCGGCGCTGCAGCGCTAAGCCCATGTCAGCAGTTCCTTGGCCTGGCTCTGCAGTGCTAGGTTCCTTCACAGAACCGGCGCTGCTGCGCCGTGACTACGTCAGCCAAGCCTTGACCTGGGGCTACAGCACTGGGTTTCTTCACAGAATCGGCGTTGCGACGCCGAGCCTACGTCAGCCAACTGCCTGCCTAGCGCTGCAGCGCCCGGTTCCTTCATAGAATCGGCGCTGCGGCGCCGAGTTGCAGAATGGTCTAACAGTTGGCGAAGAACACAGGGAAAAGGCCAAAAATGCCAAATTTAGCTCAAACAACACATTATAATATTACCCATGAGTTATAAACTTAACATAAACATCACATAATGTTTGTAGCATGCTTTTAACAACTTAAACTACCTAATCAATCAAATTAGTGAACATAAATTTACTGTTTTTGGTATTTTGCAAAGTTTCGTCAAAGGTTATGAAATTCATCATTACAGATTCGTTATAACTCCGAATCTGTCTGTTTAAAGTTTGTTTTCTTCGTTTTAACATGCATAATCATAGTCAACCATTAATTTTAAGCTTAAAAAATAATTAAAGCATGAAATTTTGTACATAAAGGCTATATTCGTATGTTCATACTCTGTAACTTATGAAATTCTAATTAAAGCATGATTACAAGGATTAATTACTCAAAAATAGATATACATCATATACAATTAGATTAAGCATGCATGATAACATCTAACATCAAGTAATACACAATAACTTCATGAATTTCAATTTATCAAAGAACTCAATTTGCTTCAATGGAGAAAACATAATGACGTAAAAATATAAAACTTAGGTAAGGGATTATCCTTGCTTTCTCTGATTAAATGAAAGGAACGTCTTTTACTTCTTCAATCTTCTTCAATCTTTTCTCTCAAATTCTCTCTAACTCTCTCTAAGTTCTTCTCTGATGAATATATGATATCTGATATATGAACACTACTTAACTGATATATAATATAAGTACGTATATAATATAATTGAAGACATAATGGGTGTCAGTTAATTAATCCCCTCAATGGATTTAACTGCTCCCACTAACTAAGGCCTTGTTTGGTTTGTCTCCTTTATTCCTTTTTCCCATTATTTTATTTAAAGTGTTTAGTATATAGTTTAATTGTCATACTTTAGTTAATCAAATAATATCATTTAAATTCAATGAAATAAAATATAATATTCCACATTAAATCACATCATCACATAATTAAAATTCTCATTTATTAATTATGTTAAATCATTAAATCTCTAATCAATTATTAAATTAATTAGAATAACCTTATAATTATTGAGCAATTCGTTTAATTAAATAAACTCAATTAAATTCACACTTTGAACTATAAAAATTCTCCACATTAATTTAATCAATGTAACACATATAATTAAATTAATATACCATAATTCCATTAAATAATTATTTAACTCAATAAATAAATCATCAAAAACATTTATTTAATTTAATAAATATTCAAATTAAATGACAAAATTCTCGTTTGTCATAAGACTGAGATGAACAACCCTTATAAAAAGGGAAACTTTATTGTCGGACATCCGACCCTTGCGCTATTTTTGAGTATTATGCATAATATAGGGTATAATGGAGCTGATCACTTCAGGTACTCGCAGAAGAGTATAATTAAATTTTATAACTAACTTATATTCTTGAGGTAATTCAGTTTTATTAACTGATGATTCCTCTATTAGTTTATGATTCATTTGTGATCACTTAGCATAAAATCTGAGAATATCCCACTTTGTCCAATATTGTTGTAGTATTGATAATTCTTCTTAATCAATTGAATATTATTGAATCTTTGAAAAATTTTACTCTTTCATCCTTGATATGTTATCCAGCATGGAATTCAAGAAAATTCTTGTTATTAAAAATAATTTATTATTCAGCTATTTCACAAACTTTTGAATATTGTTGAAGCTCTAGAAAGTTAGATTCTTCTATATTCTTTATTTAACGCTTTAACATGCTGAGTAAACTAGTTGCTCACCCTTACTTAAGTAAAATATTTCAGCTAAAGCCGTGGTAGCCGAAGTGTCAAAGAAAGACAAAGGCAAAGGCAAAGCTCAAGAGTAGTTCGTCATGAACTTTAATTGTTATGTTACTTTATACAAATTAATTATGTGAACCTTTTGAGTATCTAAGGGTATGTAAGTTAATGTTAAGGTTAGTTAACCTGAGATATTGTTATAATTTGTATTAAGTAATGGTATGAATGTTGTAATTCAAAATGAATGGATATTTAGATGTGATATGTATGATGGATCGTGAGCACCAAACCCGAGGTTAGGGAACCCGAATTTGGGGGCGTCACATGTGATGCAGATAAATGTGCCCAAAGTGCTTTATTTGAAAGTAGTGTTGTGCTTCGTTGGACCTATATACGAAGGGTTTGATTTATTGAAAAGTTTATTTTTAAACAAGAATATGAAAGTGGTGTTTTGAGAAGAGGTTTTCAAACCCTTTCGCTCACATAGGAATTGAAGCCCTTTGATACTTCCATTTTATTCCATATTCGACATTAGTTGATTTTATTAAGATGCGAAACATCTTTGACAATAAATAAATATATACAAGTGTCGGGCTTCTTATGGGCATGAAAGTCATCGAAGTATGCCCGAGCACCACAAACCACAGTTTTCACTATTTTGTAAACCCGTATAACCGTTTTAAGGCCCTGGATTTACAAGTACAATAGTTAGCAAACTAGTCGTATAACTTAAAAAGTCCATCGCGAGAATCAGATCAAGATCCATTGATTGAATCGTAGATCCTGTAGCTCCTAGGCTCACATAATATCATATAAACAGCCTGCATAATAAATATATTGCAATAACATACCTATCTATTCTAGACATCGCCACATGAAGTGTTCATCAGTCAAATTCTCGTAAGCGAGTAGCCTAAAGCTTCAAGTTTCCTCTAGATACAAATCTAGGGTCACATGGTTGCTAAATACTTACAAAAACTAGAAATAAAACTAGATCTGTACAGATCTTAGCCATTCTAGCTTCTAGGTTTAAGTTTTACAACTTTTGAACTGGTTAAAAGCTAGATCTGGCTAGATCTAGTACAGATCTAGTCAATAAAGTATAAATATTAACTATTTACATGAAATGAACAATTAAAAAGTCAGATCTGACCAATATAAAATACTAACTATATATATATAGTACTTATATATATGTTAGAGCAAGCGAAGGAAGTAGATTTGGTGAAATCTTACAGTATTACACGAGAATGGCTATCGAACGACTTTCGGCGCCTCAAAACTCAGTTTCCAGCTGTTAAAATTTGATATGTTGTAGTATATATGTATAAGAGTGTTTACAAGAAGTTTTTACAGAAATCGGAGTAAGATACAAGCTCATTTTCTCTCTTCTGACCCTTTTCTCTCTCTCCTCAGCATTTTCCTTCTCTATTCTTCTCTTAGAAGCTAAGGGGGGAGGGGCTATATATAGGCTCGGCCTACCGCGAGTCTACCCGTGGTAGCCATAGGTAGACTTGCGGCTGGGCCTGGTGGCCCCCGCTACCTCAATGTACGTGCACCTAGATCGCTATGCAGTCTGCTTGAAACCTTTATAACTTGCAATCCGAAAATTCTATTTAGGAATACCATACCTTTTTGGAAAGCTCTTTCCGAGAGTTATGAGATGACATGGGGCTTGACCTTTTCTGAATTCGAGAAGATGGGTCCATGACTAGATCTTCAAGTCTTTATAGTAAGTCCGTTAAGCTGTCTGGTGCAGTTTGCACTCGGGATTGCTGTGATGGTCCTGTACCACCTTATTCATAGTGGTTTGATTAGTATTGATGTAGAGTTGGCAAACTTTCCCTTTTACCCTTTCGGGTTAGTTTTCGGGGTTGATACAGCAGCAGCTGTCTTTCCTCAGGGTTATCTCCAAGGTTTGATTGATGTTAACTTCTGCCTGTCCTCAGGGTCATCTCTGAGGTTGGTTTGATGTTTCCCAGGGCTGTCTCTGGCGGTTTGATTTAATATTTCCCGGGGCTGTCTCTGGGGTTTAATTTGGTGTTTCCCGGGGCTGTCTCTAGGGGTTTTGATTTGATGTTTCCCAAGGCTGTCTCCGGGATTGTGATTTTATATTGTAGACTTCCAGGGTTATCTCCAAAAGATAAAAGATGGTTTTGCCCTCTTGCATGGTTAGTAACAAAAATGCAAAATTTTGAGTGTCTACAGATAAATTAAATATAGTTAATTAAATAATACTTTTATTAATAAATGAATAGGATTGTTACAAAGTAAATGCTTTATCATCAAACATGATTGGCTTGGATGCATACTACTTTCAGAAGTGTGGTTCCTAGAGTTGAAGCAGGGGGAAATGACGGTTCCCCAATATTCTGTCAGGTTCAATGAACTGGCCAGGTTTTCTCCACACTAGGTGGATACTGAAGAAAGGAATGCTAGGAGGTTCAAGCAGGGGCTGAAACCCTGACTCTACATTAGAATTTTTATGTTTCTAAATTAATTCCTTTGGAACCATTCTGGAAAAGGATATCATAGCCGAAGGCGGGAGTGAGGCATTGGGCCTCTATCATAAAAAGAAGAAGAATAAGACTAAGGTGGAAGTTGGAAGTAAGACTAAAGTGGCTTGTGGTAGTGGAGGAGGTATGAAGAGGATTTCATTTAACTTTGGAAAATGTGGAGCTAAACAGGGAGATCAGATGAGGAGGTATGAGGCATGTAAGAATTGCGGGAAGACTCATCTAGGAGTCTGTCTGAAAGGGAAAGCAATATGTTACAATTACGGGCAGGAGGGGCACATCGCTCCAAATTATCCCAAACTGAAGAAGAACTATGGGTGTTTTGTTTGTGGTGCAACAGATCACATAGAAAGGAATTGCCTAAAAACAGAGGCAGACAACGCCAAAAGAGCTAGCAGTGGTAAGCTGACTATCTCCGGTTCAGCTCCACCAAGTAGACCAACGGCCCGGACCTTCAATATAACGGTCCAAGATATAGTGCCGTCAGGAGACATAGTCTCAGGTATAATCCCAATCAAGAATATTAATGCATATGTGTTGTTTGATTAAGTGGTAACCTGTTCTTTTATATCTTATGAATTCGCTAGAAGTTTAAGTTTAAAGCTAGAGATTCCCTTTAACATTGAGGTAGCAAATAAAGAGATAGTTTCTATTGAACATATTCATAGGAACTGTTATGTAGAAATAATGGGGTATAAATTACCAATATATTTAATTTCGATAAAATTGGAAGAATTCGACGTAATTTTGGGAATGGATTGGTTGTATAACCATGGGGCAATGATAGATTATCAAAAGAAAAGTGTGAATCTTAGAACATTAAAATCATCTAAGGTAATATTTTATTGTAGTAAGTCGCCTAGACGTTCGTGTTGTTTAACGATGACACAAGCCAGAAAATTGTTAAGAAAAGGATGTGTGGGTGATTTGTGCTACGTTGTTAATACCCAGCAAGTGGGAACAGAAATGGGGCAGATACCTATATTGAATGAGTTTGTGGATGTAATTCTAGACGAGTTACATCCACAAACTCATTCAATATAAGTTTAAGTTTAAGTTTAAAGCTAGAGAAGCTAGAGATTCCCTTTAACATTGAGGTAGCAAATAAAGAGATAGTTTCCATTGAACATATTCATAGGAACTATTATGTAGAAATAATGGGGTATAAATTACCAACATATTTAATTTCGATAAAATTGGAACAATTCGACGTAATTTTGGGAATGGATTTGTTGTATAACCATGGGGCAATGATAGATTATCAAAAGAAAAGTGTGAATCTTAGAATATTAAAATCATCTAAGGTAATATTTTA
Organism: Panax stipuleanatus; assembly: GCA_020205555.1. NCBI lineage: Eukaryota > Viridiplantae > Streptophyta > Magnoliopsida > Apiales > Araliaceae > Panax > Panax stipuleanatus. Next base: position 61,177,763 of record CM035126.1, on the reverse strand, counting down.
TTGTAATAAGTCGCCTAGACGTTCATGTTGTTTAACGATGACGCAAGCCAGAAAATTGTTAAGAAAAGGATGTGTGGGTGATTTGTGCTACGTTGTTAATACCCAGCAAGTGGGAACAGAAATGGGGCAGATACCTATATTGAATGAGTTTGTGGATGTAATTTTAGACGAGTTACATCCACAAACTCATTCAATATAAGTTTAAGTTTAAGTTTAAAGCTAGAGAAGCTAGAGATTCCCTTTAACATTGAGGTAGCAAATAAAGAGATAGTTTCCGTTGAACATACTCATAGGAACTGTTATGTAGAAATAATGGGGTATAAATTACCAATATATTTAATTTCGATAAAATTAGAAGAATTCGAGGTAATTTTGGGAATGGATTGGTTGTATAACCACGGGGCAATGATAGATTATCAAAAGAAAAGTGTGAATCTTAGAACATTAAAATCATCTAAGGTAATATTTTATTATAGTAAGTCGCCTAGACGTTCGTGTTGTTTAACGATGACGCAAGCCAGAAAGTTGTTAAGAAAAGGATGTGTGGGTGATTTGTGCTACGTTGTTAATACCCAACAAGTGGGAACAGAAATGGGGCAGATACCTAATGTAATTCTAGACGAGTTGCCAGGTCTTCCTCCAGATAAGGAGGTCAAATTTTTCATAGACATTGTGCCAGGAATGACACCAGTTTCAAAGGCAGCATATCAGATGGCGCTCTTAGAAATGAAGGAATTAATGATACAATTGCAAGAACTATTAGATAAGAAGTATATTCAACCACGTGTTTCTCCATGGGGAGCACCGGTATTTTTTTTAAGAAGAAGGAAGGATCTTTGAGACTTTTTATCGACTATCGTGAGTTGAACAAAGTAACCATTAAGAATAAGTACCCATTATCCATGATCGATGATCTATTTGATCAGTTGAAAGAGGCGAAGTAATTTTCAAAGAAAAACTTGAGAACGGGGTACCATTAGTTGAAGGTGAGAGGGGAGGATGTACTAATGACGGCATTCAGGAATCGTTATAGGCATTACGAGTTCCTAATAATGTCGTTCGGGTTGACGAATGTACCAGCTGCATTTATGGATATGATGAACAAAGTGTTCAAATAGTATTTAGAAAAATTTACAGTAGTGTTCATAGATAATATTTTAGTCTATTCTAAGACGTCAGAAGATCATGCTGAACACTTGAGATTAGTGTTGAAAACGCTAAGAAAAGAGAAGTTGTATACTAAATTCATAAAGTGTGAGTTTTGGCTTAAGAAAGTGAAGTTTTTAGGACATGTGATAGACAAGGAAGGTATATTGGTAGATCCAACGAAGGTGGAGTCAATAACTAATTGGGAACGGCTGAGAACGCTGACAGAAGTGCGTAGTTTCTTAAGGTTAGCGGGTTACTATCGAAGATTCATCCAAGATTTTTCTAAGATAGCTACTCCGTTGATAAATTTGATGAGGAAGACAGTGAAATTCGTGTGGTCAAAAAAGTGTGAGGAGAGCTTAAGGGAGTTGAAAAAGAGATTAAGTGAGGCACCTTTATTATCATTACCGGATGATACATGGAATTTTGTAGTGTATAGTGATGCGTCGCATAAAGGAATGGAATGTGTACTTATGCAACATGAGAATGTCTTGCGTATACGTCAAAATAATTAAAGGATTATGAGAGGGGATACCCTACTCATGACCTATAATTGGCCGCGGTGGTGTTTGCCTTGAAGATATTGAGGTAGTATTTATATGGAGAGAAATGTGAGATATACACAGACCACAAAAGTCTAAAATATATCTTCACACAAAAGTAGTTGAATATGAGACATAGAAGATGGTTGGAATTAATAAAAGATTATGATTGTGAAATTTTGTATCCCCCAAGGAAAGCGAATGTAGTGGCCGACGCCTTAAGTATAAAGGCTCGGGAGAAACTGTTAGGTTTGTATATAACGCAATCAAATAATCAAATCACATAAACAAAGCGGAAGCACGATAAAAGGGAGTTTTTAAAAATTTTCATACAAACCATACTATGATCATGCTTTATGCTTAACTATCAATTCATACAAGAAAGGCAAGGAGAATCAGATCCATACCCTTGTAGAATCAAGCTTCCTCAGGTACAAGTTCAACTCCTAGTCCTTCTTGCTCTCCTCGAAATCGCCTGGTTAGATTTCTTCCTTTGATCAACGTTAGCCACCCAAGCATTTGGCCTCTATAGGTGATCCACTAAGGAAGAACAATTATTCAATAAGATGGGTGTGTGGCTCAACCCGAATTCTATCTGTATAGAATATGTGTACTCTCCCAATACTTGGAATAATTAGCGTAACCCTAATCTGTAATAAGACCTTCTTATTTGTTTATTTTAAATAAACTCCTTTAATTAATTAGGCTTCCTAATCTTATTAGAAATAATTAATTAAACTCTTTTAATTAATTAACCTCCTAATCTTATTAGGAATATATGAGAGTACTTTTATTAATTAATTCCCAAACTCCTTTAGAATTAAATCATAATAATAGTATTAATATTAATAATAATAATAATAAGACTCTTCTTATTAATTTATATTTAATATTTTTAAAATATTAAATAATAAATATTAAGCTATTTAATTTATTCTATCACCATAGATTAAATTAAATACACTTAGCTTATTATTACGATTATGCCATTTGCTTCTTAAATAAATATTTTCTTATGGCGTGACCCTTTAGGTTCTCCATATTAAACCGATTGTGAATAAATCAATTAGTACAATTCTAATCTTATTTAAATAAATAAATTAAACTAATAATTCATTTAAATAAATAATATTTATTTTACAATAATGGTAAGCCCTTTTAGCGATCAACGACTTTTCAGATAATATAGATTTCAACATTAATCATAAAAGAACATTTGAGTAAATAGTTACCGTACAATTCAATCCTTCCACCATACAATATCCCAATTAAATATAAGACATAGAATTAATGTCAAGTCTTATTTTTTTTTTATTTGTATTTCGATTCTCAAATGTACTTAAGAATCAAAATACGTATAATCAAATAAAATAAGACTTGATAATAATTTCATGTCTTATATTTGATTAGGACATTGTGTGGTAGAATGATTGAATTGTATAATAACTATTCATTAAAGTATTCTTTTGTGATTAATGTTGAAATTTATATTATCTAGAAAGTCATTGATCGCTAAGAGGGCTTACCCTTATTATAGAATAAATATTATTTATTTAAATAAATTAAATAGTTTAATTTATTTATTTAAATAAGATTAGAATTGTTCTAATTGATTTATTCACAACCGATTTAATATGGAAAACCTAAAGGGTAACTCTGCAAAAGAAAAATATTTATTTAAGAAGTAAATGGTATAATCGTAATAATATGTTAAGTATATTTAATTTATGCTATGGTGATAGAATAAATTAAATAGCTTAATATTTATTATTTAATATTTTAGAAATATTAAATATAAATTAATAAGAGGAGTTTTATTAATATTATTACTATTATTATTATTTAATTTTTAAATGGTTTAGTAATTAATTAATAAGAGTACTCTCATAAATTTCTAATTAGATTAGGAGTTTAATTAATTAAAAGAGTTTAATTAAATAAAATCTTATTCCTAAATGGTTTAGGAGGGTTGTCTATAACTATAAATAAGAGAAGTCTTGTTATGGATTGGATTGATGTTACACACACTTCCAAGAGTTGGGAGAGTACTCACATATTCTCTAGAGAGAAAACTAGAATTTTGTCAAACACCCAACTTCTTGAATACGTATTATTCATTGGTGGATCACCTCTAGAGTCCAAACACTTGGGTGGCTTGCGTTGATCAAAAGAAGAAATCTAATCGATGGATTTCAAGGAGAACACAAAGGATTTGGAGGTGAACTCGTACCTGAGGAAGCACGATGTAGACACTCAAAATTTTGCTTTCCTTAGACTAACCTTGCAGGAGGATAAAAGCATAATTTTACCTCAAAGACAACCCCGAGGGAGGGCAGAAGCATCATTTCACCCCGGAGATAATCCCGTTAAGAAATCAAAGTGCAACGATGCCCAGACACGACGTGGTCTGAATGGGGATTTCAAAGCTAAGAATGTGACCACAAGAAGTCACCACAACAATTGTTGAACTACGAACTATCCAAGACGAGCCAATTAACGATCCTCAGGAACCGGAAGATACCTTTTAGCTTATTACATCATCTTCCCGGACTACGATTCCGTCAGACTCGACCTTGTTTTGCAACCTTCCGCAAGGACTTTCTGGGATTTTTGGGTACGGAGCTCAACTTTCACCAGACCAACACCGAATGAACGACCTTTAAGGCAGTGGGGCCCACGGGACCCAACTGCAGGTACATATGCGGCCGTAAGTGCACCTGCGCCTAGTTCCCCAGCCCTTTAACCAGTAGTCAGCAACTCATTAAGAAAAACAAAGAAATAGAAGAGAGAGATGGGAGTTCTAGAGAGAGAAAGACTTGGGTCTTACATTCTTTCATCATATTTGAGTTGTTTAATCATATATCTTGTCGATCTTGAGTTCCTTGAGTGATATAGCTTGATCCCAAGCCAAAAGAAACTTGTTTCTTTGCTCCAAAGGTGAAAAACACTCATTTTTGCTCATTTCCTTTGTAAATGTAGTTTAATATACTAAAGTTATGTTATATATGGTTTGAATCTAGTTAAACTTGTTATTTTATATATATATTACATAGTAATTTTTAGATCTAGAGATTCTACAGGTTATTTTGTGCATCTAGAGTTGAAAATCAAGTCTAGAGAACAAATCTACCTAGATCTAAGTCGGATCTAGCCTTTTGAATGGTTATGGAGCTTGAAACTCTAACCTATATGCTAGATCGGTTTATATCCATTGTAGATCTAGATGTTTTAATGCTTTTGGTCAGTTCCGGTCACCGGAGAGTCCTAGATCTATATCTAGATATGAGGGGGTCTTAATGGCTCGTGTTAGGGATTTCAACCTATGAAATCACCTACTATCGGGTTTAGGATATGTTGTAGATATGTGTTTAAGTATATTAATGTGAGCTTTAAAATCCCGAGGTAGAGATCTAATGACTGAATCTTAACTAGATTCCCACGATGGACCTTTTGTTTAGTATGTAAAGTTTAAATAACACAAAATCGTTGTACATGTAATATTGGATCTTAAAACGAGTTCAAAGGGTTCATCTTGAGAAGTCAGATTTAAGATCCCGTGATAGTGAAAATTTATGATTGCAGGAGTTTGGGTCTGTCAAGATGGCTTTCATGCCCGATGATAGCCCGACCCTTTTTGATGCTTTATTTCATTCATTATCATCCAAAACGATTTTTAAATCAAAACCGCAAAGAGCTTTCATAAGGAATAAAGAGATTCGGGGATAGATATATTTAGGTCTAATAAATGGAATTATCAAAGAACCTCAATTCCTATTTGACGAAGGATTCGAAAATCTTATTTTCCAAAATGTCATTTATATATATATTTGTTATAAAAATAACTTTTATCTAAATCAAATCCTTGGTGCATAGGTCCAAAGAGGTACAACACTACTTTCAGAATAAGTTCATAGACTTAAGGTTAATAAATGGAAGTATCAAAGGATCTCGATTCCTATTTGACGAAGGATTTGAAAAACTTATTTTCCAAAACGTCATTTTAATATACTTTTGTTCTAAAATAAACTTTTCTCTAAATCAAATCCTTCGTGCTTAAGTCCAAAGAGGTACAATACTACTTTCAAATAAATCAAAATAAGGCTTAGAATAAACTTTAAAAAATCAAAGCACTTAGCACAATAAAAGCTTTCTCAAAAAAGCACGCACACACATATACTTTATGCCTAGGAAATTAATAAGATGTGATAACCGTATTTTCACGAAAGTCAGGGGGTGCCTAACACCTTCCCCCCGCTTAATCAAGTCCCCGAATTCCATAAATCTTGAGTTCCAAACCAATTCTGCGTAGTCACATATTGAGCCATATTGCGAAAACCTTCAAAACCCAGATGAGTTGGTACATCCTTTTAAACCCCATACTAACTGGCGACTTTGTCTAATTCGACTCAATCATTAAAATGAAACCTTTTTTTCAAATTCGTCGACAATCATGTAGGTATTGTTTTCCTAAAAATCCCACCCTTTAAATAAATCAACTTAGCGAAACGCAAAGGGTAGAAAACAAACAAAAGAAACAACAATTTAGGAAATTAAAATTCCCGGCGTCGACAGGTGGTGACTCTGCTGGGGATTTAGAGGGCTTAAGCCGCATTCAATCTTTTTTATTTCCATTCTGCATTTGCATTCTTGTGTGAATGATCTCTGTGTGTGCTAAATGTCTGAATCTTAAGCACTTTATATTAGTCTCTCACATAATGTCATCATTTGCATCCGGTGAGGATGATGAATGTATGTTGTGTGATTCCTCCACCAGGAGGCGAACTCATCGGTTGTTTATTGTTGGACTCTAAAGGATGTCCCCTTGTGAGGACCCAGAAAAGATACCACTCAGATCCGCTCCAATTGAAAGATGGATGTTTTCATCATTTAAATTGCGAAGATCTGGGAACCTTCATTCTAAAAAGCCCATGAGTGTAATCGTAAGATAGGTCAGCCTATGATAAACCAAACGCGCAGGATATTTCTTCATGCCAGGTTACTTTCCGAATGTATAAATGCTATCCATCTTAACTGTCATTTATGTAGTCTTCTTATATTGTCATCAAGATGGCTAACCCCTTATTTTGCAGGAAAAGATTAAAATATCTGTAAGACCCCAACTTTTATGAATAAAGATTTAATTTTCTTTATATTATTTCAAAATAGTAAGGTGTTGATTGATAAATATGAAAGTTATGGGTGAAATGTGCAAATATTTTTAAAATGAGCAAGTGGTTATAAAATATTCTTGTTGTCGGGGAATATTCGTTTGGTCGTGGAATATTCTTGTTGTCGGGGAATATTCGTACGACGGCGCAGCTATTTGTGGGCCCCCACAATGGAATAACTGTCGGATATAGAAAGCGACAGAAATAACTTTTTACAAAATAACGGCGTGGTTGCTACCGTTAGTACTGTTGAAATACCCGGTGGTTAAAATACAGTGATACACGGTGTTGCATAGTAGCACACGGTATTGCACAGTATTTCGAATTATTGAGTCTTACGTGAGAAGCCATTACTCAATTATTGTTACAGTAATTACTGTTCAATATTTTATATTATTGACTCAATAATTGCTACGTTGATATTTTATATTATTGACTCAATAATTGTTACATTGATATTTTATTGACTCAATAATTGCTACGTTGCCATTTTATATGATTGATTCAATAATGGCTACAGTTGATATTTTGTAGTATTGATTCAATAATTGTCGTTGCACAGTATTTCACATTATCAACTCAATAATTTATATTATTTGAATAATATTATTAGATAGCATTATTGACAATGTCTAAGGAAGTTCTGTCTAGGAGGGGTTATTTAATTGCGCGCCAATAAGGAGAAGTCCTTATCGGAAGGCCCCCTCTGTCCTGGGAACGACCTGGTTGTTAATATTGTAGTTCTATAATATTATTTGTGAATAATTAATTATTGATTTATATGATAAGAAAATATTTATTTTGTGGATATTAAAGAAGGAATTGGCGCTGGTGAGTTTTTATCAATATTTTGGTGTGAGAAATCATCTGTTTTTGGATTTCGGATAATTTATGTTTGAAATTTGGAAAAACTTCCTTCTGCAAAGTTGTAGAGAATTAAATTTCCTATGGAAGGACATAGAATTTGTATTTTTCTGACGAAGGGGCTATTTGTTATGAATTATTGAAGTTTCAGAAAATAAATATTTTTTAAATAAAATGGTGGGCCCCACTTTTGTTGTTGGTTGAAAAATCTAATTTTTTTGGTAGCAGCCGGCGGCTGGAGAATTTTAAAAAATAATAATATTATTTTATTATTTTAGTCTCCTTTGGCATCCTAAGCTTTTCCTATAAATAGGGTGCTTAGGTTAGAATTGAAAATCACACCAGAATCAGAAGTTTTCTCTCTCTATAATATTGAGCGTATTTTTATGAGTATTTTTATACTTTGAGTATTAGTATTCAGTGCAAGTTTCCTTCGGTATTATATCCGATATTTCAGTCAGAGGTACTATCTTTTTGAGGTAAGGGATGTTATTTCTTTCGTAAATGATGTTATTCTTTTCAATATCATTATACAGAAATATTGTCATGAATTTTGTTATGAAATTCTTATTTTTTTCGTCGGGGTTACTATTCACGTATACGACACTATTCACGGAAAAATTAAATTTTCTTCTATTTGTCCAAATTACTTGTTAAGGTTACTATCTTTGATTGTATCCAAGTTTTGATCTATATTCTTGAATTTTGCTCCATAATTGATTATTACGAGGTATTTTTGAATTGGATATACTAAAATACGAATCCTTAGTCTTTGTCTTTTATCTCACTGGATTCGTTTTTTTAAAGATGTTTTTCATCATTCTCAGTCCTAAAAGGTGATGTAACTGAATATCTTTGGCCTGTAGAGCAAAGATGAATGATTACCTGATGAATATCTTTGGCCTGTAGTGCAAAGATGACAGGTGTTGTGATGAATATGACCACTGATGATACAAATGAATATCTTTGGCCTGTAGTGCAAAGATGAATATTTGATTCGAGATGTATATTGATTGATGTTACAGGGATAAAAAAATTGATGATAGACTTTTAAATCATAGAAGATAGTAGACTTGATTCTCTGCTTAACTCTTCTAATGAATTGTTATTTTCGCTGCGAATATTGATCTAAAGTTGGTTGTCCATTATATTTTATCTTATTTGTTGAAGACTAACGATAATTTGTTTCCCATTATCTTAGTCATAATATTCTTTACTGAGCTAGTTGAGCTCACCCTTTTCATCTGTTGTCCTCTTCAGGAAATGAGAATGTTGCGGGAACTAGTCGGGGGACAGAGTGATGGTCCGAGTTAGAGCAGTAGTAGTCCTCACTATTTCTGATAAATAGTGTGATAATAATTGTAATGAGGACTTAGTTTGAATCTTAATATTTTCTACATAGTTGTATTGACACTCACAGTTGTGTGGTCGTATTTTGCACGACCGTATGATATAAAGTTTGTATTTGAATTCTGTACCATGTATTTGGCAGTTCAGAATGGGTTGGGTTGAATGGACCTATTCTGGTGGCGTCACAGTTGGTATCAGAGCTTAGGGATATGATCTCTGGCGGAGATCGGGGAATAGAACTAGGAGGGGAGAGATGAGTAAATCCTTCGCTAGTGTGTCCTACCTAAGCTTATGTGGTATTTAATTGGTCAGTCGGAGTATAGGGTGAATATGTGATATGTTAATTTGTTTAATTAACCCTTGTTTTATGATAGTATTTGAGAATGGCAGCTGAGAACGTTAACAACGAAGTGAATGAGACCGTGGAGACACCTTTAATCGTTAACCAGGAGAACGTACAACAAGAAGGCAATGTTCATCCTGAAAATAACGCTGGTCAGACGATAAACGATGTGATGTTTAGAAGTTTTTTGCAGTTCATGCAAAATCAGACGAGGGAGACTCGTGTGCAACATACAGGTGGAGATAATAACAACACACGAGCTGTCACTGCCAAGCAGTTCAAAGAATTGGGACCACCAGAGTTTCTGGGAAAGCCAGATCCGATAAAGGCGGAGACGTGGATTAAACAAATTACCAAGATATTTGATGTCTTGGGATGTACGGAGGAACAGAAGGTTCCATTCGCCACGTTTATGTTCCGTGGAGAGGCAAATTACTGGTGGGAATCTGTGAAACGTACCCAGTCTGCCGCACTCAAGATGTCTTGGGAAGCGTTCCAGAAACTGTTCAATAACAAGTACTTTCCTGAAAGTATTCGTCATATGAAGGAAGTAGAGTTTATTAGACTCGAACAAAATAACATGACGGTATCCCAGTACGAGGCTAAGTTCGCGGAGCTATCCAGGTTTGCACCTCATTTGGTGGAGAATGAGGAACGTATGACGCGGATGTTTCTAAGAGGTTTGAAACCCGAAATACGTCAATACCTCATTTCTCATAAATTTTCTTTATATTAGGATGTAGTAAATAGGGTCCAGTTATTAGAACGAGATAATGATTATGTTCAACCGAGGGACCACAACCAAGGTCGTACCGGTGGCAGCAGTCATCGGAGCAATTACAACCAGCGAGGAGGAAAGTATGACAGAAGCGGTAACCACTCCGGTGGTTATCGTGGCCATGATAGTAGAAGAAGCGAATCGGGAGGAGATTTCAAGAAGAGAAGGTACAACAATGAGAGCGCGAAGATGTCGACATCAGCACCAACATCAACTGTTTCGAGGGGAGGAGAACGACCACCTGTCGTATGCTTTAAATGCGGGAAAGAGGGACATATCAGCCCAAACTGCCCACAACAGTTCAAAGGATGCTATAACTGTGGAAAAGAAGGACATATAGCTCGAGATTGTCCTGTTACGAAACCAAGTTCAGCGGGGGTGGTGATTCCAAAGGCGGTTGCAGACAAGTCAAAGTCGGTGATTCCTGGAAGAGCGTTTGTCGTGACAGCCCAAAACGCGAGGAATCCACACGAGATGATTACGGGTAAGCTGATCATAAACTCTTGTGAAGTTTACACCTTGTTAGATACCGGTGCTACCCATTCCTTTATTTCACCTGCTTGTGCTCAACGTTTGAACTTGACTTCTGATAAATTAGACTTTGACTTATCTGTTGAAACTCCGTTAGGAGAAACCTTCGTTACATCTACAGTTTACAAATCTTGCTTGATTCAGATTGGTACCCTTACCTTACCTGTTGATCTTATATCTTTGAAAATACTTGCATTTGACGTGATTTTAGGAATTGACTGGTTAACCACTTACCATGCCAAAATTGATTGTTTTTGTAAGGTTGTTAGTTTTCATATTCCTAATCAACCTGTTGTACGAATTCAAACCACCAAACCACTAAAATCAGTCAATATCATTTCAAATCCCAAGGCTATTCGTTTATTGAAAAACGGATGTCAAGCTTTCTTAGCTCATGTCACTGATCTAAATCAGAATACATTAGATTTGAATGATATTTCTATTGTTAATGAGTTTCCTGATGTATTTCCCGAAGAACTTCCCGGTCTACCCCCAGAACGTGAAGTTGAATTCTTTATTGACCTTGAGCCCGGTACAAAGCCCATTTCTAAAACCCCATATCGAATGGCTCCTATTGAACTTCAGGAGTTAAAGATCCAATTACAAGAATTGTTAGACATCGGTTTTATTCGTCCTAGTACGTCTCCTTGGGGTGCTCCTGTTTTATTCGTAAAGAAGAAAGACGGGAGTATGCGACTTTGTATTGACTATCGGGAGTTGAACCATGTCACCATTAAGAATAGGTATCCGTTACCTCGTATTGATGACCTGTTCGACCAGTTGCAAGGAGCGCAATTCTTTTCAAAGATCGGTCTTCGTTCTGAATATCATCAGTTGAAGATTAAAACTGAGGATATTCCAAAGACTGCTTTTAGAACACGATACGGGCATTATGAGTTCTTAGTCATGTCTTTTGGATTGACTAATGCTCCTGCTGCTTTCATGGATATGATGAACCGTGTATTTAAGGATTATTTAGATCAATTCGTTGTTGTCTTTATTGATGACATTCTCATTTATTCTAAAAGCCGTGAAGATCATGAACACCATTTGAAGTTAGTACTTCAAAAGCTTCGTGAGAACAAGCTATATGCTAAGCTGAAGAAATGCGAGTTTTGGCTTGAGGAAGTAGCATTCCTTGGGCACGTGGTATCGAAACGTGGATTATCTGTGGACCCGGCGAAGATTGAAGCAATACAAAGCTGGGAGCAACCTAAGTCGGTGACTGAAGTACGAAGCTTTCTGGGCTTAGCTGGTTATTATCGGAGGTTCGTAGAGGGATTTTCTCGAATTGCTACTCCATTAACTCAGTTGACCCGGAAAGATACGAAATTCATTTGGAGAGAGGAATGCGAGAAAAGCTTCCAAGAGCTCAAGAGGAGACTTATCTCGGCACCTGTTCTGACAATACCATCTGGTTCGGATGGATTTGTTATTTACAGCGATGCTTCGGGCAAAGGGTTAGGATGTGTTCTCATGCAACATGGGAAAGTCATAGCCTATGCCTCGCGACAACTCAAAGAATATGAGAGGAATTATCCTACTCATGATCTAGAGTTGGCAGCAGTCGTTTTCGCGTTGAAGATCTGGAGACATTACTTGTACGGAGAGAAAGTGGAGATTTATACGGATCATAAGAGCCTTAAATATTTCTTCACTCAGAAGGAACTCAACATGCGGCAACGACGTTGGCTTGAGCTGTTGAAAGATTACGATCATACTATCCAATACCATCCTGGAAAAGCGAACGTGGCAGCTGACGCGTTGAGTAGAAGATCATATGTGGGAACGAGTGCGATGATGTCAAGTATACGCGTAGAACCAGCTTTGATTGATAAAGTTAAAGCTGCTCAGGCTACGGATGCGGAGCTGATGAAGATGAAAAAGAAGGTGCAATTCCAGAAGCGAGAATCGATGAAGATGGAATACTTCGAGTCAACTCCAGACTTTGTGTTGCTAACGATTCCGACTTGAAGTATAGAATCATGATGGAGGCACACAACACACCGTTTGCGATCCATCCTGGGAGTACTAAAATGTATCGTGATCTTCGACATACATTTTGGTGGAGCAATATGAAGAGAGAGATCGCGGAGTTCATCTCGAGATGTTTAACTTGTCAACGTGTAAAGGCGGAGCATCAAGTGCCAAAGGGTCCATTGCAACCACTGGAGATTTCGAAATGGAAGTGGGAACACATTACGATAGATTTCGTTACGGGTCTTCCCAAGGTTTCTCAAGGCTTAGATGCGATTTGGGTTATTGTTGATAGATTAACCAAGTCTGCTCATTTCTTGCCGATACGAGAGACTTATTCCCTTGAACGTATTGCTCATATGTACGTGAATGAGATTGTGAGGTTGCATGGCATGCCAGTATCCATAGTTTCGGATCGTGATCCCAGATTTACTTCACGATTTTGGATCAGTTTGCAGAAAGCTATGGGTACAAATTTACGATTCAGTTCGGCTTATCATCCTCAAACAGACGGACAATCGGAAAGGACTATCCAAACTCTTGAAGATCTATTGAGACTCTGTGTTCTAGACTTCAAAGGGAGTTGGGATAAGTACTTACCATTGGTGGAATTCTCCTACAACAACAGTTATCAGGCAAGTATAGGCGTAGCTCCATTCGAAGCGTTGTATGGAAGAAAGTGTCGCTCTCCAGTATGTTGGAACGAGGTGGGTGAAACAACATTGTTGGGACCGGAGTTAGTACGTATTACTACAGAAAAGATCCAAATGATCCGACAACGTATACAAACGGCACAGGATCGACAAAAGAGTTATGCGGATCTTCATCGAAAGGACGTGGAATTTAATGTTGGAGACCATGTGTTATTACGTGTTGCTCCATGGAAGGGAGTTACGAGGTTTGGGAAGAGAGGAAAGCTTAACCCACGATTCATTGGTCCATTCGAGATTCTTGACCGAGTAGGAAATGTGGCTTATAGACTCGCTTTACCTCCAAGCATGTCTCGTGTTCATAACGTGTTTCACATATCCGTGTTACGTAAATATGTGAAGGATCCAAACCGCATTATTGAGTTAGAACCAGACGAGATAGCTGAAGATTTAACGTACGAGGAGGTACCTGTCAAGATCTTGGATAGGAAAGAGCATGTCCTACGCTCGAAAATTATACCTCAAGTTAAAGTTTTGTGGAGAAACCATGCAATTGAGGAAATGACCTGGGAGTTGGAATCGGAAATGAAAGCGAGGTATCCTCACCTTTTCGACATACCAGGTACGTACGTCAATTTCGAGGACGAAATTTCATAAGGAGGGGAGGTTGTAAGACCCCAACTTTTATGAATAAAGATTTAATTTTCTTTATATATTATTTCGAAACAGTAAGGTGTTGTTTTGATAAATACGAAAGTTATGGGTGAAATGTGCAAACATTTTTTAAAATGAGCAAGTGGTTATAAAATATTCTTGTTGTCGGGGAATATTCGTTTGGTCGTGGAATATTCTTGTTGTCGGGGAATATTCGTACGACGGCGCAGCTATTTGTGGGCCCCCACAATGGAATAACTGTCGGATATAGAAAGCGACAGAAATAACTTTTTTACAAAATAACGGCGTGGTTGTTACCGTTAGTACTGTTGAAATACCCGGTGGTTAAAATACAGTGATACACGGTGTTGCATAGTAGCACACGGTATTGCACAGTATTTTGAATTATTGAGTCTTACGTGAGAAGCCATTACTCAATTATTGTTACAGTAATTACTGTTCAATATTTTATATTATTGACTCAATAATTGCTACGTTGATATTTTATATTATTGACTCAATAATTGTTACATTAATATTTTATTGACTCAATAATTACTACGTTGCCATTTTATATGATTGATTCAATAATGGCTACGGTTGATATTTTGTAGTATTGATTCAATAATTGTCGTTGCACAGTATTTCACATTATCAACTCAATAATTCATATTATTTGAATAATATTATTAGATAGCATTATGGACAATGTCTAAGGAAGTTCTGTCTAGGAGGGGTTATTTAATTGCGCGCCAATAAGGAGAAGTCCTTATCGGAAGGCCCCCTCTGTCCTGGGAACGACCTGGTTGTTAATATTGTAGTTCTATAATATTATTTGTGAATAATTAATTATTGATTTATATGATAAGAAAATATTTATTTTGTGGATATTAAAGAAGGAATTGGCGCTGGTGAGTTTTTATCAATATTTTGGTGTGAGAAATCATCTGTTTTTGGATTTCGGATAATTTATGTTTGGAATTTGGAAAAACTTCCTTCTGCAAAGTTGTAGAGAATTAAATTTCCTATCGAAGGACATAGAATTTGTATTTTTCTGACGAAGGGGCTATTTGTTATGAATTATTGAAGTTTCAGAAAATAAATATTTTTTAAATAAAATGGTGGGCCCCACTTTTGTTGTTGGTTGAAAAATCTAATTTTTTTGGTAGCAGCCGGCGGCTGGAGAATTTTAAAAAATAATAATATTATTTTATTATTTTAGTCTCCTTTAGCATCCTAAGCTTTTCCTATAAATAGGGTGCTTAGGTTAGAATTGAAAATCACACCAGAATCAGATGTTTTCTCTCTCTATAATATCGAGCGTATTTTTGTGAGTATTTTTATACTTTGAGTATTAGTATTCAGTGCAAGTTTCCTTCGGTATTATATCCGATATTTCAGTCAGAGGTACTATCTTTTTGAGGTAAGGGATGTTATTTCTTTCGTAAATGATGTTATTCTTTTCAATATCATTATACAGAAATATTGTCATGACTTTTGTTATGAAATTCTTACTTTTTCCGTCGGGGTTACTATTCACGTATACGGCACTATTCACGTATACGGCACTATTCACGAAAAAATTAAATTTTCTTCTATTTGTCCAAATTACTTGTTAAGGTTACTATCTTTGATTGTATCCAAGTTTTGATCTCTATTCTTGAATTTTGCTCCATAATTGATTATTACGAGGTATTTTTGAATTGGATATACTAAAATACGAATCCTTAGTCTTTATCTTTTATCTCATTGGATTCGTTTTTTTTAAGATGTTTTTCATCATTCTCAGTCCTAAAAGGTGATGTAACTGAATATCTTTGGCCTGTAGAGCAAAGATGAATGATTACCTGATGAATATCTTTGGCCTGTAGTGCAAAGATGACAGGTGTTGAGATGAATATGACCACTGATGATACAAATGAATATCTTTGGCCTGTAGTGCAAAGATGAATATTTGATTCGAGATGTATATTGATTGATGTTACAGGGATAAAAAATTGATGATGGACTTTTAAATCATAGAAGATAGTAGACTTGATTCTCTGCTTAACTCTTCTAATAAATTGTTATTTTCGCTGCGAATATTGATCTAAAGTTGGTTGTCCATTATATTTTATCTTATTTGTTGAAGACTAACGATAATTTGTTTCCCATTATCTTAGTCATAATATTCTTTACTGAGCTAGTTGAGCTCACCCTTTTCATCTGTTGTCCTCTTCAGGAAATGAGAATGTTGCGGGAACTAGTCGGGGGACAGAGTGATGGTCTGAGTTAGAGCAGTAGTAGTCCTCACTATATCTGATAAATAGTGTGATAATAATTGTAATGAGGACTTAGTTTGAATCTTAATATTTTCTACATAGTTGTATTGACACTCACAGTTGTGTGGTCGTATTTTGCACGACCGTATGATATAAAGTTTGTATTTGAATTTTGTACCATGTATTTGGCGGCTCAGAATGGGTTGGGTTGAATGGACCTATTCTGGGGGCGTCACAATATCCCTAAACTGATGCATTGCATATCATACATCCATATTATCTACCAATATCAAGACTAAACTAGATGTCGATTTTGCATAGATTAGTCCTAAAACTCGGTTCCGAGCCAAGAAGGCACGAGCATCGCCTGCCAAAATAGCCGAGGCCAATTTGCCAGAACATAATCCCGTATCTCGAGAGGAGTTCAAACAGTTTAAGAAACAGATTGCTGAGATGACCGTCCTATTAAGAGAATAGTGTAAAGTATCTCAGGTACCTAAGCTAAAGACCCAAACTGAATCCTCTGTATAGGGAGACATGCGAGTACTAGGAAAAGATAGTGATGCACAGATGTCCACTCTGGTATCCCCAATCGACATCAGAGTAGCCAAAGAGGCCCCGGATAGGAGTTTGACCAGAGAGATAATTAGACCTTCTAGAAGACAAAGCGATTGGGAACAATAAAAAGAAAGTTAGACATATGGAGGATGCCATCCGATCTATTAAGGGGATAAGGTCCCACGATAGTGTGAATTACTCTGACTTGTGTATTTTCCCAAAGGCGAGATACCCAGTTAAATTATAAGTCCCATAATTAGAAAAATATAATGGATTGGGAGATCCCTACACCCACTTAAAAGTTTACATAGGTGAACTCAGGTCCTATGCTGAAGATGAGAACCTTTGAATGTAGTTGTTCTAAAAGACCCTTACTGGTGAAGCCTAGACTTGGTAAGCCCGGATTGATAATGCCAAAGTCCATGGTTGGGAAGATTTAGGCCATGCTTTCCTCAACCAAATATCCTTAAATCCCAGATGGCCCCGGATCGCTACCAAGTAACCAAAATTAAGAAATTGAGCAATGAGTCGTTCAAGGAGTAAGCGTAGAGGTGGAGGCGTATGGTGGCCCAAGTGAGCCCGCCTGTGGATGTAATACCCAAGAATTTTCATATATTAATAAATGAATATATTAATGGATGTGACACCCCCAAATTCGGTATCTTAATTTCCACAGGATTTGGTGTTCACTGTTCCAATATCATACAACTATCTACCCATAAATAATGAAATTCATTTATTAGATAAATAAATCATCATCTTACATCATCTGAAGTAATAATACATCATAAATCCCAGGTTAAACTTAACCTTAAATTTCTGTTGCGAAAACTTAAATAAATAAGTCTTAAGTCATCACACATAAATCTTGAACTTTAACATTCTTAACATCAACACAAGTATTCAACACTTGTTAGCTTTTCCTTTGCACTTGCTACTAGAAGGTACATCACTTCGTTCATTATTAGCTGCAATGTTATTATGCAAGAGTGAGCACGGAGGCCCGCAAGTATAAAAATATGACAGAATAATAACATGCGAGTGAAAGAATTCTGAATAACAGAAAGCTCAACATTTGAATCAAGAGTCAAATTACTTCTCAACTTTTGAATCAAGAATATTAATCGAGAGTCAAATTACTTCTGAGGGTCATTAAGACCTTGAATCGAGTCTTAGGTTGTCAAGTATATTAACCTTTCCAACCTTTAACAGTCATAAGACTATAAACTTTACTTCTCGTACTTAGGGAGATCAGCCCTTCGTACTGATACTGTGCACATTATCTTAACGCTTTAAGCATCTTCATTAATTTCCTATATTAGGGTTGTTCATCTCAGTTTGACATCAGAATCCGCACCAAATAAAGTTGGTTTGGATAACTCAATAAATGATATTCAAATTGAATATTAACTTCTCAAGGTATACAATCGAATAAGTATTGTACACTTAAATGGTACTTTTAAAAGAATCATGGCATCTCATATGAAATTCTAAACTTGGATATTCAAGAGTAAGAATTTGCTCAACAATAGTAATTAAGCATAGCAATTGCTTAATTTAAAGAGTTTAATTTAGGAAACTTGCCCAACAATAATAGTAAGTTAGGGATAGAAAACTTGCCTCGTGCACAAGCTACAGTTATTACTCACTTCTTTAATTACTCTTACCTATCAATACATTCACAATATCAATTAATCACAAGTTCGATATGATTATTGATTTACAATAGTATTCTTCAAACTCATTATTAGGTTTTCAAATAATGGTTTACGTTGATTGATTAACTTGTTAATTAATCACGTAACTTAAGTTATTAACTTGTATTAATAACTCATTACATACATAACATGTCATCATGTTGATTAGATTTAAAATAATGTCTTAATGTTTATAACACATTATTTAACCTTTACAAATAATATTTTAAATCACGTAATTAATTTATTAATTAATCACATAACATAAATTATTAAACTCATATCAATATTTTATTATATTTATACAACATGTGTTCATGTTCATTAGACTCAAAACACATTTCACAAATTTTCAACACTTAGCAATTTTTTTTTAAATTTTCGGACAGGCGCGGCCGCGCACCGTTTAGCCTTGCACCCGGCGCAGCCGCGCGGCTGCGTAAACTCAGAATCTGAAGTTCGCAAACGAACACAGAATTTGGCCATTTTCTCCAATTTTATACCAATATAATGATTTGTAGTGTTACTCATGAAGTATAAACTTCATAGGAACATTATATAACACTTCTAACACATTCTTAACATTTTAACACATAAAATTATACGAATTAACATCATCAAATTCACTGTTCTTCATAACTTTCAAGAGTTTAATGAAAAACATAAAAAAAATCTCCTTACGGATTCGTTACTACACCGAATCCATTCATTTCAATTCCATTTTCTTTGTTTTAACATATACAATCATATTCATGTATCAATTTAAATATAAACATATGATTCAATCATTAATTTAACCCATATGGGTTATTCACCCATATTCAATACTCTATAATTTCATAAACCCAATTATTAACAAAATTACTTGGTGTAATCACTGTGAATCATGAATGTATAGCCTAAATTATATCATAGACATATGTTAATATATATATATATATATATATATATACATATATATATATACCCATGAAATCATCAATTGTCAATTTTCTCCATTGACAGAGGACTTTTACAAAACACGTATATGAAAACTCTATAAATCTTTGAAAACCCAATTAAAGGCCAAATTATATAAAATTGATCCTTTAAAACATGATTATATGTTAGAAAAACACGTTATGATCCCATACCCATATAGATAAAGCCATATCGTAACCCAATTGAGAAACCCAATTTCACAGAAAACTCTAAACTCGTATATGAAAACTTTAGAAAATATAATTTTAAAAAAACTTTGAAAGAAGATTACCCTTTGTTAGTATGAAGATAATCAAAGATAACACTTAAGATTTTCTCAAATCTCTTTCTCCCTTTCACTCTCAATTTCTTATTCCCGATCTCTCTATTTTCTTCTCTGAACTTTTCTAAATTTTTTTTTTCTGACTTTGAAAATAACTTATGTCTGGCAATCATATACGTATATGTATATATATTATACCGTTGTATAATAAACGGATTAACCTCTCTTAAGGCCTTGTTTGCCGTCCTCTTCTTTTCTTTCCCCATTTATTTTAATAAACTAATTTACAATATAGTTAATTGTCACCTTACTTATTGATTAATTAATTTTATTTAAATCAATTAAATAAAATAAGATAATTCACATTAAATCACATTGTCACATAATTAATATTTTTATTTATTAATTATGTCAATTCATTAATTCATTAATTAATTATTAAATTAACTAAAGTAACATATGCTTATTTAATTAATTTAATTAATCAAATAAACTCAATTAAATATATTCTTTGAACTATTAAATTACTACATATTAATTTAATTAATGTCACACATATAATTAAATTAATTTATCATAAATTCATAAATTAATTATTTAATTCAATAATTAAATCATTAAAAATATTTATTTATTTCAATAAATATTCAAATATCTTTACAAAATTCTCGTTCGTCACAATGGAAATGAGAATTTGTTAGAATATAAATGATTTTGTGTTATGAGAATGATTAATTCAATTATATTAAATTGAAGAATTATAATAATTGAGAAATTGATGGAGTTTGCGATAAACTCGTTGATAGCCTTGTGTGGCACAATGATGAGGATTATTAATGATTATATTAATTAACGAATGAGTTGTTAAGTAAACAATTAATCTATATTAATTGTTAATTGCTATTGTAGAATATTACTTAATGGTTATGGAATATTAACTGTGATTGATTGATAATACGTGATTATTATTATTGCAAGAAATATAATAATAATAATGAGCAACATGTCTATTATATTATAAGATTTATATTTATATACTGTGCGTGATAAATGAGCAATGGTTGTGAAAAGTTAATAATTTTATTAATTAACGAGGAATGGATTACTTAATATTATTGTTAATTAATCAATAAGATTAGTAATTTATTTAGTTGACATTATGAATAATAAAACAAATAAGTAAATAAGATTATGTTGACTGTTATGTGCAAGTGTGCAAGTGTGCAAGTATTAAATATAAAATATATGGGATACCACTCTATTAGACAGTGTAGAGAAACATTTATGTGTGACCATGCAAGTATATTTAAACCATATTGTATGATTGTACATAATGAAACTATACGTTATGAATACATCATGCCACCTATGTGACAATATGTATGTAAGTATACATTAAAATGATATATCATGAATATATTATAATCACTTGTTGATGGTAGAATTTAATAATAAAGAAGACAATATAGTGTGATAATATCTGAAAAGACTATGTTGGTAGTAATAAGAATGTACATGGATTATATGATGTGAGTACATAGGTAATCCCTAATTTTTCCTAATATCATAATAATTGTACATTAAAACCCATTTTTGGAAAGTATAGTAACTAAATTGAACTAATTAATCACATTGCTAGAAATCTAAGCTCATCAGTTACACTCACAGTATATGAACAGTAGCCTAAGGCTAAATTACGCAACTTCCAAGCTGTGATCATTGGCTATGGGAATGGCTGATGGTGGGTGGTTGAGCAACCCACTGTAAACCAATGTGGTCTTCTTCTACACTTTGGTTTCAACTTCCATGTAAAACCTCTAGCCAGTCCACCATTCCTCTATAAATTGGCAACTATGTTACTAAGTTTACGTTGTTGTGTTGTGTCTGATAAAACTCAGAGAATTGAAGTTTGTGTGTTTGTTGTTCAAAGAAGAGTTTAACATGTTGAATTGGGTTGTAATTGGGGTATAGAACAATTGTTTAGTTGTTATAATAAATTTATAAGCATGTTGGAATACAACGTGATTGTTTTCATGAATAAATTTTATGAATTGGGTTGCTGTCTACAGAAGTAGGAGCTTCCATCTTTGTACAGGTAACGGCGAAGCTGCGCCCTGGTTATACGAGGGTGCTGCGCAGCTGCGCCAGTGCTGGACTTATGTTTTGTTGGCCAAGGCCCTGCGCAGCTGAGCCAGTTTTGAACTGGGACGCTGCGCAGCTGCGCCGGCTACTGGATCCAGTTCCTGCTTTTTACTAGAAATCTGTAATGGTATAAATGACTAATGTGACTTGAACAAGTGTACGAATGAGCTTGGCATGCCTATATGGATATATTGAGATAATGTAAGCTTGTTTTCTTGTACTAGCATACATGATTAACAAAAAAAGTATGGTTTCCGAGATAAACTTACTATTCTAAAAACAAACTTTGAAGTAATACTTGTTCTACAAGTTCTGAACTTAGTGATTCATACACATGATTAATTTCAAATATAAAGGAGCATGATATAGTGTTTATAGTGTCCTTGTTCATGACCAAACTTGTTAGACCTTGTATTAGAGAAGTTATTAAGAAAAAGCTTGTTATGTTAAAGCTAATATGCATGAATACTACATGATATACACGCTAATCTTGCGAAAGTGTTAATATGACTTGACTACATACGATAAGAGCTTTGAAGTTGACTTGTATGTGTTAAATTGCATTGTTCAAGTTTAAAATGGATTCAAAAGCAAACTTGAATATGTTTTCGAACAAAGTACATTAAGTATGAGTAGTTAAGTTCTTAGAATGTAAAAGGACATGTTTACATTCATTATGTCTCTAAGCATGACTCTTATATGTTTGATATAACGGTAGTAAACCAAGCATGAGTATAGGTATGTTTTAAAGTAATAAATAATACTAGTTATGCATAAATAATGTGAACACTATAAGCATATGTATTAATAGATTATGTGACATCTATGTAAACATATAGCCAAGTTATAAAGTGTGATAACCACATGATTTTTCTATTCCTTAATACCATGTAAAATGTAAGTTAAAATTGTGATAATAAACTCAAGAGTGATTATATACTACGATGTTACTTGGACCCGATTTTGACGGTTAACTTAGGGGAATGCCATAACTTGCTAAAATGAAATATATTTTTGTATTGCTTGTAGTCTTATGTGATATTAATAATATGCGAGTATGTTTGCTAATTGTGGTAGTCTCGCATGATAGTAATGATGTATAAATATGATCAACTTGAGAAAAGAGGAAGTTAAGGATAGAAATTATATTCTATATAACTGTGTAGCTAGGTTAAAACTTAGCTTATGTGTTGATCGTATATTCGAAGATAAAATGTGAAGTTAAATTATATGACTAATGAATATCATATATATACGTAATTGTATTACGATAGGAATTCGAAAGTGTCGGCCAGCTTTACGTGAGTAAACTACGCATAAGGCAAGTATCCTAAACCCTTGCATTACTTTATTCAAAGGATATCGTAAGCGAGTATCTAAACCTTATCTCTTTGGATACAAGTATTCTATCTTTGTATATTGCGAACTAGTTTCCTACTTAATCGTTTGAATTGAATTAGCATACTTGACCTCTTATTTCATTAAAGCTAGTATTCATGTTGAACTTAGTATTGTTCTTGAATATTGTGAAAGTGTCTATGCCATTTGATTCGGCTATACTTATATTATTGAAAAGCGACCCAAACTAATTGATTGGTGCGGGATCTTGTATTTGACCGAGAAGAACAACCTTCTTTGAAGGGAATATAAAATTGTCGGAGAACCGACGTGCACACTTGAGTATGATTGATAGTTATGCATAATGATGGTGCTTTAGGCTGATCACCTGTTGTACCTGTTTTTGTTGGATTTTCAGTTTATTACTGTTAATTCTAGTAGAAGTTCATAGTCCTTAGTGACTGCTCAGTATTTAGTTATCTTAAAATCTTGAATTGACTTATTATTGAATCATATTGATAGTATTCTGTCCTTAGCGACTATTATTGAAAACTGTTGATATTCTTGTTATCCTTGAACTATCAAACTTTGTTATACCCTTTCGAGAATTAAGAATTATATCACTTACCCTTATTGTATATTACTTGCTGGGAAATTTATGCTCATTCTTGCTTTCCATAAAACATTTCAGTTAAGGCAGAGCAGGGCGAACCTTCGGGTGTTGATAAGGGCAAGGGCAAGGCTACTAACTAGCTTGTCTCTTTTATGTTTAAATATTTTAATATTGTATTAAGACGATGTAGTAAGACTGGATTTGATTATGTTTAAGCTTAAGTTAGATTATGTAATAAGTCGTTAATTGATATTATTATATAATCTATTAAGTACTGTAGGTTGCGAGACTTGGAGGAATAATTATAATAAATCATTGTAAATTATTCTAGAATAGATTTTTCGCTATGATTGTGTGATATTTAGTTATTATTATTGTGATGTATTACCATGAGCACGTGATGAACCGAATTCGAGAGACCAAGTGGCGGTTATGGATTTGGGGGCGTCACAGGTTGGTATCAAAGCTGTAGTTATAAACCTTAGGAACGAGTGTCCTTAGACTATAACTTAGGCGAACTTAGAAGTTGGAAAGGAGATGAAACTCACATAGAGTTTTCCCTAAAGCGAGACTTAGCGTGTTATGAAATGTAACTTCATTCTATACAATGAACTTATGTTTTATTTAACATTCTAATGGAGTTGCTGTTTGTTTGTCTTGTGTTTGTGATTATAGGATGACAGACACAGGTGTACCTAGTAGAGTGGCAGAGGAGGAGCCCAGGGATATACATGTAGTATACGAGGCACCTCTAGAGGCTACACCAGTGCAGGCTGTTGCACCGTTCGAGTCTGACGACGAGGACGAGATTGAGATAGAGTTTGATCCAGAGGAGGAGCCGATGGAGGACGAGCCGATGGAGGATGAGCCAGTGGAGGACTCTGATGAGGCTACTATAGAGGAACAGATGCTAGGAGAGTACGAGGAGCGTATCTTAGAGTTAGACTGCCGGGTGCAAGAGCTGGAGGCCGAGACCCGTGAAAGAGAGTCTGAATTCCAGAAGCTGAGGGACGAAGACCATCAGAGGAAGCTGGCCATGCAGGAGTTAGAGGTGGAGATCGCTTACCGCAGGGAGGCAGGGATCCAAATGGGAAACTTATTCCACAGGTCGGTGGCGAGAAATGTAGATCTGGCAGGAAAGCTGGAAGAAGTAGAGCAATGAGAATTGAGTGAGAAGACTGAGAAAGAGGCACTCCGTACTCAGCTAGAGCTGGAGGTGATGGATAGGATACACTTCGAGGTGAAGTGGGAAGCGGCCAATGAGAGGGCTGACGACCTAGAGGACGAGGTCAGGTGCAAGAAGAGGAAGATGAACAAGACGGGGTATGTGTTCCGTTCAGCTTTTGAGAGGGTGATTAATGGTGTGTA
Organism: Panax stipuleanatus; assembly: GCA_020205555.1. Taxonomy (NCBI): domain Eukaryota; kingdom Viridiplantae; phylum Streptophyta; class Magnoliopsida; order Apiales; family Araliaceae; genus Panax; species Panax stipuleanatus. The sequence continues at coordinate 61,152,537 of CM035126.1, read as the reverse complement.
CCACTACCCGGCAGAACAGGGACAGACTCTAAATACCTTGAGCCGAGAGCTGGTTGCGTATATAGCACAGTTGGAGTACAAAAGCGCAGTGGAGCGCGGGATGATGGGATGAGATTCCCTTAGTCAGTTTAGTAGTAGTTAGTAGCATTTATCTTTATGTGTTGTACATTTTATGTTGTAATCCCGATCTTTTGTGTAAGATGTGGGATAATGATGTGAACCCCGTATTAGCTTTTGTTAGAGGGGTAGTATGGTAGTAGGTTGGTATATTCCCCGTCTTTTGTGATATTAGGGGATATATGTGACAACATTTATAGCAGTATGCTAGGGAAATCATGTAATGAAATGATTTGGCATATGAATATAAATGGAGTTTATTTCTGAAATGTTTTATAAATTTATTCTTTTAGTATTAAAAGAAATACTTAAGTAATATACTTGAATAATAATAAAATGAAAAATTATGATGCAGATAATGTCGCCCAGACGTAGATTGACTGCACCTGAGGAGTCAGTGAACAATGAGAGGGAACAAGTAGATCCAATCTAGAAACTGGTACACCTGTTAGGAGAGGCATTAAGGCGAAGGAACAATTAACCCGTTCGCCCAAACCCTCAGGCTGTGCCAGTAACAACCTTTAAAGACTTTAAGAGTGTAGGACCCCCGGAGTTCGAGGGAACTACCGACCCAATCGTCGCACAAACATAGATCAAGGAGATCGAAAAAGCTTTCACTATAGCTAGCGTAGGCGAAGATCAGAAGACAGTGTTTGCAACGTACATGATGAGGGGAGAAGCGAACTACTGGTGGGAGGCTAATCAAAAAAGAGCTGGAGAAGGGATAATAGCTTGGGATAAGTTTAAGACGCTGTTTTCGAAAATTACTTCCCGAAAAGCATGAAGAATAGGATGGAGGTGAAATTCCTAGAGTTAAAACAAGGTGAGATGACGGATGGCGCAATACGTGGCTAGGTTTAATGAACTAGCGTGATTTGCGGAGCACCAAGTTGGTGATGAAGAGAGAAAGGCTAGACGCTTCGAACAAGGGTTGAAGCTGTGGCTGTTCAATAAGGTATCAGTACTTCAAATTGATTCCTTTGCAACATTATTGGAAAAGGCAATCATTGCGGAAGGTGGCAGTGAGGCCTTAAGTCTGTATAACAAGGAGAAGAAAGGAAAGAATACTGGAGGAGAGAATCGTACGGGAGGAAGCAGTAGCGGAGAAAGCAACTTGGGAAAGAGAAAGTGGGAGAAAAACAACAACAACAAAAATAACAATAATCAATTAGGGAATTTACGTGGAGGTTTCAAGAAGAGGGCTGAAGGATGCCCAAAGTGTGGGAAAAATCACCAGGGCGAGTGCTGGAAGGGACGTGGCACTTGCTACAACTACGGACAGGAAGGGCACATCTTGCCCAACTATCCGAAACCAAAGAAGATCTAAGGGTGTTTTGCTTGCTGCTCAACTGAGCACCGTATTAAGGATTGCCCGAAGAAGGGAAGTGGCGGAAGTGGTAGCCAATAAGGGGGAGGAAACAAACTGATGATCGGTGGACCGGCACAATCCAACTGCCCAACTGCCCAACCGCCAGAACCTTTAGCATAACTGTCCAGGACGCCATGGCTGCGAAGGACATGGTGTCAGCTATAATCCCAATCAATGATATAAATGCTTATGCATTATTTGATTCGGGTGCCACCTGTTCTTTTATATCTGAAGAATTTGCTAGTAAACTTAGTACACCCCGAGAACGGTTAGAAAATCCTTTGAACATAGAAGTTGCGAGTAAGGAAATAATCCATGTAGAATACGTTTATCGAGATTGTCGCGCAAACATCAGAGAACATGAACTGAGCATAGACTTGATTCCTATTAGATTGGGAGAGTTTGATGTAATACTGGGAATGGATTGGTTGTATAACCATGCTGTGATAATTAACTGGCAGAATAAATGTATGAACCTTCAGACTCCGAGCAAGTCTAAGGTAGTGTTTTATGGTAGCTCATCGCTTAAGCAATCGTGTTGCGTTACGATGATGCAGGCCAAGAAATTATTAAGGAAATGATGTGTAGGTTATCTAGCCTACATCGTTGATACTCAAAAAAAGGGAGTAAAAATTAAAGATATATCCGTAGTTAATGAATTTCTAGATGTATTTTCGGACGATCTGCCTGGTCTTCTGCCAGACAGAGAAATCGAATTCGTAATAGACTTAGTAACGGGAACGGCACCGATTTCGAAAGCTCCATATCGTATGGCGCCAGTAGAAATGAAGAAATTGATGATACAATTGCAAGAATTGTTTGATAAGGGTTACATTCGACCGAGTGTTTCTCCTTGGCCAGCACCAGTGCTATTCGTTAAGAAGAAGGACGGATCGATGAAACTCTGTATTGATTTTCGAGAATTGAACAGAGTAACGATCAGAACCGATATCCGCTATCGAGGATAGACGACCTGTTTGATCAACTAAAGGGAGCAAAGTGTTTCTCAAAAATCGACCTACGAACAAGGTATCATCAACTGAAAGTGAGGGATGAGGACATACCAAAGACTGCGTTTCGAACCCGTTATGGACACTACGAGTTTTTCGTAATGTCATTTGGATTGACTAATGCTCCAGCAGCATTTATGGACTTGATGAACCGAGTTTTCAAGCCATACTTGGATAAATTTGTACTGGTTTTTATTGACGACATTTTGATCTACTCGAAGACAGAGGAAGAACACGCCGAACATCTGAAGATTGTGTTGGAGGCACTAAGGAAAGAGAAGATGTATGCAAAATTTTTAAAGTGCGAATTTTGGATGGAGAAGGTTCAATTATTAGGTCACGTGGTGGATAAGGATGGAATCTCAGTAGACCCTGCGAAGGTAGAAGCAGTAAGTAAGTGGGAACAACCAAGAACACCAACGAAGGTAAGAAGTTTTTTAGGGTTAGCCGGGTACTATCGAAGATTCATCCAAGATTTTTCTAAGATAGCAACCCCGCTGACCAATTTGACTAGAAAGACGGTGAAATTTGTATGGACCGACAAATGTGAAGAGAGTTTTCAGGAGTTGAAGAAGAGATTGAGCGAAGCACCTGTGTTATCATTACCAGATGATGTGGCTAATTTTGTGGTGTATACTGATGCATCGCACAAGGGACTTGGTTGTGTGCTAATGCAACACGGCAAGGTTATTGCGTATGCGTCACGACAACTTAAGGATTACAAAAAACGATACCCTACTCATGACTTAGAGTTAGTGGCAGTAGTTTTTGCGTTAAAGATATGGAGGCATTATTTGTACGGAGAGAAATGTGAGATATACACGGACCACAAAAGTCTGAAATATATATTCACACAAAAGGAGTTGAATATGCGTTAGAGGAGGTGGTTAGAATTGATCTAGGATTATGACTGCGATATTCTTTATCACCCGGGAAAGGCAAACGTGGTTACCGACGCTCTGAGCAGAAAAGGAAAGGAGAAGTTGTTTAATTTGACGACTCAGGAAGAGTTGATAAGAGAGATGGAGAAATTGGAGATAGAAGTGAAAGAACCAGAAAAGTCTGGTGAGAAGTTAATTGTAATGGAAACTTGTCCGACGTTGTTGGATAGAGTGAAGGAAGCCCAGGAAATGGATAAAGAGTGTGAGAAATCCGAAATAGGATCACAGAAAATGAGGAAGAGAAATTTCGAATGGATAAAGACGGTATTTTTAGATTTAAAGGAAGAGTGCGGGTACCAGCGGTAACCGAGTTGAGGGAAGAGATTTTGCACGAGGCACACAATACGACATATTTCATTCATCTAGGAGGCACGAAGATGTACCGAGATCTAAGGCAACATTTTTGGTGGCCCAATTTGAAACGGGAAGTCGCAGAGTGCGTCAGTAGATGTTTGACTTGCCAACGCGTTAAAGCAGAGCATCAACGGCCGAGTGGTTTACTACAACCATTAGAAATACCAAAGTGGAAATGGGAGCATATTACCATGGACTTCGTGGTAGGACATCCAGTTACACAGAAAGGTTATGATGCTATTTGGGTTATCGTGGATTGACTAACAAAGATCGCACATTTTCTACCAATCAAGATCTGCTACAGTTTGAACCAATTAGCTAGTCTGTACGTAAAGGAGATTGTTTCATCACATGGAGTGCCGGTATCTATTGTCTCTGATCAAGATCCGCGCTTCACGTCAAATTTTTGGAAGAGTTTGCAAGAAAAAATGGGAACACAGTTGAGGTTGAGTACAGCTTACCATCCTCAGACAGACGGACAGAGTGAGTGAACAATACAAACGTTGGAGGACATGCTTAGAACTTGCGTGATGGATTTTAAGGGAAAATGGGACGACCACCTACCCTTAGTAGAATTTGTGTAAAATAATAGTTACCATGCGAGTATCGGCATGCCACCGTACGAAGCTCTTTACGGGAGAAAGTGCAGAACGCCATTGTGTTGGGACAAAGTCGGGGAACGACGAATACTCGGACCAGAGCTAGTACAACAAACCGCAGACGTGGTGACAGTGATAAGAGCCAGATTAGTAGCAGCTCAAGACCGCCAGAAAAAGTATGCTGATTTGCATCGGCAGGACCGAGACTATAAAGTCGGCAGTTTTGTTTTCTTGAAGGTATCTCCATGGAAGGGAAATATCCTTTTCGGCAAGAAAGGAAAATTGAGTCCAAGATTCATAGGACCGTTCGAGATACTGAAGCGAGTGGGCGAAGTGGCATACAAAGTTGTGTTACCACCCGAATTGGAGAACATCCACAACATGTTTCACATTTTCCGTGTTGCGACCGTACAAGGCCGACTACAAGTACGTGATTTCTTACGAGCCCATTCAAGTGGAGAAGAACTTGGCGTATGAAGAAATTCCTGTCCAGATATTAGATAGGAAAGAACAAACATTGAGAAATAAAATTATTTCTTCTGTAAAAGTACTTTGGCGTAACCACGATGTCGAGGAGGCAACGTGGGAGTTAGAAGATAGGATGATGAGGGATTATCCCCATTTATTTGTGTAACCTTGTAGCAATTCCGGGACGGAATTTTTATAAGGAGGGGAGGATGTAATACCCAATAATTTTCATATATTAATAAATGAATATATTAATGGAAATAAGAATTTATTAGAATATAAATGATTTTGTGTTATGAGAATGATTAATTCAATTATATTAAATTGAAGAATTTTAATAATTGAGAAATTGATGGAGTTTGCGATAAACTTGTTGATAGCCTTGTGTGGCACAGTGATAAGGATTATTAATGATTATATTAATTAACGAATGAATTGTTAAGTAAACAATTAATCTATATTAATTGTTAATTGCTATTGTAGAATATTACTTAATGGTTATGGAATATTAACTGTGATTGATTGATAATACGTGATTATTATTATTGCAAGAAATATAATAATAATAATAATGAGCAACATGTCTATTATATTATAAGATTTATATTTATATACTGTGCGTGATAAATGAGCAATGGTTGTGAAAAGTTAATAATTTCATTAATTAACGAGGAATGGATTACTTAATATTATTGTTAATTAATCAATAAGATTAGTAATTTATTTAGTTGACATTATGAATAATAAAACAAATAAGTAAATAATATTATGCTGACTGTTATGTGCAAGTATGCAAGTGTGCAAGTATTAAATATAAAATATATGGGATACCACTCTATTAGACAGTGTAGAGAAACATTTATGTGTGACCATGCAAGTATATTTAAACCATATTGTATGATTGTACATAATGAAACTATATGTTATGAATACATCATGACACCTATGTGACAATATGTATGTAAGTATACATTAAAATGATATATCATGAATATATTATAATCACTTGTTGATGGTAGAATTTAATAATAAATAAGACAATATAGTGTGATAATATCTGAAAAGACTATGTTGGTAGTAATAAGAATGTACATGGATTATATGATGTGAGTACATAGGTAATCCTTAATTTTTCCTAATATCGTAATAATTGTATATTAAAACCCATTTTTGGAAAGTATAGTAACTAAATTGAACTAATTAATCACATTGCTAGAAATCTAAGCTCATCAGTTACACTCACAGTATATGAACAGTAGCCTAAGGCTAAATTACGTAACTTCCAAGCTGTGATCATTGGCTATGGGAATGGCTGATGGTGGGTGGTTGAGCAACCCACTGTAAACCAATGTGTTCTTCTTCTACACTTTGGTTTCAACTTCCATGTAAAACCTCTAGCCAGTCCACCATTCCTCTATAAATTGGCAGCTATGTTACTAAGTTTACGTTGCTGTGTTTTATCTGATAAAACTCAGAGAATTGAAGTTTGAGTGTTTGTTGTTCAAAGAAGAGTTTAACAATCTCAGAAAGTTAGAAGCGAAGCGAACTAAGTTTCAAGAGGTATAATTCTAAATTCCATATTCTTCATTCTTGATCACTGTCAAAGTTTCAAATCTTGATCATGTTGAATTGGATTGTAATTGGGGTATAGAACAATTGTTTAGTTGTTATAATAAACTTATAACATTGTTGGAATACAACGTGATTGTTTTCATCAATAAATTTTATGAATTGGGTTGCTGTCTGCCGAAGCAGGAGCTTCCAGCTCTGTACATGTAACGGCGCAGCTGCGCCAGTGCTGGACTTATGTTTTGCTGGCCAAGGCCCTACGTAGCTACGCCAGTTTTGAACTGGGATGCTGCGCCGCCGGCTACTGGATCCAGTTCCTGCTTTCTACTAGAAATCTGTTATGGTATAAATGACTAATGTGACTTGAACAAGTGTAATAATGAGCTTGGCATGCCTATATGGATATATTGAGACAATGTAAGCATGTTTTCTTGTACTAGCATACATGATTAACAAAAATAGTATGGTTTTCGAGATAAACTTAGTATTCTAAACACAAACTTTGAAGTAATACTTGTTCTACAAGTTCTTAACTTAGTGATTCATACACATGATTAATTTCAAATATAAAGGAGCATGATATAGTGTTTAGTGTCCTTGTTCATGACCAAACTTGTTAGACCTTATGTTAGAGAAGTTATTAAGAAAAAGCTTGTTATGTTAAAGCTAATATGCATGAATACTACATGATATACATGCTAATCTTGCGAAAGTGTTAATATGACTTGACTACATACGATAAGAGCTTTGAAGTTGACTTGTATGTGTTAACTTGCGTTGTTCAAGTTTAAAATGGATTCAAAAGCAAACTTGAATATGTTTTCGAACCAAGTACATTAAGTATGAGTAGTTAAGTTCTTCGAATGTAAAAGGACATGTTGACATTCATTATGTCTCTAAGCATGACTCTTATATGTTTGATATAACGGTAGTAAACCAAGCATGAGTATAGGTATGTTTTAAAGTAATAAACAATACTAGTTATGAATAAATAATGTGAACACTATAAGCATATGTATTAATAGATTATGTGACATCTATGTGAACATATAGCCAAGTTACAAAGCGTGATAAGCACATGGTTTTTCTATCCCTTAATACCATGTAAAATGTAAGTTAAAATTGTGATAATGAACTCAAGAATGATTATATGCTACGATGTTACTTGGACCCGATTTTGACGGTTAACTTAGGGGAATGCCATAACTTGCTAAAATGAAATATATTTTAGTATTGCTTGTAGTCTTATGTGATATTAATAATATGCAAGTATGTTTGCTAATTGTGGTAGTCACACATGATAGTAATGATGTATGAATATGATCAACTTGAGAAAAGAGGAAGTTAAGGATAGAAATTATATTCTATATAACTGTGTAGCTAGGTTAAAACTTAGCTTATGTGTTGATCGTATATTCGAAGATAAAATGTGAAGTTAAATTATATGACTAATGAATATCATCTATATACGTAATTATATTACGATACGAATCCGAAAGTGTTGGCTAGCTTTACGTGAGTAAACTACACATAAGGCAAGTATCCTAAACCCTTGCATTACTTTATTCAACGGATATCATAAGCGAGTATCTAAACCTTATCTCTTTGGATACAAGTATTTTATCTTTGTATATTGCGAACTAGTTTCCTACTTAATCGTTTGAATTGAATTAGCATACTTGAACTCTTATTTCATTAAAGCTAGTATTCATGTTGAACTTAGTATTGTTCTTGAATATTGTTAAAGTGTCTATGCCATTTGATTCGGCTAGACTTATATTATTGAAAAGCGACCCAAACTAATTGATTGGTGCGGGATCTTGTATTTGACTGAGAAGAACAACCTTCTTTGAAGGGAATATAAAATTATCGGAGAACCGACGTGCACACTTGAGTATGATTGATTGTTATGCATAACGATGGTGCTTTAGGCTGATCACCTGTTGTACCTGTTTTTGTTGGATTTTCAGTTTATTACTGTTAATTCTAGAAGAAGTTCATAGTCCTTAGTGACTGCTCAGTATTCAGTTATCTTGAAATCTTGAATTGACTTATTATTGAATCATATTGATATTAATATGTCCTTAGCGACTATTATTCAAAATTGTTGATATTTTTGTTATCCTTGAACTATCAAACTTTGTTATACCCTTTCGCGAATTAAGAATTATATCACTTACCCTTATTGTATATTACTTGCTGGGCAATTTACGCTCAGTCTTGCTTTCCCTAAAACATTTCAGTTAAGGCAGAGCAGGGCAAACCTTCGGGCGTTGATAAGGGCAAGGGCAAGGCTACCAACTAGCTTATCTTTTTATGTTTAAATATTTTAATATTGTATTAAGATGATGTAGTAAGGCTTGATTTGATTATGTTTAAGCTTAAGTTAGATTATGTAATAAGTCGTTAATTGATATTATTATGTAATCTCTTAAGTACTGTAGGTTGCGAGACTTGGGGGAATACTTATAATAAATCATTGTAAATTATTCTAGAATAGATTTTTCGCTCTGATTGTGTGATATTTAGTTATTATTATTGTGATGTATTACCATGAGCACGTGATGAACCGAATTCGAGAGACCAAGTGGCGGTCACAGATTTGGGGGCGTCACAATGGATGAGGCAAAAATGGTCATGACTTTTATTAATATTCAAGAGGCTCCCTATTATGAGAGGGTTATGGCCGAAATAGGTAAACCATTATCTGAAATGATAAAACATGGGAAAATGGCAGAAATGGGCTTGAAGTCCGATAAAATCAAAGACCTCATCACCTTGAAGGCAGTGACAGAGCATATACAGTCAGGCAATTACTCGAGTGCTCCAAAGAGGGAACATAAAAGGAAGGAGGAAGATTTCTGCTTAATCTTGCAAGGGCAATCTGCGAACAGGAACAGTAATCCCCTTATACAAAGATAAAGCAATTATCATGCAATATAGTTTACTTCAAACACCCAAAATCCTACGGCACCCATGGTTGGGGAGAATAAGCGAAAATCGATATTCACTCCCCTGGGGGACTCATTGGAAAATATATTGGCACTGCTGGTAGAATAGAAGAGTCATACCAACTTAAAGCTGTTGTGTCAGCCATGCTTATTTCCTCCAGTCATACCAATAAGTGGGAGAAGAGTCCCAAAACATGAGGGAGATAGCAAAAAGATAAAAGAAAAGCTCCTGCACGAAGGACATGACCCATTTGCTAACATACGTGTTCTCATACACTACGAAGGTATGAATAATGATTTCCCCGACAGTGACGAAGAAGAATCAGATCCGAATTCCTCGTATCAAGAAAGAGAAGGGGGCAGTTCAAAGAAAATCTCGGCTCTGATCTGAAGGATATCTTAGTCGTCATCAAGGAAGAGACAGACGACCACAAATCTTATATCCTCCCTATTCATGATGATCTGACCCTGGACAACTGGAGCAGCGTCCCTTGCCTCATTCAAAAAGGATAAAAGGGCAGAAAGACCATCTGCCCTGTAACATGCTTTCATTTACTGCTTATTTTGGGTTGCACAGCTATAGCAGTAACTTTTGTCATGCTTTGCCAAATACTTTATATGTTTAAAGAGTTGCATATATTAAAGTGAAAGTATTTTGTTTTCAGGACTCCAAGATTGGATTTGGTTGTCCCTGCTGGTGAGATGCCAACCTGTCACAGTGACTACAACTTTGATGTAGAAATGAACTTCGACTTGATAGAAGTTGATCAAGAGGAGGAAGATGACTATGAGGTGCCCGAGGAGATCAAAGAATGGGTCGAAGACAAACCCAAACCAAACCTTGACCAAACCACCACTATCAACATATGAACCTCATAAAACCTTAAAGAAATCTAGATAGGCGTAGACCTCACCCAAGATCAAAAAGCCGACCTGATTGAACAAACGGACAGAGGTTCAGAGCATTTTTCTATATAAAATGAGCTGGGGGTGCACTCATATATATAGACCCGGTGGAAGTGGCTCTACCTGTGGCAGTCGTAGGTAGTGGTGCGGCTCCACATGGCAGGGCCCACATGGCTGGTCCCATTGCATCGAAGTATGTGCACTCCGAGCAATGCGAGGTCAGATTCAAAACTTTCTTTTTCACAAGTAAAAAGAATAAGGGTAGACAAAACTTAGGAAGAGAGAAAGATTCGGGTCCAACTCGACTCGCATTTTTTCCCAACGTCGACAAAGAATGTATAAGGTCGAAGACTAATTGTACTATAGTTTTGCCAAGGGATAACCCATTGTGCCTCCCAGGGCAGGTATTAAAGCCAATGACCAAGACAGTGGGAAAAGTACCACTAGGGAAGATCGTAGATTTCCTTAATAAGGTGGGACATAACGAAGCGAGAGCGGTGAAGCAGCTGAAGGAGGCACCACCCCAGATCTCCATCCTGGACCTACTGTTAACCTCTAAAGACCATCGCCAAATTCTAATCCAAGTGTTAGAGGAGGATCACCTACCCAAAACCATTGATAAATAGAAGTTCTGACTTCTGATTAACCATGTGCTAGAGAACAACATGATATCCTTCACCAATGGTGATATACCAGCTGAAGGAACTAGACATCGCAAACCATTGCATATAGCAGTTATATCGTCAGGACACGTAATAGGATTACTTATCGATGGGGGATCAACCTTGAACATCTGTCCTTTGGATACCCTGGAGAGAAGGAATATCAACCCAAGCAGGATTCGAGATAGTCATGTGGTGGTCCGAGCTTTTGATGGGTCACGAAGAGATACGATGAGGGAAATTAAACATCCTATAGAGATCGGTCCATTCACCTTTAACATATCCTTCCAAGTATTGAACATCACTATTGGGTATAACCTGTTGCTGGGGTGACCATGGATTCATATGGTTGGAGGCGTTCCTTCAACTCTTCACCGGCAATTGAAGTATATTATCAACAGTAGTTTGGTCACCGTCAGTGCCGAACCCAAATATCCAATCCAAACTCAGGGAGATATGCCCATAATTAGCTTGAACGAGGGCATTGAGCTTGTAAGTTTCCAAGCCTTCGAGGTAAGCACCCCTCAGTACCACTCTATTGGTTCACCGACATTGAGACCCTGAATATCTCTAGAAGTGATTATGGTTGGTCAAGAGATGCTCACCCAAGAGGACACCAAATTGGCCAAGGGCTAAGTAAAGATGGTCAGGGCATCAACAACCCTATCCATATGTCGACACAATTAGATAAGGCTGGATTGGGTTACCGCGGTGATTTTAGACACCGTAATCCCCATAAGATGATGCTGGCCCACTAGCTAACCACTCTCATGCTAAACCTCACCGAAACAAGTTTCAAGGAGCCACGAATAAAGGTTCCCGCCATGGTCCTCAAACCTCCTGATACCCCAGGTCAATCAGAGTAGAGAGGAGGAAACCTATGAAGAATCGTATGTTAAAGATATAGAAAGGAAAGCCTAGAGCGAGAATTTCCTTAAGGAAGTCTAGTTCCAATTTATGAATAACTTTTGCCTCGCCAAAGGTGCCGCTAAGGATTCTATTGGGGCGGGCTCAGTAGACGATCAACCTAGCCTTCCTTTTATTAATTGGACGAAAGTCAACATTCCGAAGGAAGATCCCAATCCTGATTCTAAATCAGTTATGGTCATCATCCAGGATAGTAACGGATCCAGCGACACCTCCATCTCGGTCATCCCCGAAGATCTGACTACTAGCAATTGGATGACCACCCCCCAGATCGTTCGAAAAGGGTAAAAATGGGAAAATAATCTATTATCTGGGAGCGAAGCCTTTTTATTTCATCTACTTTATATTATCTTCAACTTGTAATAACCTTTTGTCATATTTCCTGTTGAAGCTTTTATAATTAATAATTGTTTTATATATATTAAGCAATCAAATTTTCTTCTCAGGTTCACAAGTTTGAGTATTTTTAGCCTTGTCCATGACTTGCCCGATTTAAGTAGTGACTATGATTTTGCTATATAATTTTATTTTGACTTGATGGAATTGAGCAAGAGGAAGTGGACGATGAAGAGGTGCCCGAGGAAATTAAAGGATGGGTCAAAGACAAACCCAAACCCAACCTGGAGCAAACCATCACCATAAACATTAGAACCCTTAACAATCCCAAAGAATTGTAGATCGGAACCAACCTTCCCTCCAACCAAAAAAAAGAATTAATCAAACTCCAAACCCAATTCAAGGATATTTTTTCCTAGTCTCATGAGGACATGATTGGTTTATCCATAGACATAGTTGTCCATCGGTTGCCAGTTAAAGAAGGGTTCAAACCAGTTAAGCAGAAGCTAAGGCGGTTGAAACTAGAATGGAGCTTGAAGGTCAAAGAGGAAATCATTAAACAATTCAAAGTAGGTATCATTATGGTGTCAACCTACTCTGAATGGTTATCCAATGTGGTCCCAGTGCCGAAGCCTGGAGGAAAGGTGCGGGTATGCATAAATTACCGAGATCTCAACAAAGCCAGCCTTAAAGATGACTTCCCAGTGCCATTCATCCATGTGTTAAAAGATAATACGACCCAGTATGAGATGTGCTCATTTTCCAATTGCTTTGCTGGATACCATTAAATCATGGTTGCTAATGAAGACAGGGAGAAGACTGCCTTCATCACCCCCCTTGGGGCTCTTTCTGCTATAAGAGATTGGCTTTCGGGCTCACTAACTCTGGTGCCACCTATCAGTGGGCTATTATGGCGTTGTTCCACGACATGATGCATAAAGTGATCGAAGTATATGTGGATGATATCATCGTAAAGTCCAAAGAGGCGGATGATTATTGTACCCATATTCGAAAGATATTTGATCGCCTCTGCAAGTATGACTTAAAGCTAAACCAGGAAAGATGTGGTTTTGGCATGAAGTCAGGTAAACTTTTGGGATTCTTTGTAAGCAAACGAGGGATCGAGTTAGACCCAGCTAAGATAAAAGCCATCATCGAGATGCCCGAGCTGATAACCGAGAAGGAAATCTGAGGTTTCCTAGGGAGGATAAACTTTATCAGCCGATTTATATCACAGTTGACAGCCATCTGTGAACCCATTTTCAAGTTGTTAAGAAAGAACTCCTCTAAAAAATGGAATTAATACTGTCAGAAAGCTTTTCACACCATCCAGAAGAGGTTGATTGAAGCACCTATCCTGGTAACCCCAAGGGATGGAGTCCGGTTGTTCATATGCATATCAGTTAACTCCATCGCTATGGGATGCTTGCTGGGGAAAAAAGATGATATGGGCAAGGAAAGGGCCATCTACTACCTCAACAAGCGATTCAGTAGTGGAGAGCATAAATACACACTGATAGAAAGGATCTGCTACGCGTTAGCCTAGGCCGCCATAAGGTGGCAACATTACCTGCACGACCATATAACTTATATCATATTCCGTATGGATCCTTTTAAGTATATTTTTGGCAAACCGACGTTGAACTGTCAATTATCCAAGTGGTAGTTAATCCTTCAACAGTTCGACATTGTCTATGTGACCCAAAAGTCCATCAAGGGGCAGGGAATCACGGACCTTCAATTGGCAGCACCGGCAGGAGGTTATGAGCCTCTTGAAACATACTTCCCTAGGATAAAGTGATGGCAATTTAGCAAGCCAATAGGGAATATGTGGGTTAATTCTAGAAATTATACTTTGACGGCGCAACAAACGTAGAAGGTGTCGGGGCAGGGGCAGTTCTAGTTTCTATCAATGGGGAACAGTACCCCGTGGCAAATAAGCTATAATTTTATAACTACAATAACACGGAGGAATATGAAGGTTGCCTGATGGGGTTAAGATTGGCTCAATCCATGGGGGTCAGACGGTTGGCAGTGTTTAGAGACTCGGAGTAAGTCATCAGACAATCCACTAGGGCCTATAATACCAAAGAATTACATCTATTACCATACCACTGACACATCATCAAGATGGAAAGAGAGTTTGAAGACATTGCCTTTATACATATCCCTCATAATAGAAATGATTTCGTCGATGCATTGGCCACGCTAGCCTCATTTGTTAGCATATCGGCAAGGAAGGGTATGCATGTTATCACCTTCACCGCACAAAGTGCACCATCTTACGAAAAAAATATAGGGGAAGTATCTGATGAAATAGCTCCTACTCGACCACCTTGGTATTAAGACATTAAGGAGTATTTGTGAGATAGATCCAACCTTGAGGGAATGAGCCAAATTGGAAAGAAGCAAATACAAAAGATGGCAATGAACTTCTATTTAAGTGGGGATGCTCTCTATAAAAGGGACCCATGCATAGGTCTTCTAAGGTGTCTAGCCAAGGATCAAGCCCAAAGACATGAATGAAGTGCATGGTGGAGTGTGTGGAGCACACATGAGTGGACCCCTGCTTGCTAAGAAAATATTAAGCACGAGACACTACTAGATACCCCTCAAAGCTAATTGTGATGATCACTTCAAGGAATGCTATCAATGCCAAATCCATGCCAATATTATTCATGCTCCTCCAAGCTAGCTACATTACATGACGTCACCATGGTCCTTTTTCGTATGGGGAATGGATGTGATCGGAGCCATTGAGCCCAAAGCCAATAACATTTGTAGATTCATCTTCACCATAATTAATTACTTTACCAAGTGGTAGAAGCAACTTCCTTCCCTGAGGTTACCAAGGAGGTCATCGCTAGTTTCATCTGAAACAACAACATTTGTCGATACGAACAACACGAGGTTATTGTATCAGACAACACCAAGAATCTAAACAATGAGATGATGAGGGAACTGTGCAGAAAGTTCAATATCAAGCACCTCAATTTGGTTATTTATCGTCTAAGGATGAATGGCGCGGTGGATGCTGGCAACAAGAATATCAAGAAGATAATGATGAAGATGTCGGCCAATCACCGGGAATGGCCTGATTTGTTGCCTTTAACCTGCTTGCCTACCGAACATCGACTCAAACCTCAACGGGGGCAACACCCTATTCATTGGTATATGGCATGGAGGCCATGTAACGAATGTGATTTTTGTAAATAATTAAAAATATTTATCGAATAAAATATATATTTTGGTTGGTTTGTTTATTAAATAAAATAAATAATTGATGGAAATTATTTATTTTAGTGTGATAATATCGATTAAATTCATGTTAAAAGATTTTATAATTTGTGCGTATTTTATTACGCTAATGTGTTGGTGATGTCCTAATTTAGTTAAATAATTAAATTAAAGGATTAGTGAATTGTTAAATGATTACAATATAGTGTAATGGTAATATTCTAATTTAATTAAATAATTAAAATAGAGGAATTAATGTTTTGTTAAATAAAATTAGAATTATATTGATTAAGTAATTAAATTAAATAAAGTGTGACATTTTGTACCATATAGTAAGGAATTTATAAAAATAATTTAAAAGGGGAGTTTTGGGTACTAGCCAAGCATGGCCTAGTGACCCTTTATTTTTTTTAACTGATAAAACCTTTGGTTGTATAACTGATAACTAGATAAATTATATGTATTATGTATTAGTTAGTTTATTAGAGAAAGAAGAATATAGCACAAAGAAGAGAGATATTGAGAGGGTTTAAGAGCTCTTTGAAATTGAGGAAGAGAATTCTAGAAATCAAGGAGAATCAAACTTGGCTTATCATCTAGCTAATCTAAAGAGGGAATCAAAAGGTAAGCAATCTAACTCTAAATTCATAGTTTCTATTTCTCAGAGTTTTCTTTCACAGTAAATGGTTTGATGATTGATTGGTTGAAAAATGGGTTACATATGTTTATGGGTATGATTAATCTGTTGTGTATCATCTAAAAATGGTTTTGTAGTAATCAAATTCATGAAAAACATGTTTTAGAAGAGGAAATTTGAGTTTTGTTGATAAATATATGTTTTTGTCTATTTTGAGGCTAAAATTGGTGGTTAATTCATGTTGTAATCTATAAATTGAAGATGGATGTTGTTAATACATTGAGAAACTAAAATAATTCAAGTTAAATGGATTGATTTAGTTGAATAACGAATTTGTGGTGTTTGATTTCGCTAAATATGTTGAAATATGCAAAATTTGCATGAACCTTGAAATTTGAGTGTTAAAATTTGATGTTAAAGTTGTTTATATTCTTAAAATCGTTGTATATATGTTGGGTTTTGATTCTATAAAGTTTATAGTGTCTGGGTATGCTTAATTTGGTTCTGGATGGTAGAAATTAGAAACTTTTTGCTTAGAAACATTGTTGTTCTCGAACTACAGAATCAGAGTTTGGGATTCTTTACCCTAGCAAAGTTTCCAGTACAAAGATCTGCGCCCCGGCGGTTATTGCGCCCCGACGATGTTTCCTAGTTCAAAAACCTCGCCCCGACGTATTCTTCGCCCTGGCGGTGGTTTCCAGTTCATAATCCCCGCCAAGGTGGCGGTTATCAAATTTAAGTAGAAATGAGTTTTTGATTGTACGATTCTAGGATGTTTATATAACCTTAAAGAATGATTGTATTGACATATAAAACAAGTAATAAGACTTAATATAGGTTGTAATCATATAGATGATGATTATATGGTATGATATAGAAATAAGTTATGAAAATACTTAAAACTCGATGAGGTTTGGTAATGTTGTTTATATGCTAAGCCTTATGTTATATGATAGGAAGGAATTTAGATTCATGGGTTGTGGTTAGTATAATCAGACCTAAAGTTATAGATTATAGTCTTGACTATAATGAGAAGTAAACCAATAAACATAGTTGTAATGTAACTAATTGGTATTGTGATCCTAAATGAAATATGTAAGATCTCTGGTGAACATGAGTTATAATTGTGTAGCTAACGCACGAGGCAAATTTCTTAACTCTACTTTTTCATTAAGCAAGTTTTCTAACCTTGGATTTTTATTGTTCAAGCAAGGTTCTAATAATATTATGTTTTGATTAAGCTTTCTAATTCTTTCTGAAAGCATGGCTTTGATATATGATATTTATTCACTTATGATTCTTTGATATCCTATCATTGCTAAAGTTGCCTTTACATTATTGTGTTATTATTGAACTCTTGAATGTTATCGAATCCTTTATGATTCAACTAATCCTT
The DNA here is from genome assembly GCA_020205555.1 of Panax stipuleanatus. Classification (NCBI taxonomy): domain Eukaryota; kingdom Viridiplantae; phylum Streptophyta; class Magnoliopsida; order Apiales; family Araliaceae; genus Panax; species Panax stipuleanatus. Next base: position 61,135,058 of record CM035126.1, on the reverse strand, counting down.
AGTTGATGAACATTCTAAAGATCCAAATTTCTTTTGAAGCCAATCCAAACCAAACTTCCTTTGCTGCGGACTCTAATGTCAAAGCTGAGATGAACAAACCTAGTATAGGGGATTATATTACGCAATAACGTTAAAATGTTTGTGCACAATATATTGTACAAAGGGCTGATCCCCCGGAGTACGAGATGGATGCTCCATATAGTCTATAAGTCTTGATTCAAAAGCTGAGTTTTCTATTGAACTTTCAATTCTTAATTATCGTTGACTGATTTCAGGAAGATTATATTATTCAGTTGAGATCTATTCATTGGTTATTCATATGTTATTATTATTATTATTATTATTATTATTATTATTATTATTATTATTATTATTATTATTATTATTATTATTATTATTATTATTATTATTATTTTCCTTGTGGGCAATTGTTTTGCTCATCCTTACATAAAACATTGCAGCTAAGGTCGAGAAGCCTGAGAAACCCTCTACAAGTAAGGGCAACGGCAAAATCAATAGATGATGAAGTTAAATATATTTTATGAAGCTTATGTATTCGAACTTAATTATTATTATGTTTTATTCCTCAAATGATGTAAGAAAGGTTAGATGACCTTGAATTTTTGTATTGATTATGTAACCCTTTAATGGGAGTATTGTTTATTAAATTTATTATCATTATTATCCTTTATTGTGGGTAGTTAGATGTGAATGCGATGGATAGTGAGCACCAAATCTGTGGGATTGAAGTAACCAGATTTGTGGGTGTCAAAAGTTGGTATCAAAGCATTAGGTTATGAACCTTAGATGGGGAAACCTTAGGCTATAACCTTATAGGAGGTCGAAAACATTGTGCTGATAAACTCTTATCAAGTTCTAAGAAATGAATTAAGAAATCCATTGAAGATAAATAATAAAAGACTTTATGTGCTTATTTGTTAATAACTTATATGCTTGCGAGTAGTATTGAGTAGAAATTAGAACTTAAAATCTTTGTTGTTAGGATGACTATTATAGGAGGACCCAACTAGGCTAAGGATGAGGATCCCCGAGAGGCTAGTGAGGAGTATCCCCGAGATATTCACACGATCTGGGAGTAACTAGTTTTGAGGGAGCCATCCCCGTTAATTATTGTTGTGGGCCCTAAGTATGAGCATGAGTTTGATACGGAGGATGAGTCTGAGGAAATGGAGATAGAGGAGGATGAAGAGGAGGATCCTGAAGAGATACCACTCAACTCAATTGAAGTTGAGATGTTTGAGGAGGTATATGATTGTAACATAGAGTTACAGGATAGGGTAGAGGTGTTAGAGAGACAAGTTGAAGAGCACCATGCTGCGTTAGAGCAAACGGATGAGACGATTGAGTATCTCATTGCACGGACTGCGGAGCTTAAGCAGAAGCTTACACAGTCGGAGTTCCAAAGAGAACTATTAGTGGCTGAGATTGAGAATGTGCAAGATGACCGAAGAGAGGAGTCAACTAAGCAGGTGAGAGCTAAAGACGCTTGGATGAAGGCTTCTCAACATGCAGATCTCGTTGAAGGCAAGGTTCGGTCAAAGAAGGCCAAAATTGATGAGATGGAGTATGTTTTTAACATAGTGATTGATAGAGCTCAGGTTCGAGTCTTCTATTATTCTGTTCAATTTGAAGCTTACTCGTGGTATATGATGGATCGTAAGTCAATGATACACAAAATGGAGCAGGAGCGCTGTGAAGCTGTGCGACGTGGAATGTGCTTATAGGATGCAATAAGAGGAATAATATGATATGTTAATAAATATAAGAGATAATAAGATGTAAATCCCATATTTTGAAATAAATAATGGGATAAGATAATGATGTAATTCTAAAATTTTATTATTTTTAGGGTAGATGATGTAAATAGTAGTGATGATATCTTTGTTATGTTAAAAGCAGTGAATTAATAAAATATGAGAGTTTATTGGAAATGTTATGTGTTATTTAAAAATGTTTAAGTTAAGTCCTAATTGTTAAAGAAATGAATGATGAACTAACAAGGCATATTTTAAACAGTAAGATGTCGCCCGAAAGAAGAAAACAACGTCAGCAGACCCCTAAGGGATCTACAAATAACAATGATGAAGCCAACGCTAATGAAGTGTAGCAGTTGGTGAATTTGCTAGCGGGAGCACTTGCGAATCAGTCGTAGGCTCATGTGCCGACATTTAAAGACTTTAAAGCGGTAGACCCTCTGAAATTTCAAGGGTCTATGTGTAAGGACCGAGAATTTTACATGATTATACGTGTAATTTTTACAAATAATTTTTTTTGGGAAAGTATTTGAACTATATAAGTGAATATGTAACTTAAGTTAGATAGTTAATTTATTAACTAAGATGAATACTTAATCAATCTGATTAAGAAAGAGTATGATAGGTTATGTTAAAAATTAACATAGCTTGAATGTTAACCTTGAATGATAATTAAAAAGATTTACAATCTTTAAATAATTAATTATTGATATGAATTATATATAGTGATTATGTGAGTGGTCATAACTTATCAAGCCAGGTAGGGCTATTAAGTTAATACACTAGTGGAATATGTGATGACTTATGTGGATTATGTAAGTGATTAAATAAATATACATTATCTAATGTGTATACATTTATTTTGTATATAAAGAGAATTAAGAATAAAATTATGTAACATAATACATATATTATGTATGGTAATTAAATAACCTAAGGGATTATAATATGGGAGAATGTTAGTATTTAAAATATATACTAACCCTAAGAGATTTATTTTATACATCTCAATTAATTAATTTTAAAACCTAAGTAAATCAAGTCTAATTGGGTTATGAAATTAAATGTATGTGAGTAAGAAATTTATTTACAAATGTGTGTAATGGAAACCTTAATTAAATAATTTGGTAAGATAAAAATTAAAGGTATTGAACTATGTTAATTTCATGGCCTAAGAAAGTAATTTGCAAGCCCAAATTAAATTAATTAAAGCCCAATCATTTAGCCCAATTGAGAGGGGACTTTTTGAAAATTTAATAAACTAAATAAGTAATAAAAAAAACCAAAAAGGCGAAAATAAAGGCCACATGGCCAGATTGCACAAAGAGAGGAGAAAGAGGGATTTATGTAATGATTGCCTTACTTTAGTTGGTCACCAACTAAGCAAGGTGTCAACTTTGGAATAGAGCCACTTGTTTTAACAAAGCTTGCAAGCAACAACTTCATTAAGTTCAAGAGAGAGAAGGAGCTAAGATATTGGTAGATTAGATATAACAAATATATCTACCTAATCTACTAACTCACCAAAACCAAATTTCATCCTATTTCTTTTCTCTTTTCTCATTAGCAAACAGAACAAAGCAACCAAGAGAGAGAGAGAGAGTGAAGATATTTCAGCCACCATAAGGAGAGAGAGAGGGAGAGTATTTGGTGTTTTCAAAGTTCCTTAACCAAAATTAGGAAGAAGAGGGAAGGAAAACAAACTAAGGTATAAAAGGTTTCTACTTAATATAGTTTAATTCCTTTTTGTTTGATTTGATTTTTGAAGTTATGATCTGGAGGTTTAAAATCTTAGATCTATATGTTTATAAGTGTTTTGTGTTTAGATCTAACCTTTTGAGGATCAAAAGTTGGATCTAAAGCAAGAAATGGAAACTAGTTTTTTTTTCAAAAAGTTAAAAAACCCTAATTTTTCATAGTATTGATTGTGTTTAATCTAGTGTTTGGTGAATGTTTGATGAAATAGATCATGGATCATGTTAGATCCATGATTATAAGAGGTATTAGTATGTATTATGATGGGTTATGTTGGTTAATGTGTGAGAACATGGAAGTTTTCTTAGAAATCACAAAGGATTGAAAATCAGATTTTTGAGAAAACAAAACATGAAATTCAAACAACAATATCTCTCATTATATTTTGAATTTTTGAGTATGGTCAAGTCCTAGAGTTACATCTGTTAGTCCTCTAACATTTCCAAATAGAATCACTTAAAAAGGTGTTTTAGATTTTTGTGTGGACTATTTTTAGCAAAGTATTCCAAATCTAAAAAATGATAAAAAGTAATCTGCCCAAAACTGGTAGGGGAATTTTTGGCAACTTAATTAATGAAATAAATTCAAATCTTTTGGGACATGAAAATATATGATATAAAGTATCTCCTGTCCAAAAATGAGCTTATTTCGATTTAAATCGACCTAGTTATGGTCATTTCAATATTTGGGTTGTTCTGACGAAAACCGCCATAATTGGAGTTCTATAACTCCGATGGCCATGAAATTTAAGCTGGAAGTTCACGCTAATACGTGTAAGATTCTTCCAAGAGTTAGGAATTGTTGGACTTGAGCATGATATAGCTAAGTTCTTAAGTTACGAACTAAAAACGGACTTTTGAAAAATACTAAAGGAAATTGAAAATTTTTAGAAAAATTATTTTTGTGTATAGAATATATGTATATATGTGTAGCCAAAAGATAAAAAAAGAAGAAGATGATTTAGTATTTTTCATAAAAATGATCTAGTTATGAATTAATAATTAAATATGTTATGTAATGTTAAGAATATGGAAAGTAGGATGTTATGACTTGAAAATCCTAAATATGGTTTATACATATTTGGATGGGGGTTTTGGTCATTTGTGATAAGATATTAGATGTATGGCATTTTAAAATGATTAAATGAGTTAATTAGTAAAGTGTAAATAATTAAAATAAATTATTTATTGATTTAATAAATGTTTAAAATAAATTATATAAAGAAATAAAGTTACTTTAAATATAGTTTATTGAATTAGAAATTTCATGGACTATATAATGATTGGACATGTAATATATATGCTGAAAAGGGTAATCCAGTTTGCTGGAGTGGTCAATCCAGGTTGCTGGATTGGAAATTGAATATGTTAGGAAAGGGAATATAATTTGGATTCGACTTGCTGAATTGATGTATTTGGTTTGCTGAAATAGTAAACAGTTTACTGAGTTATATTAAGAACTTATAAAATAAACGAGTAAGTGTTAAATCTATAGTAATACATTCGTCCTCTTTAATGGTTGATGTATAGTATCTGGGCTAAATGATTCCTTCAGGGAGCAAAGGTATATACAAATTAGAAACCGATCTAACTCGCTGTGAAAAACAGTGTAGACGAGACGAAAACTTATTTGTTGGTTGTTTGTGGGAAACCACTCAGTATACTATATTGAATACTATTAAAGACTTGATGTGTGCTAGGTTTAGACTTGTGAATACGTATAGTGTTAAGGTGTTATCTAATGTTGGATTATGTGATTACATGTTTATAAATTACTATAGGTAAGATATGTGACGCCAATTGAGAGATCGATCTTATTAATTAGGTCATACAAAAGAAGTTAACTTAAATTGCATAGTAGTAGTCAACGAATCAGGCAAGTATCCTAACTTAAACTCGAGTTATTATTTTTCAAGCATGTTGTAGACACTAGAAATTTTGTTTTCTTTGTACTAACCTTGCAGAAGGGCAAAAATATAATTTTACTTCAGAGACAACCCCGAGGTAGGGCAAAAGAATCATGTCATCCCGGAGACAACCCCGTGAATGATTCAAAGGACCAATGGCGTCCGAACATGTCGCGAACAAAATGAGGATCGCCAAGCTGAGATAGTGTCCGCCGAAAACCAACTCAGTAAACCTCGAACTGCATGCCATTGAAGATAAACCAGCTAACTGCCACCTGGAACCGGAAGATATATCTCAGCTACCAACATTATCTTCCCGGACCCCGACTCAGTCAGACACAATTTGATTCTGTTGCATTCCGCGAAGACTTTCTGAAAGTTCGGTCTGCACATGTCAACTTCCTCCTAACCAGGAACAAAGGAACGTATTTTGAGATAGCGGGCCCCGCCTGGCCCAGCCACATCCATACATGTGGCTAGTCGCATGTATGTATGCGGCTGGCTCATGTAGGTTAAAACACTAACTTTGAGCTCATTTGAAAAAAAGAGAGATAGTTTTAGAGAGAGAAACATTTCTAGAGAGAGAACCCCTCGAGTTTAACTTGTATACACCAACTTGGAGCTATTTCATCTTGTTTAGCATCTACTTGGAGCCCCGGGAGTGTTCTACGTTGACCCCGGGAGTTAAAACGCTTGTTTACGCGTCCCCTAAGGTGAAAAAATGCTTTTTCTAACTACGTTCTTTGTAAATGTTGTTCAATGTACTAGATTGATGATATATATTGTTTAAATCTAGTTAAACTTGTTATTTTCTAATCATATTGTGTAATAGTTGATAGATATTGCATTTTTATCGGTTATATTATGCTTATTGCGTTGTAAATCAAGTACGGAGGCTAGATCTAACTAGATCCTTCTCCGGAGAGTCCTCGATGGTGTAATCTGTTGCACTTAAATACCATCACATCTGTCATCCCGTAGACACTCAAAATTTTGCTGAACCCGTATACTAATTTCGTCAATTGCTGAACCGAATTTTTACTTTTTCTGAAGTCTGTCCTTCCTAAGTTTGTGTTGTTTTGTTTTTACCCTTTTCCATTCGCTAGGTCTTTGGATTTTATTAAAGTGTGAGGTTTTAGGAAAGCAGTACCGACATAAGTGTCGACGACTTTGAAAAAGATTGAATTTATTATTTTATGATTGGACCGAATGAGACAGAGTCGCCAGTTGGTATGGTTTAAATGGATGTACCAACTCATCCGAGTTTTAATAGTTTTCACAATATGGTCCAATGTGTGACTCTAAAAGATTGGTCTGAAACCTGAGATTCGTGGAATTCGGGGGCTAGGTTAAGCGGGGGGAAGGTGTTAGGCACCCCCGACTCCCTTGAAAACACGGTACCGCATCTTGTTGATTTCTTATGCATAAAGTGTGTGTGTGTGTGTGTGTGTGTGTGTGAGAATGTGTGTGTTTTATTTGAAAAGGTTTATTTTAAGCCTCATTGTGAATTATTTTGGAAGTAGTGTCGTTCCTCTTTTGCAGCTATCAACAAAGGGTTCGATTTTAGCAAAAGTTCATTTTTAGACAAAATATATATTTTATATGATATTTTGGGAAAACACAAGGTTTTCAAATCCTTCGCCCGAATAGTAATCAAGGATCAATGATACTTCCATTATTGATTTTTAGTATATGTAATTATTACGAAAGTAGTGTTGTACCTCTTTAACCCTATGAACAAAGGATTTTATTTATATAAAAGTTCATTTTTAGAACACAATATATATCAATGATGTTTTGAAAATAAAGTTTTCAAATCCTTTGTCAAATAGGAGTCAAGGTCTTTTGACACTTCCATTTATGATCTAATATCTATTCCCGACCCGCTTTATTATTATTGAAAGCTCTTTATGGTTTTATCAAAAATCATTTTGATGATATGCATATAAAAAGCGTCAAAAGGGTCGGATCATCATCGGGCATGTAAGCCATCTCGATGAAACCGAGCACCCACAATTAAAGTTTTCACTATCACGGGATCTTGAAACCGACTTCTCTGGACAAACTCCTAGAGCTCTTCTTCAAGATCCAAATATTACGTATACAATGATATTTGCGCTATTTAAACATTACATCATAAAAACCGGTCCATTGTGGGAATGTCGGGATCCAATCGGGGATCTCAACACCGGGATTCCTAAGCTTACATTATTTATGCGGGGATACATATATACAATGTCCTAGGCTTTGATATTAGATGATTTCATCAGTTGAAATCACTGTTTCAAGCTATTTTGGACCCCTTTCGCCTCTACATACAAATCTAGGGATACACGGGGTAACCGAGACCTTTTAAAAGAAATAAATACGTAGATCTACCATGTATCTAAACCGATCTAGCACACGGGTTAAGGCTTCATATACTTAATAACCACCCAGAGGCTAGATTCGGCTTAGATCTAGGTAGATCTAGCATCCGTACTTGATTTACAACGCAATAAGCACAATATAACTGATAGAAATACAATATCTATCAACTATTACACAATATGCTTAGAAAAGAATGAGTTTAACTAGATTTAAATAATATATATCATCAATCTAGTACATTGAATAACATTTACAAAGAACGTAGCTAGAAAAAGCTATTTTCACCTTGGGGGACGCGTGAACAAGCGTTTTAACTCCCGGGGTCAACGTAGAACACTCCCGGGGCTCCAAGCAGATGCTAAACAAGATGAAATAGCTCTAAGTTAGTGTATACAAGTTCAACCCGAGTGGTTCTCTCTCTAGAAATGTTTTTCTCTCTCTAAAACTATATCTCTCTTTTTTTTAAATGAGCTCAAAGTTGGTATTTTAACCTGCCCGAGCCAGTCGCATACATACATGCGGCTAGCTGCATGTATGGATGCGGATGGGATAGGCAGAGCCAGCCATCTAAACACAAGATTCAAAACTTAATTGACAACGAGGAGATCATAGTCAATGTGCCAGAGAAGTCGAATGTCAACAACAACCCTTTGCCTCAGCATAATGCAGAAGGAATCAACATGATCAGTGTAGAAGGCAGGGAAAATCGCAAGTACCTGAGGAAGCTGGGGGAAGCACCCTTTGTGAAGGACCCTGCAATATGGGGATACCCCAAAGAGAAGTATGGGGTAGAGCAAGACTTGTCCTCAATTAAGGCGCGAGTTGATCAGTTGGCAAATTTGGTCATATACCAACATCAGTTGACCCGACAGCTAATAGACCAAGTCCTACCGAGGACAACCAACACTATATCAATCCAAGATGTCCCAACGTCAAGAAAGGATCGAATTCACTGACAAGAGCAGAACAAATGGACAAAAAAGATGGCCAGGGAAACTAGACTTCAAAGCCGACGAGAATTTTCAGCCAAACAGAAATTTGCCCCTTGGGGTAGTCTAGGGAGGAAATTCTGTGCACCTTGATCGAGGAAGGAAAGATCATGGAATTTTTACCACCCCCGGATCTGCGATCAAAGTGTTTCGATCCTTCTAGATTCTGCTTTTATCATTCGAATGCCCCTGTACATGCCACAGAGGAATGTTGGGCCCTGTGACACTTAATTCAGAATCTGATCGAATTTGAGGAGCTGGAATTAATGAATAAAGATGAGATCTTCTCTGAGGAAGAGATAATCTACCCTCGAGGGGCAAGGAATTTATAAGGAATGGTAGTTGTTATCCTTTGCATAGAAGTAGCGTTTGGCGGACCCCTCGGGTTAAACTTGTATACACCAACATGGAGCTATTTCATCTTATTTAGCATCTACTTGGAGCCCCGGGAGTGTTCTACGTTGACCCTGGGAGTTAAAACGCTTGTTCACGCGTCCCCTAAGGTGAAAAAATGCTTTTTCTAACTATGTTTTTTGTAAATGTTGTTCAATGTACTAGATTGATGATATATACTGTTTAAATCTAGTTAAACTTGTTGTTTTATAAGCATATTATGTAATAGTTGATAGATATTGCATTTCTATCGGTTATATTGTGCTTATTGGGTTGTAAATCAGGTACGGAGGCTAGATCTACCCAATGAATTGGGGGATCCATATACTCACTTAAAAGTCTACATAGGTGAACTGGGAACCTACGCCGAGGATGAAAACCTCAGGATGCAGCTATTCCAGAAAAGCCTTACCGGTGAAGCCCGAACTTGGTACGCTCAAATAGATAATTCAAAAGTTTGAGGTTGGGAAGATTTAGCCCATGCTTTCCTTAACCAGTATAGTTTCCAATCCCAAATGGCACCTGATCGCTACCAAGTTACCAAAGTCATGAAACTGAGTAATGAGTCATTCAGAGAATATGCACAGCAGTGGAGACGAATGGCAGCCCAAGTTAACCCACCGATGGATGAAAGTGAGATGGTGAAAACTTTCATTGAAATACAAGAATCCCCTTTCTGCGAGAGAGTCCTCGCTGGGTTAGGAAAATCCTTCTCCCAAATGATCAAACATGGAGAAATGGCGGACATGGGTTTGAAGTCTAGCAAAATTAAGGATCTCACTGCCTTGGAAGCCGTAGCCGAGCACATACAGTCAAAAAACTATGCAAGTGCCCCCAAAAGAGTATCGAAAAGGAAGGAAGAAGATGTCTCTTTGATACTGCAAGGACAAGCTACCAATAAAAGCCCTAATCTGCCTATCCAGAAGCAGAGCTCTTATCCTGTGAATTCCCAAAATCCCACAGCATTGAAGGTAGGGGAGAACAAGCAAAGAAGGATATTCACTCCTTTCGGGGACTCTTTGTAGAATATATTGGCTCTGTTGATCGCCCAGAAAAAGATCGTTGAGCTGGCTCCACCTTCTGATCCAAATGGAAGGCAATTTATTCCAATCAAGAAATAAGCTTACCATTCCAACTCACCGGGGCATGATACTCAGGAATGTTAAACTTTAAAACACAAGATTCAGAACTTGATTGACAATGGGGAGATCATAGTCAAAGCATCAGAGCAGTCGAATGTTAACAACAACCCTTAGTCTCAGCATAATGCGGAAGGAATCAATATGATCAGTGCAAAAGGCAGGGAAAACTGCAAGTACAAGAGGAAGCTGGGGGAAACTCCCTCTGCGAAGGACCCTGCAATATGGGGATACCCCAAAGAGAAGTATGGGGTGGAGAAAGACTTGGCTTCAATTAAGGGGCGAGTTGATCAGTTGGCAGATTTGGTCGTATACCAATATTAGTTGACCTGACAGCTAATAGACCAAGTCCTACCGAGGCCAACCGACACTATATCCGTCCAAGATGTCCCAACCTCAAGAAGGGATTGAATTTGCTGTCAAGAGTAGAACAAATGGATAGAAAAGATGGCCAGGGAATCTAAACTTCAAAGCCGACGAGAATTTGCAGCCAAATGGAAATTCGCCCCCTTAGGGGAGTCCAGGGAGGAAATTATGTGCACCTAGATCGAGGAAGGAAAAATCACAGAATTTCTACCACCCCCGGATCTGCGATCGAAGTGTTTCGATCCTTCTAGATCCTGCCTCTATCATTCGAATGCCCCTAGACATGCCACTAATGAATGTTGGGCCCTGCAACTCTAAATTCTGAATCTGATCAAATCCGAGGAGCTGTAATTAATGAATAAAGCTGAGATCTACTCTAAGGAAGAGATAATCTACCCTCGAGGGGCAAGGAATTTAGAGGGAATGGTAGTTGTTATCCTTTGCATAGAAGTAGCGTCTGGCGGACCCCTCGGGTTGAACTTGTATACACTAACTTGGAGCTATTTCATCTTGTTTAGCATCTACTTGGAGCCCCGGAGTGTTCTGCGTTGACCGTGGGAGTTAAAACGCTCACGCCCCCCAAGGTGAAAAAACACTTTTTCTAACTACGTTCTTTGTAAATGTTGTTCAATTTACTAGATTGATGATATATATTGTTTAAATCTAGTTAAACTTGTTGTTTTATAAGCATATTGTGTAATAGTTGATAGATATTGCATTTCTATCTGTTATATTGTGCTTATTGCATTATAAATCAAGTATGGAGGCTAGATCTACCCAATGGATTGGGGGATCTGTATACTCACTTAAAAGTCTACATAGGTGAACTGGGAACCTACGCCGAGGATGAAAACCTCAGGATGCAGCTATTCCAAAAAAGCCTTACCAGTGAAACCCGAACTTGGTATGCTCAAATAGATAATTCCAAAGTTCGAGGTTGGGACGATTTGGCCTATGCTTTCCTCAACCAGTATAGTTTCCAATCCCAAATGGCACCTGATCGCTACCAAGTTACCAAAGTTAAGAAATTGAGTAATAGGTCGTTCAGAGAATATGCACAACGATGGAGACGAATGGCGGCCTAAGTTAATCCATCGATGGATGAAAGTGAGATGGTGACAACTTTCATTGACATACAAGAATCCCTTTTCTAAAAGAGAGTCCTCACCTGTAGGGGTTTTCGGCACATAAACGCAGCGGAAATTAAAAATTTTTGAAACCCTAAAATAGGATCCATGCGAAAACATATTAATTCAGAGGTTAAGATATGTTTTACCGATTATTCAAGCCTGAAAGGAGACGATGGAGATTCTGGAACTGCTTCGAATCCTCAACGCAATCCAACGGAACTGCGCCTCTATGGTATCCACACGAACGTCCCGCGAATCGTCACACGTTCTGCAGCAAGGAAAGCTGCGGTACTAGCCGCCAAGGATCTGGACTTTTTGAAATTTTTCTCTCTAGTCTCTCTCTAAGAGCGGCTAGGGTTTTGATATCGAATCATACCTTAGACGGCTGATATATCATATATATAGCAGTTAAAGGAATTAACCAAAACCTAATCCAATTAGAAATATAAAATCCGAATTTATATATATATATATATATTATCTTAATTAAGTCTTACTTAATTAATATACATATATATATATATATATACAAATTATCCTATTAATTTAAATTCATAATTTAAATACTATCAATCATATTGATATATTTAAATCCATACAATTTAAATTAATTCCCTTTTAATTACGTTCTAAGTGTGTGACCCTATAGGTTATTATTATGTTGGTAATAATTTTAAAATCATATTATAAAATTATAAACAGCGAGCGGCATCTAGTAATGCATCACTGCTACCCAAATAATAATAAGATCGGTGATTCGATACAACCTTTTCGTGACCAATGTTTCAATGTAATTTAATCCTTTTAACCTTGACATCCTAGATTAAACTTGAGGCATGGAATGTGTCATCCTCTTCATAATTTAATCTGAGTTTTCTTGATCGATGAGTAGACTATATGAAACAAATCACTATTTGAGCATGGCCATGCATTTCATAGTCCTACTCAATCAAGAGGCCTATGGATATCACCCCTAATATATTGGAGGGTTAAATTCCATCTAGATCACTCATATTCCTCACACGATTCATGATATACCCAATAATCACCTTTATCGTCCACCTATTAAAGGTGGCCTTTGATGATATCAAAGTACATAAATTCTCGTGTAGTAATATAGTGATTTCAGGTCGGAGGATCATTACATCATTGTCACTATGAGAATTGCTTATGACACTTTGCATAATGCTCCACGTAGAATTCTCATGGTGGGTCTGCCCAGTACATTGTTCTCTAACATGTACCTATGCATTGACTCAATATCTCATATATTTATGACCAATGAGATTTGGCCATCAGTCAATCCACATACTAGTCTCAATGTATCATTGTTGTCCCATTAACAATGACACTTGACTAGGGACATTTAAGAGTAATGATACTAATTGTAACTATATGATCTCATGTTCAAGTCACATACTTGAAGCCATATAATTTGTATCACTATTCTAAGGACTTTTATTATGTTAACATTTATATAACGCAGTAAATAAAACCATAATAAAATAATTCATTTATTCAATCAAATATAATATCAAAAAATGTTTAAACAATTACATCAAAGAATTAGCCTCTAGGGAATAAACTCTAACACGGGTTAGGAAAATCCTTCTCCGAAATGATCAAACATAAAATGGGTTTGATGTTTGGCAAAATTAAGGATCTCACTGGCTTAGAAGCCATAGCCGAGCACATACAGTCGGGAAACTATGCGAGCGCCCCCAAAAAAGTATTAAAAAGGAAGGAAGAAGATGTCTCTTTAATACTGCAAGGACAAGCTACCAATAAAATCCCTAATCCGCCTATCCAAAAGCAGAACTCTCATCCTGTGAATTCCCAAAATCCCTTAGCATTGAAGGTAGGGGAGAACAAGCGAAGAAGGGTGTTCACTCCTTTAGGGGACTCTTTGGAGAATATATTGGCGCTGTTGATTGCCCAGAAGAAGATCGTTGAGCTGGATCCACCTTCTGATCCAAATGGAAGGCAATTTGATCCCATCAAGAAATGAGCTTACCATTACAACTCACGGGGGCATGATACCCAGGAATGTTGCACTTTAAAACATAAGATTCAGAACTTGATTGACAACGGGGACATCATGGTCAAAGCGCCAGAGCAGCCGAATGTCAACAACAACCCTTTGCCTCAGCATAATGCGGAAGGAATCAACATGATCAATGCAGGAGGCAGGGAGAAACGCAAGTACCTGAGGAAGTAGGGGGAAACAATCTCTGCGAAGGACCCTGCAATATGGGGATGCCCCGAAGAGAAGTATGGGGTGGAGCAAGACTTGGCCATAATTAAGGCGCGAGTTGATCAGTTGGCAGATTTGGTCGTATACCAACATCAGTTGACCCGATAGCTAATAGACCAAGTCCTACTGAGGCCAACTGACACTATATCTGTAATACCTGAGAATTTCCTAATATTATTAAATAAATATATTAATGGGAATGAGAATTTATTAGAATATAAATGATTTTGTATTATGAGAATGATTAATTCAATTATATTAAATTGAATAATTATAATAATTGAGAAATTGATGGAGTTTATAATAAATTCGATAAAATGCCTTGTGTGGCACCGTGATGGGAAATAATAATGATTATATTAATTTAAGCAAACAATTGATTTATATTAATTGTTAATTATAGAATATTAATTAATTATCATCGTAGAATAATTGTTATAGATGATTAATTAATAATATGTAATTATTATTATTGCACGAAATATAATATTATTAATGAGCAACGTGTCTATAATATAATAAGATTTATATTCATTTAATGTGATATTTAATCATATAAGTGTTAATCGATTATTATGGAAATTAATAATCAATGAGGAATGAATTAATTAATATTATTATTAATTAATCAATGAAATGAATAATTTATTTATTTGACATTATGAATAATAAAAATAAATAAGTAAGCTATTAATATAATGAGATTATATTAATTGTTATGTGCAAGCATGCGAATTAAAAGTGTAACATATAGTAGCTAACTATGTATTATATGAAGTGTAATATGACACTATTATATAGTAAGGTTTATTGAATTATGGGAGTTGCATGAAATGCCTATGTGACAATGTGAATATACATTAAAGTAGGACATCATGATTATATGATAGATAATTTAATAATGTTTAACTATCTTATATTATCTTCATTGATTATGAAACAATCTGAAACCAACGTATATGGATTATATATGCGCAAATTACATTATAACATTATTTCCTTATTACTCTAAATGAATTTACTACCTAAGTATACATATATACCTAAGTGTATGATATATGTATATAGCCTAAGTATGTATATATGCATGTTGCTAGAAGGCTGAGGTTGTTTTGCTGGGAGAGTTACTTTCTCCTTCACGTGAAATACACAAGCTATCCTACTCCCCTATTCTTCCTTAAACTCAGCAACATAGGCTAGCAAATGATGAAAAAAGGGTGTGGCTATCATGATGGATTTCAACCACCATTACCAACCCCCTAATAACCTCCCTGCAATACAAATTTTCGTTGGTTTAATTTAGAGAACATTAACATTGTCTGTGTATAGGAAATTCTATAAGTTGAGACCTTCCTTCACAAATTCATTTGCTGAGAAAATTGCTAAGTATTGAGTTGAGAGCTAGTATATCATCAGTGTTAGTATTCTGAGTAGTTGAGAATTCAAATTTCATTAAACAGAGGTATAATCCCATTTCTGTATTCTTCATTATTGGTTTCTGTCAAAATTTCTATTCTTGAATTATTGATTCCAGTTGAAATTCATGATTTTGTGATCAAGTATTGTTTGTTAGTTGACATGTGGGTAGTTATATATGTTAGAATGTAATGTGACATGCTTAGAACTGTTTTCGTGAACTAATTCTATGATTTGGGATGTTAACTGCCGAAGCAGGAAGAACACTGGCATGAACTGCACACGGCGCAGCTGCGCCGGGTTTATACCTAAGCGCAGCGCAGCTGCGCAGGAAGCCTATTCCAGTTTTATTTGAGTTCTGTCAATCTGTTAAGCATGCTTGGATGTTATAACTTAGGCAAGGCATATTAGCATGAATAACTTGTATAGAGGGGTATGTAGACCTAATATGAGCAAGCCCTTCTATGATTACATGCATGATTAACGAACGGTTAAAGCTTTCGAAGTGAACATAAGGTTTATAATTAAACTTTAAACATATATGACTTACGACGGTATTTTGACCTTGCAAGCATACTATTATGATCTAGGAAGGCATGAAAAACATGTTCATAGATGTATACATGTTTTATAAGGTAACATGAGTATGTTGATCGCGTTAAATGAACTTTACTAGTGAAAGTATAATTTTATCTTGACATTTTATATCGAAGTCTAGATTCTGATTTTTACGAGCATGTTTAGATGACTTAGAAATGCATGAATAACCCATCAACTTATGTTTATACGATTCGTAAAGAAGTATGAACATGTTGGACTTATTAGTACGACTTACTAACGAAAATATGAGCTTTGATGAAGAACCTTAACATGTTATATTGAGATTCATATCCGGATATTTGTAACATGTTTAATAGTACGTATACCATCACTAGTATATCATACATGTGTATTCGCTTGTCAATTTCAATGAAAGGTTAACCAAGCATGAGTTTAAGCATATTTTAAAGTGATAAACGACGCTAATGATGAATGAAAGATGTGGACACTTATAAACATGTATAGTACAAAGTATGTGATCTCTTGATGTGAACATATGATCTAATTATATGCGGGGTGATTACATGACCCTATTCGACCTTAATTTTGTGTAAATCCTAGACTAAGACCATAACATATAAATATGAACATGAGATGGTCATATGCTTATAAACGTCCTCTAACATGATTGTATGTTAAGTGTAAATTGTTTAAGTATGCTAAAGTATGGACAGAATCAGAAAATGCAAGGCTTAACCCTAGTCTGGCCAGGGGACTGCGCAGCTGCGCCGTCCCTAGGCCTAACTGAATTGTTAAAATTTGCTTGTTCTAGTCATGTCAGTTAGTGTAAATTATTGTTCAAAACTGCTAGAAATAATCTTTACCCTACTGATATGTGCATATATGTGATGAATAAGTAAGAAGATAATGTTTAACTTATATAGTGGGTCAAAGGATCACAACCACTTGAACATGATAAGTTGTTATAGTATCATTTACATTATGACTATGTACTTGATTCGCGATAACATATAATCTGATTTCATACCATATGAGTATAAGTATGACATGTGACTAAGATAGTAACATATATGTATATTGAGTAACAAGTTTGTGTAACGGATGTGTTAACTAATGGACATCCTATACTTATAATACACTATAAATAGGATTCAAAAGTGTTGATTACTTAACGTGGATAAACTAAGCTAAAGGCAAGTATCCTAACCCTTGCATTACTTTATTCAACGGATATCGTAAGCAAGTTTCCTAACTTACACTCTTTTACGGTGCAAGTATTATATCCTTGTATATTGCAAGATAATTTCTTTACTTAATCATTGAATTGAATTAGCATACTTGAACTCTTATTTCATTAAAGCTATTATTCATGTTGAACTTAGTATTGTTCTTGAATATTGTGAAAGTGTCTATGCCATTTGATTCGGCTAGACTTATATTATTGAAAAGCGACCCAAACTAATTGATTTGGTACGGGATCTTGTATTTGACTAAGAAGAACAACCTTCTTTGAAGGGAAAATAAAATTGTCGGAGAACCGACGCGCGCACTTGGGTATGATTGATTGTTATGCATAACGATGGTACTTTAGGCTTGATCACCTGTTGTACCTGTTTTTGTTGGATTTTCAGTTTATTACTGTTAATTCTAGTAGAAGTTCATGGTCCTTAGTGACTGCTCAGTATTCAGTTATCTTGAAATATTGAATTGATTTATTATTAAATCACATTGATATTATTTTGTCCTTAGTGACTGTTATTGAAGGTTGTTGATATTCTTGTTATCCTTGAACTATCAAACCTTGTTATACCCTTTCGAGAATTGAGAATTATATCACTTACCCTAATTGTATATTACTTGTTGGGCAATTTGTGCTCATTCTTGCTTTCCCTAAAACATTTCAGTTAAGGTAGAGCATGGCGAACCTTCGGGCGTTGATAAGGGCAAGGGCAAGGCTACCAACTAGCTTGTCTCTTTTATGTTTAAAATATTTTAATATTGTCTTAAGATGATGTAGTAAGACTTGATTTGATTATGTTTAAGCTTAAGTTAGATTATGTAATAAGTCGTTAATTGATATTATTATGTAATCTATTAAGTACTGTAGGTTGCGAGACTTGGGGGAATAATTATAATAAATCATTGTAAATTATTCTAGAATAGATTTTCCGCTGTGATTGTGTGATATTTAGTTATTATTATTGTGATGTATTACCATGAGCACGTGATGAACTGAATTCGAGAGACCAAGTGGCGGTAACGGATTTGGGGGCATCACAGGTTGGTATCAGAGCTGTAGTTATAAACCTTAGGAACGAGTGTCCTTAGACTATAACTTAGGCGAACTTAGAAGTTGGAAAGGAGACAAAACTCACATAGAGTTTTCCCTAGAGCAAGACTTAGCGTGTTATGAAATATAACTTCATTCTATACAATGAACTTATATTTTATTTAACATTCTGATGGAGTTGCTGTTTGTTTGTCTTGTGTTTGTGATTATAGGATGACAGACACAGGTGTACCTAGTAGAGTGGCAGAGGAGGAGCCCAGGGATATACATGTAGTATATGAGGCACCTCTAGAGGCTACACCAGTGCAGGCTGTTGCACCGTTAGAGTCTGATGACGAGGAAAAGATTGAGATAGAGTCTGATCCAGAGAAGGAGCCGATGGTGGACGAGCTGATGGAGGATGAGCCAGTAGAGGACTCTGATGAGGCTACTGTAGAGGAGCAGATGTTAGGAGAGTATGAGGAGTGGATCCTAGAGTTAGACTACAGGGTACAAGAGCTGGAGGCCGAGGCCCATGAGAGAGAGTCTGAGTTCCAGAAGCTGAGGGACGAAGACCATCAGAGGAAGCTGGCCATGCAGGAGTTAGAGGTGGAGATTGCCTACCGTAGGGAGGCAGGGATCCAGATGGGGACTCTGTTTCACAGGTCAGTGGCTCGGAATGTGGATCTGGCAGGAAAGCTGGAAGAAGTAGAACAAAGGGAATTGAGTGAGAAGACTTAGAAAGAGGCACTCCGTACTCAGCTAGAGTTGGAGGTGATGGGTAGGATACACTTCGAGGAAAAGTGGGAAGCGGCCAATAAGAGAGTTGACGACCTAGAGGACGAGGTCAGGTGCCAGAAGAGAAAGATGAACAAGATGGGGTATGTGTTCCGTTTAGCTTTTGAGAGGGTGATTGATGGTGTGTACCACTACCCGGCAGAACAGGGACAGACTCTACATACTTTGAGCTGAGAGCTGGTTGCGTATATAGCACAGTTGGAGTACAAGAGCGCAGTAGAGCGCGGGATGATGTGATGAAATTTCCTTAGATGGTCTAGTGGTAGTTTAGTAGAATTTATCTTTATGTGTTGTACATACTATGTTGTAATCCCAATCTTTGTGTAAGATGTGGGATAATGATGTAAACCCCGTGTTAGCTTTTGTTAGAGGGGTAGTATGGTAGTAGGTTAGTATATTCCCCGTCTTTTGTGATATTAGGGGATATATATGATGACATTTATAGCAGTATGCTAGGATAATCATGTAATGAAATGAAATGGCATATGAATATAAATGGAGTTTATTTCTGAAATGTGTTATAAATTTATTCTTTTAGTATTAAAAGAAATACTTAAGTAGCATACTTGAATAATAATAAAATGAAAAAATTATGATGCAGATAATGCCGCCCAGACGTAGATTGACTGCACCTGAGGGGTCAGTGAACAATGAGAAGGAACAAGTAGACCCGATCCAGAAACTGGTAGACCTGTTAGGAGAGGCATTAAGGGGAAGGAACAATGAACCCGTTCGCCCAAACCCTTAGGCTGTGCTAGTAACAACCTTTAAAGACTTTAAGAGTGTAGGACCCCCGGAGTTCGAGGGAACTACAGACCCAATCGTCGCACAAACCTGGATCAAAGAGATCAAAAAAGCTTTCACTATAGCTAGCATAGGCGAAGATCAGAAGACGGTGTTTGCCACGTACATGATGAGGGGAAAAGCGAACTACTGGTGGGAGGCTAATCATCAAAGAGCTGGAGAAGGGATAATAGCTTGGGATAAGTTTAAGACGCTGTTCTTCGAGAATTACTTCCCGAAGAGTATGAAGAATAGGATAGAGGTGAAATTCCTAGAGTTAAAACAAGGTGAGATGACGGTGGCGCAGTATGCAGCTAGGTTTAACGAACTAGCGCGATTTGCGGAGCACCAAGTTGGGGATGAAGAGAGAAAGGCTAGACGCTTTGAACAAGGGTTGAAGCCGTGGCTGTTCAATAAGGTATCAGTTCTTCAAATTGATTCCTTTGCAACATTACTGGAGAAGGCAATCATTGCGGAAGGTGGCAGTGAGGCCTTAAGTCTGTATAACAAAGAGAAAAAAGGAAAGAATGCTGGAGGAGAGAATCGTACTGGAGGAAGCAGCAGTGGAGGAAGTAATTTGGGAAAGAGAAAGTGGGAAAATAACAACAACAACAACAACAAAAATAACAATAATCAATCAGGGAATTTTCGTGGAGGTTTCAAGAAGAGGGCTGAAGGATGCCCAAAGTGTGGGAAGAATCACCAGGGCGAGTACTGGAAGGGACGTGGCACTTGCTACAACTGCGGACAGAAAGGGCACATCTCGCCCAACTGTCCGAAGCCAAAGAAGATCCAAAGGTGTTTTGCTTGCGGCTCAACTAAGCACCGTATTAAGGATTGCCCAAAGAAAGGAAGTGGCGGGGGTAGTAATTAGCAACGAGGCAACAAGCTGATGATCAGCGGGCCGGCACAATCCAACCGCCCAACTGCCAGAACCTTTAACATGACCGTCCAGGACGCCTTGGCTGCGAAGGACGTGGTGTCAGGTATAATCCCAATCAATGATATAAATGCTTAATTATTATTTGATTCGGGTGCCACCTGTTCTTTTATATCTGAAGAATTTGCTAGTAAACTAAGTACACCCCGAGAACGATTAGAAAATCCTTTGATCATAGAAGTTGCTAATAAGGAAGTGATCCCTGTAGAATATGTTTATCGAGATTGTCGCGCAAACATTAGAGAACATGAACTAAGCGTAGACTTGATTCCTATTAGATTGGGAGAATTTGACGTAATACTGGGAATGGATTAGTTGTATAACCATGCTGCGATAATTGACTGTCAGAACAAATGTGTGAACCTTCAGACTCCGAGTAAGTCTAAGGTAATATTTTATGGTAGCTCATCGCTTAAGCAATCGTGTTGCATTACGATGATGCAGGCCAAGAAATTGTTAAGGAAAGGATGTGTAGGTTATTTAGCTTACATTATTGATACTCAAAAAAAGGGGGTAGAACTTAAGGATATATCCGTAGTGAATGAATTTCAAGATGTGTTTTCGGATGATCTGCCTGGTCTTCCGCCAGACAGAGAAATTGAATTCATAATAGACTTAGCACCGGGAACGGCACCGATTTCGAAAGCTCCATATCATATGGAGCCAGTAGAAATGAAGGAATTGATGATAAAATTGCAAGAATTGTTGGATAAGGGTTACATTCGATCGAGTGTTTCTCCTTGGGGAGCACCAGTGCTATTCGTTAAGAAGAAGGACGGATCGTTGAGGCTCTGTATCGATTATCGAGAATTGAACAAAGTAACGATCAAGAACCTGATATCCGCTACTGAGGATAGACGACCTGTTTGATCAACTGAAGGGAGCAAAGTGTTTCTCGAAAATTGACTTACGAACAGGATATCATCAACTAAAAGTGAGGAATGAGGACATACCAAAGACTGCGTTTCGAACCCGTTATAGACACTACGAGTTTTTGGTAATGTCATTTGGATTGACTAATGCTCCGGCAGCATTAATGGACTTGATGAACCAAGTTTTCAAGCCATACTTGGATAAATTTGTAGTGGTTTTTATCGACGACATTTTGATCTACTCGAAGACAGAGGAAGAACATGCCGAACATCTGAAGATTATTTTGGAGGCACTAAGGAAGGAGAAGATGTATGCAAAATTTTCTAAGTGTGAATTTTGGATGGAGAAGGTTCAATTCTTAGGTCACGTGGTGGATAAGGATAGAATCTCAGTAGACCCTGCGAAGGTAGAAGCAGTAAGTAATTGGGAATAACCAAGAACACCGACGGAGGTAAGAAGTTTTTTAGGGTTAGCTGGGTACTATCGAAGATTCATCCAAGATTTTTCTAAGATAGCAACCCCATTGACCAATTTGACTAGAAAGATGGTGAAATTTGTATGGACCGACAAATGTGAAGAGAGTTTTCAGGAATTGAAGAAGAGATTAAGCGAAGCGCCTGTGTTATCACTACCAGATGATGCGAGAAATTTTATGGTGTACAGTGATGCATCGCACAAAGGACTTGGCTGTGTGCTTATGCATCACGACAAGGTCATTGCATATACGTCATGACAATTGAACGATTACGAAAAACGATACCCTACTCACGACTTAGAGTTAGCGGCAGTAGTTTTTGCGTTAAAGATATGGAGGCATTATTTGTATGGCGAAAAAATGTGAGATATACACGGACCACAAAAGTCTGAAATATATCTTCACATAGAAGGAGTTGAACATGCGGCAGAGAAGGTGGTTAGAATTAATCAAAGACTATGACTGCGATATTCTTTATCACCCGGGGAAGGCAAACGTGGTTGCCGACGCTCTGAGTAGAAAAGGAAGGGAGAAGTTGTTTAATTTGACGACTCAGGAAGAGTTGATAAGAGAGATGGAGAAATTAGAGATAGAAGTGAAAGGACCAGAAAAGTCTGGTGAGAAGTTAATTGTAGGGGAAGCTCATCCGACATTGTTGGATAGAGTGAAGGTGATAGTAGTGTGCATACAAGCCAATCATGTATGATGATAAAGCACATACTTTGTAAACAATCTTATTTATTTATTAATAAAATATTTATTTATTAAAGGCATTTAATTATCTACATGGTGCTGTTTTTATAATATATAAATAACCCATAGTTTTAAGCAATGCTTTTAGAATCATGATGTTGATCATGCTAATGAGATCTAAATTCTTAGAAATCTTTAAAACTAAAATAGTTCCCAATCGTGGGATTACTAAAAAGGGGATTAGTAAATCCGGATAGATTGGTACATATGTTGCTTGCTCATTGGATGAGGATGACTGATCTCATGGTCATTTGTGTGGAG
Organism: Panax stipuleanatus; assembly: GCA_020205555.1. NCBI lineage: Eukaryota > Viridiplantae > Streptophyta > Magnoliopsida > Apiales > Araliaceae > Panax > Panax stipuleanatus. The sequence continues at coordinate 61,111,852 of CM035126.1, read as the reverse complement.
ACACTAAAGCAAGTATGTAGGTGCTTATTGGAGAATAAGTTCACTGAACGTGACTCGCTATGGAATACCTAATGGAGTTTTACTCGCCTGTCAATAGGAATTCCTAATATGATAGTAGTACATGTGATCCTTGGACTTGAGATCATCATAGTATCTTGTATGTAACAAATTATACTTTGACTAATTCCTTAAGGCCTTTTAAGGCATATATAGGGTATGCTTGGGTGTAATGAGTTACATGGAGATAATGAATGATCAATAAAGAATCTACCACCTCTAGTAAAAGAGGAGATATGTCCTATGTGATTCGTTAAATGACAACCCAGGAATCCTTGGCCAAGGTAGAATGAGATTAGAAAGAGGTTTCTAATTTGTATTATTTGGAGTTGTGCATTTTCTAATCGAAATACATATGATTAAATAAATTAAGACTTGACAGTAAATCCATGTCTTATATTTAATTGGGACATTGTATGGTGGAAGGATTGAATTATACGGTAACTATTAACTCACAGGTTCTTTTATGATTAATGTTGAAATCTATATTATCTGGAAAGTCGTTGATCGCTAGGGAGGCTTATCCCTATTGTAGAATAAATGTTATTTATTTAAATAGATTATTAGTTTAATTTGTTTATTTAAATAAGATTAGAATTGTTCTAATTGATTTATTCACAACCGGTTTAATATGGAGAACCTAAAGGGTCACACCATAAAAGGAAGAAGAATTATTTAAGAAGAAAATGGCATGATAGTAATAATGCATTAAGTATAATTAATTTAATCTATGATGATAGAATAAATTAAATAGCTTAATGTTTATTATTTAATATTTTAGAAATATTAAATATAAATTAATAAGAGGAGTCTTATTAATATTATTATTATTATTATTATTTTAATTCTAAAGGAGTTTAGGAATTAATATAATATCAGTACTCTCTCTCAATCCTAATAAAGATTAGGATATAAATTAATTAAAAGTATTTAATTAATTAATTAAATAAAACCCTATTCTAATTGGATTAGGAGGGTTAACCTAATATCTATATAAGAGAGTCTTATATCAGAAATAAGGGATGTGAAATTTTCCAAGAGTTGGGAGTACACATATTCTATAGAGATAGAAACAAGGGTTAAGCCAATAACCCATCTTCTTGAGTTCTTCATCTTCCTTGGTGGATCACCGTTAGAGGCCAAACATTTGGGTGGCTGACATTATTCAAGGGAAGGAGCCACTATCAGAGGAATCAAAGGAATCAAAGGAGTAGAACTTGTACCTGAGGAAGCTTAGATCTTCAAAGGTATAATTCCATGTTCTCTCTTTTCTGTTATTGATAACAAGCACAAAGCATGATCATGGTTATGGGTTTGTATAAATTTTGAAAACCTAGTTTTTACGCTTCCGCCCTATTTATGTGATTTGATTGCATAATTGCGTTACATACAAACCAAACAGAAGGAAGCCTAGGAAAAGGATGAAGAGTGCGAGAAAATCCGAAAGAGGATCACAAAAAATGAGGAAGAGAAATTTCGAATGGATAAAGACGGTATCTTAAGATTCGAAAGAAGAGTGTGGGTACCAGCAGTAACCGAGTTGAGGGAAGAAATTTTTCACGAGGCACACAATACGACATATTCCGTTCATCCGGGAGGCACGAAGATGTACCGAGATCTAAGGCAACATTTTTGGTGGCCCAATATGAAACGGGAAGTCGTAGAGTGCATCAGTAGATGTTTGACTTGTCAACGCGTTAAAGCAGAGCATCAATGGCCGAGTGGTTTACTACAACCGTTAGAAATACCATAGTGGAAGTGGGAGCATATTACGATGGACTTCGTGGTAGGACTTCCAGTTACAAAGAAAGGTTATGATGCTATTTGGGTTATCGTGGATCGACTAACCATGACCGTACATTTTCTACAGATCAAGATCCGTTACAGTTTGAATCAGTTAGCGGGTCTATACATAAAGGAGATTGTCTCACGACATGGAGTGCCGGTATCTATTATCTCTGATCGAGATCCGCACTTCACGTCAAATTTTTGGAAGAGTTTGCAAGAGAGAATGGGAGCGCAGTTGAGGTTGAGTACCGCCTATCATCCTCAGACAGACGGACAGAGTGAGCGAACTATACAAACGCTGGAGGACATGCTTAGGACTTGCGTGATGGATTTTAAGGGAAGTTGGGACGACCACCTACCCTTAGTCGAATTTGCGTATAATAATAGTTACCATGCGAGTATCGGCATGCCACCGTACGAAGCTCTTTACAGAAGAAAGTGCAGAACGCCATTATGTTGGGACGAAGTCAGGGAGCGACGAATACTCGGACCAGAGCTAGTACAACAAACCGCAGACGTGGTGACAGTGATAAGAGCCAGACTAGTAGCAGCTCAAGATCGCCAGAAGAAATACGCAGATTTGCATCGACAGGACCGAGACTATAAAGTTCGCAGTTTCGTATTTTTAAAGGTATCTCCATGGAAGAGAAAAATCCGTTTCGACAAGGAAGGAAAATTGAGTCCAAGATTCATAGGACCGTTCGAGATACTGAAGCGAGTGGGCGAAGTGGCATACAAAGTTACGTTACCACCAGAACTGGAGCACATCCACAACGTGTTTCACATTTTCGTGCTGCGACCGTACAAAGCCGACTACAAGCATGTGATTTCTTACCAGCCCATTCAAGTGGAGAAGAACTTGGCATATGAAGAAATTCCTCTCCAGTTATTAGAAAGGAAAGAGCAAACCTTGAGAAATAAAATTATTTCATCTGTAAAGGTACTTTGGCGTAACCACGATGTCGAGGAGGCAACGTGGGAATTAGAAGATAGGATAATGAAGGACTATCCCCATCTATTCGTGTAACCTTGTAGCAATTCCAGGACGGAATTTTTATAATGGGGGGAGGATGTAATACCCGAGAATTTCCTAATATTATTAAATAAATATATTAATGGGAATGAGAATTTATTAGAATATAAATAATTTTGTGTTATGAGAATGATTAATTCAATTATATTAAATTGAATAATTATAATAATTGAGAAATTGATGGAGTTTATAATAAACTCGATAAAATGCCTTGTGTGGCACCGTGATGGGAAATAATAATGATTATATTAATTTAAGCAAACAATTAATCTATATTAATTGTTAATCGTAGAATATTAATTAATTGTCATCGTAGAATAATTGTTATAGATGATTAATTAATAATATATGATTATTATTATTGCACGAAATATAATATTAATAATGAGCAACGTGTCTATAATATAATAAGATTTATATTCATTTAATGTGATATTTAATCATATAAGTGTTAATCGATTATTATGGAAATTAATAATCAATGAGGAATGAATGAATTAATATTATTATTAATTAATCAATGAAATGAATAATTTATTTATTTGACATTATGAATAATAAAATAAATAAGTAAGTTATTAATATAATGAGATTATATTAATTTTTATGTGCAAGCATGCGAATTAAATGTGTAACATATAGTAGCTAACTATGTATTATATGAAGTGTAATATGACACTATTATATAGTAAGGTTTATTGAATTATGGGAGTTGCATGAAATGCCTATGTGACAATGTGAATATACATTAAAGTAGGACATCATGATTATATGATAGATAATTTAATAATGTTTAACTATCTTATATTATCTTCATTGATTATGAAACAATGTGAAACCAATGTACATGGATTATATATGCGCAAATTACATTATAACATTATTTCCTTATTACTCTAAATGAATTTACTACCTAAGTATACATATATACCTAAGTGTATGATATATGTATATAGCCTAAGTATGTATATATGCATGTTGCTAGAAGGCTGAGGTTGTTTTGCTGGGAGAGTTACTTTCTCCTTCACGTGAAATACACAAGCTATCCTACTCCCCTATTATTCCTTAAACTCAGCAACATAGGCTAGCAAATGATGAAAAAAGGGTGTGGCTATCATGATGGATTTCAACCACCATTACCAACCCCCTAATAACCTCCCTACAATACAAATTTTCGTTGGTTTAATTTGGAGAACAGTAACATTGTCTGTGTATAGGAAATTCTATAATTTGAGACCTTCCTTCACAAATTCATTTGCTGAGAAAATTGCTAAGTATTGAGTTGAGAGCTAGTATATCATCAGTGTTAGTATTCTGAGTAGTTGAGAATTCAAATTTCATTAAACAGAGGTATAATCCCATTTCTGTATTCTTCATTCTTTGTTTCTGTCAAAATTTTAATTCTTGAATTATTGATTCCAGTTGAAATTCATGATTTTGTGATCAAGTATTGTTTGTTAGTTGATATGTGGGTAGTTATATATGTTAGAATGTAATGTGACATGCTTAGAACTGTTTTCGTGAACTAATTCTATGATTTGGGATGTTAACTGCGGAAGCAGGAAGAACACTGGCACGAACTGCACACGGCGCAGCTGCGCCGGGTTTATACACAGGCGCAGCGCAGTTGCGCAAGAAGCCTATTCCAGTTTTATTTGAGTTCTGTCAATCTGTTAAGCATGCTTGGATGTTATGACTTAGGCAAGGCATATTAGCATGAATAACTTGTATAGAGGGGTATGTAGACCTAATATGAGCTTGTCCTTCTATGATTACATGCATGATTAACGAACGGTTAAAGCTTTCGAAGTGAACATAAGGTCTATAATTAAACTTTAAACATATATGACTTACGACGGTATTCTGACCTTGCAAGCATACTATTATGATCTAGGAAGGCATGAAAAACATGTTCATAGATGTATACGTGTTTCATAAGGTAACATGAGTATGTTGATCGCGTTAAATGAACTTTACTAGTGAAAGTATAATTTTATCTTGTCATTTTATATCGAAGTCTAGATTCTGATTTTTATGAGCATGTTTAGATGACTTAGAAATGCATGAATAACCCATCAACTTATGTTTATACGATTCGTAAAGAAGTATGCACATGTTGGACTTATTAGTAAGACTTACTAATGAAAATATGAGCTTTGATGGAGAACCTTAACATGTTATATTGAGATTCATATCCGAATATTTGTAACGTGTTTAATAGTACGTATACCATCACTAGTATATCATATATGTGTATTCTCTTGTCAAATTCAATGAAAGGTTAACCAAGCATGAGTTTAAGCATATTTTAAAGTGATAAACGACGCTAATGATGAATGAAAGATGTGGACACTTATAAACATGTTTAGTACAAAGTATGTGATCTCTTGATGTGAACATATGATCTAATTATATGCGGGGTGATTACATGACCCTATTCGACCTTAATTTTGTGTAAATCCTAGACTAAGACCATAACATATAAAAATGAACATGAGATGGTCATATGCTTTTAAACGTCCTCTAACATGATTGTATGTTAAGTGTAAATTTGTTAAGTATGCTTATGTATGGACAAAATCAGAAAATGCAAGGCCTAACCCTGGTCTGGCCAGGGGACTGCGCAGCTGCGCCGTCTCTAGGCCTAACTAGGGCGCAGCTGCGCTGGTCTGGAATCTGAATTGTTAAAATCTGCTTGTTCTAGTCATGTCAGTTAGTGTAAATTATTGTTCAAAACTGCTAGAAATAATCTTTACCCTACTGATATGTGCATATATGTGATGAATAAGTAAGAAGATAATGTTTAACTTATATAGTGGGTCAAAGGATCATAACCACTTGAATATGATAAGTTGTTATAGTATCATTTACATTATGACTATGTACTTTATTCGCGATAACATATAATCTGATTTCATACCATATGAGTATAAGTATGACATGTGACTAAGATAGTAACATATATGTATATCGAGTAACAAGTTTGTGTAACGGATGTGTTAACTAATGGACATCCTATACTTATAATACACTATAAATAGGATTCAAAAGTGTTGATTACTTAACGTGGATAAACTAAGCTAAAGGCAAGTATCCTAACCCTTGCATTACTTTATTCAACGGATATCGTAAGCAAGTTTCCTAACTTACACTCTTTTACGGTGCAAGTATTATATCCTTGTATATTGCAAGCTAATTTCTTTACTTAATCGTTGAATTGAATTAGCATACTTGAACTCTTATTTCATTAAAGCTGTTATTCATGTTGAACTTAGTATTGTTCTTGAATATTGTGAAAGTGTCTATGCCATTTGATTCGGCTAGACTTATATTATTGAAAAGCGACCCAAACTAATTGATTTGGTGTGGGATCTTGTATTTGACTGAGAAGAACAACCTTCTTTGAAGGGAAAATAAAATTGTCGGAGAACCGACGCGCGCACTTGGGTATGATTGATTGTTATGCATAACGATGGTACTTTAGGCTGATCACCTGTTGTACCTATTTTTGTAAGATTTTCAGTTTATTACTGTTAATTCTAGTAGAAGTTCATGGTCCTTAGTGACTGCTCAGTATTCAGTTATCTTGAAATCTTGAATTGATTTATTATTGAATAACATTGATATTATTCTGTCCTTAGTGACTGTTATTGAAGGTTGTTGATATTCTTGTTATCCTTGAACTATAAAACCTTGTTATACCTTTTCGAGAATTGAGAATTATATCACTTACCCTTATTGTATATTACTTGCTGGGCAATTTGTGCTCATTCTTGCTTTCCCTAAAACATTTCAGTTAAGGCAGATATTGGCGAACCTTCGGGCGTTGATAAGGGCAAGGGCAAGGCTACCAACTAGCTTGTCTCTTTTATGTTTTAAATATTTTAATATTGTATTAAGATGATGTAGTAAGACTAGATTTGATTATGTTTAAGCTTAAGTTAGATTATATAATAAGTCGTTAATTGATATTATTATGTAATCTATTAAGTACTGTAGGTTGCGAGATTTGGGGGAATAATTATAATAAATCATTGTAAATTATTCTAGAATAGATTTTCTGCTATGATTGTGTGATATTTAGTTATTATTATTGTGATGTATTACCATGAGCACGTGATGAACCGAATTCGAGAGACCAAGTGGCGGTCACGGATTTGGGGGCGTCACAATATCCGTCAAAGATGTCCCAACCTCAAGAAGGGATCGAATTTGCTGTCAAATGCAGAACAAATGGAAAGAAAAGATGGCCAGGGAAGCTAGACTTCAGAGCCGACAAGAATTTGCAGCCAAATGGAAATTCACCCCCATGGGGCAGTCCAGAGAGGAAATTATGTGCACCTTGATCGAGGAAGGAAAGATCACAAAATTTCTACCACCCCCGAATCCGCGATCAAAGTGTTTCGATCCTTCTAGATCCTGCCTCTATCATTCGAATGCCCCTGGACATGCCTCGGAGGAATGTTGGGCCCTGCGACACTTAAATCAGAATCTGATAGAATTCGGGGAGATGAAATTAATGAATAAAACTGAGATCTACTCTGAGGAAGAGATAATCTACCCTCGAGGTGCAAGGAATTTAGAGGGAATGGTAGATGTTATCATTTGCATAGAATGAGCATCTGGCGGACCTATAACCATAAAAGGATTATCTGGTCAGGGAAACAAAACTACTCTCGAGATACCAGCACCGAAACCACTGATGTTGGCTCCTTGGCCGCATCTCCCAATTTTTAGCCTAAAGAAGGTACCATGGAATTATGGAGAAGGCATAAAATTGACACCCGATTGTACAATTATCGTCCCTAAGGAGAATCCACTTTACCTCTTGGGGCATTTATTAAAATCGACAACCAAGATATTGGGGAATGTGTCAATAGAAAAGATCGCAGAATTCTTCCATAAAATATGGCACAGTGAAGCACTAACAGTGAAGCAATTGGAAGCGGAACCACATCAAATCTCCATTCTGGATTTAGTATTGGCTTCTGAGGACCATCGTAAAATTCTAATCCAAGTATTGGAGGAGGCACACCTGCCCAAAACCATTGATACTGAGTAATTCCAGCACTTGATCAGCCATGTATTGGACAGTAATGTGATATCATTTACCGATGACGATATACTGGCCGAGGGAACTGGGCACCATAGACCATTGCATATCATTGTCGTATCATCTGGATACGTGGTTGGAGGCATACTAATTGATGGCGTATCATCTGTGAACATCTGTCCACAGGATACTCTTGATAGGATGATGATCAACCCGAATAAGATTCTGGAAAGCCATGTAGTGGTATGAGCATTCGATGGATCAAGAAGGGATACTGTTGGGGAAATTGAACTTCATATAGAGATTGGCCCGTTCACCTTTAATATACCTTTCCAAATCCTAAAAATCATTATCGGATATAATCTGCTATTGGGACGACCATGGATCCACATGGCTGGGGCTGTTCCTTTAACTCTTCATCAGTAGTTGAAATACATCGTCAACGATAATATGGTCACTATCAGTACAGAACCTGATTATCCTATCCATAATATGGGAGGTATGCCCCTGATCAGGGTGAATGAGGGTATTGAGCCCACCAGTTTTTAGGCATGTGAAGTAAGCAATCCACGATACCACTCTGTGGGTGCGCCAGCATTAACTCCCCGAATATCTCCAGAAGTGATGGCAGTTGGCTAAGAGATGCTTTCCAGAGGACATCGACTAGGTCCAAGATTGAGGAGAAATAGCCAAGGAATCAAGAACCCGATCCATATACCCACGCAGTTAGGAAGGGTTGGATTAGGATACTCTAGTGGATCCAAACATCGTAATCCTCATAAGCACCTGCCAGTTAACCATCTGATTCATCTCAAGCCAGACCCTAGTGAAGCCGAATTTAAGGAGCCGTTGAAGAAGGTCCTCGTTATTATCTCAAACCTCCTAATCCCTAAAGTCAATCCGAACGGATGTAAGAAGATTGGTGATGAAGAGACTATTAAGGATGTTGCCCGGATGGCCAAAGATAAGAAGTTTCTGGATGAGATTCAGTTACAATTTGTGAGCATCTTTTTCCTTCCTAAAGATGACCTGAAGAAGTCCAATGGGGCAGACTTGTCGAATGATCAACCCATCCTCCCGGTCCTTAACTGGGGAAGTGTGAACATCCCGAAGGAGGATCCAAGGACCTGTTCCAAATCAGTTATGGTCATCCTGGAAGACGCCGACAACTCCAACAGCGCGTCTATCTCAGCTATCCCCTAGGATCTAACTACCAGTAATTGGACGGTCACCCCTCAGATCGTCTGAAAAAGGTAAAACCAGAAAGTGATTTGTTGACAGGGAACTTTACCTTTCTATATTTATGTCTATTTTTATTTTATTTGCAACTTGTTATTGCCTGTTGTCATATCAACTGCTGAATCCTTTTGTAATTGACAACCATTTGTATATATTCAGCAATCAAGTTTTTTGTCTCAGGTTTCCAAATTTGAGTATTTCTAGCCATGTCCATGACTTGCCAAATTTGAGTAATGATTATGATTTTGATATAGAATTGGACTTTGACTTAACCGGGATCGAGCAAAAGGAAGTGTATAATGACGAGGTGCCCGAGGAAATCAAAGCATGGGTCGAAGATAAACCTAAACCCAACCTTGACCAAACCAACACCATAAATATCGAAACCCTTGACAATCCCCAAGAGATACACATCGGAACCAACCTTCCCTCTAACCAAGAAAAAGAACTTATCAGGGATGTTTTTACGTGGTCTCATGAAGACTTGATAGGTCTATCCACCGATATAGTTGTCCATCGACTACCAATTAAGGAAGGCTTCAAACTGGTCAAGCAGAAATTAGGACAGTTGAAACCAGAATGGAGCCTGAAGGTCAAAGAAGAAATTATCAAATAGTTAAAAGCGAGAATCATTATGGTATCAACATACCCCGAGTGGTTGTCCAACGTAGTCCTAGTGTCGAAATCTGGGGGGAAAGTGGGAGTATGTGTAGATTATCAAGATCTTAGCAAGGCCAACCTTAAAGATGACTTCCCGGTGTCGTTCATCCATGTGTTAATTGACAATACGGCATAGTTCAAAATGTATTCTTTTGTCGATTGCTTTGCTGATTATCATCAGATTATGGTTGCTAAAGAAGACAGTGAAAAGACTGCCTTCATTGCCCCTTGGGGAACATTCTATTATCGAAGACTAGCTTTTGGGCTTACCAATGCTGGTGCTACTTATCAGAGGGCCATGATGACCTTATTTCACGATATGATGCATAAAGAGATCGAAGTGTATGTGGATGATATCACCGTGAAGTCCAAAGAGGCCGATAACCATTGCACCCATCTTCGGAAGTTGTTTGAACGACTTCGCAAATTCAATTTAAAGTTAAACCCAACGAAGTGTGCTTTTGGTGTGAAGTCCGATAAACTTTTGGGATTTCATGTGAGCAACCTGAGCATTGAGTTTGATCCTGCCAAGATCAAAGCCATCACTGAGATGCCAGACCCAAAGATCGAGAAAGAAATCTGAGGCTTCCTGGAAAGAATAAACTTCATCAGCCAGTTCATATCGCAGTTGACAGCAACTTGTGAACCCATTTTCAAATTATTAAGAAAGAACTCCTCGGGAAAATGGAATAAAGACTACCGAAAAGCTTTCCGTACCATTCAAAATAGGTTGATTGAAGCGCCTGTCTTGGTACCCCCAAGGGATGGAATTCTATTATTCATATATATCTTAGTCAATTCCAATGCTATGGGTTGCTTACTGCGGCAAAAGGGTGATATGGGGAAAGAAAGGGCGATTTATTTTCTCAGTAAATGTTTCAACTGCAGAGAGCAGAAATACACCTTGATAGAAATTACCTGCTGTGCATTAGCTTGGGCAGCCACGAGGTTACAGCATTACCTACACGACCATACAACTTATCTCATCTCTAGGATGGATCCCTTGAAATACATCTTCAGCAAGCCGATGTTGAACTGTCGATTATCCAAGTGGCAGTTAATCCTCCAATAATTCGACATCACCTATGTGACCCAAAAGTCCATTAAAGGGCAAAGGATTGCAGATCACTTGTCGGTCGCACTAGCTGGAGGTTTTGAACCTCTATAAACCTATTTCCTGGAGAAAGAAGTGATCACTATTCAACTAACCAGTAAGGAGGATCGAGGTTAATTCTAGAAAATGTATTTTGACGATGCATCTAACACTGAAGGCGCAGGAGTCGGGGCAATTTTGGTATCCATCATAGGAGATCAATACCCTGTGGCAAGCAAGTTGCATTTTAACAATTCCAACAATACCACAGAATACGAAAGATGCATTGTGGGATTACAACTGGCTCATTCACTAGGAGTTAAACTATTAGCTATGTTTGGAGATTCGGAACTGGTCATCAGACAGTCCACCGGGGCCTACACCACCAAGGAATTGCATCTACTGCCTTACCATCAGCATATTCTCAAACTGGCGGCAGAGTTTGAAGACATTACCTTCATACATATTCCCCTGGACCGAAATGATTTCGCCGACGCATTGGCTATATTAGCTTCATTGGTGAACCTGTCAGCAAGGATGGGAATGCTTGTCATCACTTTACTATACAGAACGCACCGTCATATGGAAACAGTATAGCGGAGATATCGAATGAGATAGCACCTACTGGACCACCTTGGTACCACCACATTAAAGAATATTTGCAAGATCAATCAACCCCTGAAGGAATGAGTCAAGCTGCGAAGAAGCGAATACAGAAAATGGCAATGAATTTCTACCTAAGTGGAGATGATCTCTACAAGAGAGACCCAGGTGTAGGCCTTTTGAGATGTCTACACAGAGAACAAGCCCAGCAACTTATGAATGAAGTACATGGTGGGGTGTGTGGAGCACATATGAGTGGACCCCTGCTTGCCAAGAAAATTCTAAGGACAGGACATTACTAGATATCCCTCAAAGCAGATTGCGACGATCATTTCAAGCGTTGTTATCAATGCCAGATCCATGCCAACAATATTCATGCACCCCCGAATCAACTGCATTGCATGACGTCACCATGGCCTTTTTCCATGTGGGGAATGGAAAAAGGCCATTAACGGTCACCGATTCATCTTCACTATGATCGACTACTTTACCAAGTGAGTTGAAGCAGCTTCCTTCCCTAAGGTCACCAAGGAGGTCATCGTTGGTTTCATCAGAAACAACGTCATCTTTCGGTATGGACAACCCGAGGTTATCATATCGGACAATGCAAAGAACCTGAATAACGAGATGATGAGGGAACTGTGTAGTAAGTTCAATATCAAACACCTCAATTAGGTTATTTATCGTCAGAAAATGAATGGCGCGACGGATGCCGCTAATAAGAATATCAAGAAGATAATGATGAAGATGTCGGCAAATCACCGGGGATGGCCTGATCTGTTGTTGTTAACCCTACTTGCATACCGAACGTCGACTCGAACCTCAATTCGGGCAACAATATACTAGTTAGTCTATGGTATGGAGGTCGTACTTCCTATCGAAGTGGAGATGAAATCACTAAAAGTGATGCTAGATTCCCAAATAGAGGAGAGCCAATGGATACAAGATCCGATACGATCACTTATCCCTGATAGATGAAAAGAGGGCTGCTGCTATCTTCCATAGCCAACTATATCAGCAGCGAATGTCCCGATCTTATAACAAGAAGGTGCAACCTCGAGAATTTAAAGAGTATAATTTGGTACTAAAGAAGATCATTCCAGGCTAGGATGCAGCTAAAGGAAAATTTTCCCCAAATTAGGAAGGACCCTTTGTTGTCAAAGCAATCCTATCGGGCGGAGCTTTGAAATTCGAGGAGATGGACGGTGAGGAATTCCCACAATTGATCAATTCCGATTCTGTGAAACGGTATTATGTCTGAGATCCCCTTTCATTTCAAACTGGAATACTTTGTCTTGATAAAAAGAAAAAAGAAAAGGAAAAAAGAAAAAAGAAAAAAGAAAAGAAAAAAAGAAAAATATATTAAGTCTGGTTTTCAGGTCTGAGCCTGAACTACGAAAGACCCGATCTCCCATCTGCGGGAGTACATAGGCAGCCATGTATTGTGTGGTCAAATCAAACAAAAAAAATTAAAACTCCATCAAATCAAATAAAAAAATCAAAACTCCAGCAAACCAAGCTCAAACCCAAATAAACCCTTTTTAACTATTCAGGCCAAGCCTGAACTACGAAAGACCTAATCTCCCATCTACGGGAGTACATAGGAAAACATTTATGGTGCGGTCTAACCTTTGAAAGAATTCAAACACTTTCACCTTATATCCTCAGAACCAAAATATTAACCTATACAGAAGTCGAAAGGGCTACACTAAAATCTACCGGGTTAGTAGAAGAGTTTTTAGGGTCTGGCTTACGAGAGGCTTCCTTGTCTTCGCCCTATCTCTGTCCTGGGCTTGGATACTTATCCTCAGGGATGTAGATGGCATTAGTCTACTTTATCAGAGGTCCCGATTGAACAGGGCTTCACCCATGCCCGTCTTCAGCTAGAGACATTGACGGCCTATGACGTAGTGTGAGTCCCTTATTCTGCAGAGCACTTATTTGAGGGATTTGAGGATGGTCTACCGGTAGGGCTTGAGTATCATCTGTCTACTCACTGGATTCTTTTCCTATTTGATGGAGGTTGGGAGCTCTACCTCGAGGAGCGCACTTTTTGATGAATCACTGGGGAGATCCGCCTTCCTTTTCTTCCTCCAGCTCATCGATTTTGGCATTTATCTCAGCCAGTTGTAGCGATTCCCACTACCGGGTATGATGGGTTTCATTTGTCAGATGGTCCTATCACTTCTGAGGACTTTTCCACTTGGTGGGGACCACTCACGATAGGACCTCAAACTCGGGCTACCCAGTTACCGGGAGATATGGTTACGGGGTCTCTTATGATGAGGGACTGGATATCATACTTCCAGGAACCCTCTCATCAGACTCATATAGCTGATTTGAGACATCAGTTGGAGCAGCTGTCGACGTACTACTATCATATGGGTGTGGACCTTTCCTTAGCTAATACTTTTGATGCTCAGGATCACGAGGCTGGACCATCAGGCACTGGTGGTTCTCATGGGGCTGGACCCTCAGTGCGCTGGAGGTTCTCAGGATGGAGGTGATCCAATTACTTATCACCCGGATGTACAGGAAATACCTTATCGCCCAAATCAGCAGGATGTACCCACCCTAGGTGACTTACCCCGAGTTGATCAGTTTGATGATTCTAGCACCTTTCTGGAGGATTTTGACATTGTGATGATCCCATAGGTCTTTTGTTAGTCCTTGGGCATTTGTGCCCCAATATCCTATACTTTTTATTTCTTAGTTTTCACATGTCTTATAGGTATGACAGTGATGTATATAAAATTGATGTATTTGACAGATATCTATGTATGTTATTTTCTATTATTCATCGCACATGCTATATTATCACTTGTTATGATACATGCTCCATATATATTTAAATGATTGGATAGAGATTGACCTCTGTATGGTCTTATTGACACAGTTTTATAGATAGCCTCCTCTGCTGTTGTTCACTTGGATCACCTTCTGACTAGTCAGATAGCTACCAGTTTGAGGGTTTGGCATGACCATTTACCGGATTATGACAGCGTTGCAGTAGGTCGCATGTTGGGACATTCCTTATCTTTGTTATCCTTTCAGGTTCTAGAGGGGTTTGTTAATGGGATGCTTAGTTACTGGATTCCAGAGCGCTATGTTTTCCAATTTGGCTCTGATGAGTTAACTCCCACTCTGGAGGAGTACGGTTGTATCTCCAAATTATTGATGGAGGGGCCGTGTGCTCGGATGGTGTTAGGCCATATGCGCCGCCAGTTCATGATTGTTACCGAACTGAGGAGGGCAGTCGTACTGGCAAAGGTGCGTGGCAGCCACATTATTTCTATGGACTTCATGATAGGCCACTTTGGATCTGCTGACAGCTTCGCCGTCTATTATGGAGATTTTGCCATTTCAGCGGAGAGATGGCATACTGCCCGAGTGGACGCCCTGGTCAAGTGCCTCATAGCATATCTATACATGTCATTCTATGCTGACCATCTAGATGTGGTGATGTCGATGGCTGTCAGAGCTCTTATAGATGACTTCAATATACTTCCTCTTATCCTTGCAGAGACATTGATATCAGCCTCTATCTGCCGGACTGTTGGGGATCAGGAGTTCAGAGGTAGCCCTGTGCTCCTATATATCTAGTTCATGATGCACCTCAGACCGATAGTTCGGCTTCGTCGTCATGGGTTCTGCTTTGGACTTGGCTTGTCACAGGTCTACTTATACTGCCTGACTTCCTGCATCGATGAGGCTTTCTGGACTTCATTTCTGGGTGCCATAGAGGATCTTTTTGTGATAGTTATGTATTCTAGTTACTGCTCCTTTCTAAGTTTCACCACCCATGTAGCTGACCTGGATTTCCTTCCGTTGGCCGGTTTGAGGCGTATGATGACCTATCATCCTCTGGCGGTGATGGGCCAGTTTGATCAGTATCAGGAGGTCCATGTATTTGAGGGGACTGAGGCTTATCTCTTCCCCATCTGCTCAGTTACCGAGGCTAATCTAGCTTGGGTTTACGGATTTTGGTCTCATCGACAAACAGCGGAGTTCAGAGACTACCATCCGGGCCGATCTGCAGAGTACTCAGCTTAGCTAGAGTTAGATTTGGCACCAAACATAGCTAACTAGGTTGAGACAGGATCTTTATCCGAGGATGATGGTGGGTCTACTGACGTTGAGGAGCCCATGGAGGATCTTATATCTCCGACTGAGGATGCTCTGTTTGCAGAGTTGGCAACTTCTCTGGTTAGTACTGTCCCATATGCGTCCTCAGTTTCTATGGAGGCGATGGACAGACAACTTCACCAGATGACCTTTAAGAGGGATCATGCTCGGGCACTGATGTTGACCACTATAGCTGGTTGGGATGCTGCTATTGCTGAGAAAGACGCAACCCTTGCTTCTAGAGACCAGGCCCTTATTGATAGAGATGAGGCCCAAACTTTCGCAGATGGACTCATTAGTCACGTACAGGGCATAGTGCAGGGTCAGGAGGGCATTTATTACATGGCAGCAGAAATGCTGAGACGTGTCGAGGTACTGGAGCACGAGCTTAGAGATGCTGCTCAGACCGCAGAGACTGCTGGATATTTGGCTATGTTGGCTCGTCTTACAGCCGATTTATAGGCCTATTTTATTTTCCTGTACAGACTATGTTATTATCTTTTGTCACAGGTTAGAATTAACATTTGTATTATAAATAATTGTATATATAAAAAGAAACAAGTTCAGTTCACTTCCCTTGTTTGAGCATGTCTAGCCTTGTACACTGTTACCATTCTCGCTTCATGATTTATTATGTCGACAAAGAATTGGTCTTGTCATACTTGCGCCAGATTCTGCAAGGTGATGCTGAGATGTCACTAGGTCCTCTCCGCATGAGCCGTCAATTGGGCGGGTTTATGTTATATTTTGGTTTCTGTATAGGTTAATATTTTGGTTTTAAGGATATAAGGTGAAAGTTTTTGGATTCTTTAGAAGGTTAGACCGCACCATAAATGGCTGCCTACGTACTCCCGCAGATAGGAGATCAGGTCTTTCGTAGTTTAGGCTTGGCCTGAATAGTTGAAAAGGGTTTATTTGGGTTTAAGCTTGGTTTGATGAGATTTTGATTTTTTTTTTGTTTAATTTAATGGGGTTTTGATTTTTTTTGTTTGATTTGATGGAGTTTTGATTTTTATTTTTGTTTGATTTGGCCGCACCATACATGACTGCCTACGTACTCCCGCAGATGGGAGATCAGGTCTTTCGTGGTTTAGGCTTAGACCTGGAAACCAGACTTGATATATTTTTCTTTTTTCTTTTTTCTTTTTCTTTTTTCCTCTTCTTTTTTCTTTTTATCAAGACAAAATATTCCAGTTTGAAATAAAAGGGGTCTCAGACATAATACCGTTTAACAGAATTGGAATTTATCAATTATGGGAATTCCTCACCGTCCATCTCCTCCATTTTCAAAGCTCCGCCCGATAAGATTGCTTTGACAACAAAGGGTCCTTCCCAATTTGGGGCAAATTTTCCTTTAGCTGCATCCTGGCCAGGAATTATCTTCTTTAGTACCAAATCATGCTCTTTAAATTCTCAAGATTGCACCTTCTTGTTATAAGATCGGGACATTCGCTGCTGATATAGTTGGCCATGGAAAATAGCAGCAACCCTCATTTCATCTATCAGGGATAACTGATCGTCTCGATCTTGTATCCATTGGCTCTCCTCTATCTGGGAATCTAGCATCACTCTTAGTGATTCCATCTCCACTTCGACAGGAAGTACGGCCTCCATACCACAGACTAACGAGTACGGTGTTGCCCCAGTCGAGGTTCGAGTCGACGTTCGGTATGCAAGTAGGGTTAACGGCAACATATCAGGCCATCCCCAGTGATTTTTTGACATCTTCATCATTATCTTCTTGATATTCTTATTAGCAGCTTCTATCGCGCCGTTCATTTTCGAACGATAAATAACCGAATTGAGGTGTTTGATATTGAACTTACTACATAGTTCCCTCATCATCTCGTTATTCCAATTCTTTGTGTTGTACGATATGACAACCTCAGGTTGTCTATACCGACAGATGACGTTGTTTCTAATGAAACCAATGATGACCTCTTTGGTAACCTTGGGGAAGGAAGCTTCTTCAACCCACTTGGTAAAGTAGTCGATCATAGTGAAGATGAATTGGTGACCGTTACTAGCTTTAGGCTCAATAGGTCCTATCACGTCCATTCACCACATGAAAAAAGGCCATGGTGATGCCATGCAATGCAGTTGATTCAGGGGTGCATGAATAATGTTGGCATGGATCTGGCATTGATAACAACGCTTGACATGATCGTCGCTATCCGCTTTGAGGGATATCCAGTAATGTCCCGTCCTTAGAATTTTCTTGGAAAGCAGGGGTCCACTAATATGTGCTCCACATACCCCACCATGTACTTCATTCATAAGTCGCTGGGCTTGATCTCTATCTATACATCTCAGAAGGCCTACACCTGGGTCTCTCTTGTAGAGAGCATCTCCACTTAGGTAGAAATTCATTGCCATTTTTTGTATTCGCTTCTTTGCGGCTTGACTCATTCCTTCAGGGGCTTAATAAGGCTAGCTTTAAAGATGACTTCCCGGTGTCTTTCATCCACGTGTTAATTGACAATATGGCACTGTTCGAAATGTATTCTTTCCCTGATTGCTTTACCGAATATCATCAGATTATGGTTGCTGAAGAAGATAGGGAAAAGACCGCCTTCATTACCCCTTGGGGAACATTCTGTTATTGAAGACTAGCTTTTGGCCTTACCAATGCTGGTGCTACTTATCAGAGGGCCATGATGACCTTAGTAAACATTTCAGCTGCGAAGAGTAGAAATACACCATAATAGAAAGGACCTGTTGTGCATTAGCTTGGGCAGCCACAAGGTTACAGCATTACCTACACGTCCATACTGAAAGTAGTATGTATACAAGCCAATCATGTATGATGATAAAGTATATACTTTGGAGACAATCTTATTTATTTATTAATAAAAGTATTCACTTATTAAAGGCGTTTAATTATCTAGATGATGCTATTTTTTATAATATGTAAATAACTCATAGTTTTAAGCAATGCTTTTAGAATCATGATGTTGATCATGCTAATGAGATCTATATTCTTAGAAAGCTTAAAACTAAAATAGTTCTCAGTCATTGGATTACTAAATAGAGGATTAAAAAATCAGGATAGATTGGTATATATATGTGTCTTGCTCATTGGATGAGGATGATTGATCTCATGATCATTTGTGTGGAGACACTAAAGAAAGTATGTAGGTGCTTATTGGAGAATAAGTTTACTGAACGTGACTTGCTATGAAATATCTAATGGAGTTTTACTTGCATGTCAATAGGAATTCCTAATGTGACAGTAGTACAAGTTATCCTTGGACTTGAGATCATGATATTATCTTGTACATAATGAATTATACTTCCACTTATTCCTTAAGACCCTTAGGGTATATCAAAGGGTATGCTTGGGTATAATGAGTTACATATGGAGATAATGAATGATCAATAAAGAATTTACCACTTCTAGTAAAAGAAGAGATATGTCCTATGTGATTCGTTAAATGACAACCTAGTAGTCCTTGGCCAAGGCAGAATGAAATTAGAAAGGAGTTTCTAATTTGTATTATTTGGAGTTGTGCATTTTCTAATCGAAATACATATAATTAAATAAAATAAGACTTGACAGTAATTTCATGTCTTATATTTAATTGGGACATTGTATGATAGAATGATTGAATTGTACGATAACTATTAACTCACAAGTTCTTTTATGATTAATGTTGAAATCTATATTATCTGGAAAGTCGTTGATCGCTATGGAGGCTTATCCCTAGTGTAGAATAAATATTATTTATTTAAATAAAT
This sequence comes from Panax stipuleanatus, assembly GCA_020205555.1. Lineage (NCBI taxonomy): Eukaryota > Viridiplantae > Streptophyta > Magnoliopsida > Apiales > Araliaceae > Panax > Panax stipuleanatus. Next base: position 61,092,463 of record CM035126.1, on the reverse strand, counting down.
TATTAGTTTAATTTATTTATTTAAATAAGATTAGAATTGTTCTAATTGATTTATTCACAATCGGTTTAATATAGAGAACCTAAAGGGTCACGCCATAAAAGAAAAAATAATTATTTATGAAGGTAATGGCATAATCATAATAATGCATTAAGTGTAATTAATTTAATATATGGTGATAGAATAAATTAAATAGCTTAATGTTTATTATTTAATATTTTAGAAATATTAAATATAAATTAATAAGAGGAGTCTTATTAATATTATTAAAATTATTATTATTTTACTTCTAAAGGAGTTTAGGAATTAATTTAATATTAGTACTCTCATTTATTTTTAATGAGATTAGGAGGCAAATTATTTAAAGGAGTTTAATTAATTAATCTCAATATGATTGGGAAGCTTAATTAATTAAATGAGTTTAATTAATTAAATGAAAACTTATTTCTAATAGGATTAGAAGGGTTGACGAATATCTATATAAGAGGAATCTTATGTTAGATATTAGTTGATACAATTCCAATTGTTGGAGAGTACTCCTTTTCTATAGTTGATAGAAACCTAGAGTTTAGCCAACTACCCTCCTTCTTGAATAATTCCTATTCCTTGGTGGATCACCTCTAGAGGCCAAACACTTGGGTGGCTAACGTTGATCAAAAGAAGGAATCTAACCCCAAAAATTCAAGGAGATCACGAAGAACAAGGAGTTGAACTTGTACTTATGGAAGCTTCGTTCTACAAGGGTATGATTCCATAGCTTCTTATTTATCGTTTTAAATTAATAATTTGTATAAAGGATGATTCGGGTAATGGTTTTGTAAAAAAATTTTAAACTCTGATATACCATGCTTCCGCTAATTTTTGCAATTTGATTGCGCCATGATTTCATACAAACCCAACAGTGGCATCAGAGCCAAACCTTTACGTAATTATTAATTATTTTGATTCCATATATATATATATATATATATATATATATATATATATTTATAAAAGCTGTAAAAGAGCCACGAATTGATCCAGGCTCGACAGAAAAGTAAATATATATATATATATATATATATATATATATATATATATATATATATTTATAAAAGTTATAAAGAGCCATGAATTGATCCAAGCTCGACTAGAATGTAAATATATATATATATAAGCTATAAAAGGCCACGGATTTCCAATCCAGGCCAAACTGAAATGTAAATGTTAATATATATAGTTAGTATATATATATATATATATATATATTAAAGTGAAAAAAGCCATGAATTAGCAATCCAAGCCCGACTGAATTGAAAGTTAGTATATATATAGTTAATTATATATATAATAAAGCTAAAAAGGCCACAAATAAGCGATCCAGGCCGAACAAGTTACATAAAAGCAAATATAAGCCACGGATCAACGATCCCAGCTGTGCAAACGAAGAAAAACGTATATATATACTAAAAAGTAAGCTAAAACGACCACAGAATTGAGTTCCGGGAAAAACCAGAAGATGAAACTAGATATGCACGTTCACATATACGTAATAAAGTAGGAAATGACTTCTAATCGTAAAAATACTTAAAATAGACTGCTCCACAGGTTTTTGCCACTCGGTGGGTTTCAAATCTCCGTTTCCACCAGTTAATTTTTGATATGTTGTAGAATATACGTATGCAGACGTATTGGAAGAATAAAATCAAAGTTTGGAGTACTAGAAGTAGGGCTAATGGTCAAAATGGGCAGAGTTTTAGAGCGTTTTTTTATTTTTTTCCTCCTTTTTTGCAAGGGTGGGGGGTCTCATATATAGACCAAAAAGGTAGCGGGTCTACCTGCGGCTGCCACGAGTAGAGCAGCGGCTCCATGTGGTGGGCCCCAACTTGTGGGTCATGTCGTCTCGAAGTACGTGCACTTTGAGTAAAGCGATCTCAGGTTCGAACCTTCATAACTTTTGATCCGGGCGTCCGTTTGAGGCGTGCTATACCTTTACGCAAAGCCCTTTCCGAAAGCTACACAATGACATGAGATTTTACCATTTCTGAATCCAAGAAGATGGGTTTATGACCAGATCTTCATTTTTTCGTGGTCCGTTGGTTAAGTTGTCTTGTGTTATTTTCACTCGGGATCGATGTTATGGCTCTTTCTGACCTTCAATGCATTAATTTGGCTTGCTTTTGACTGATTTGGCTTCAAGTTAGGAAATTGACTATTTTGCCCTTTCAAGGTCGTCTCCTGTGTCGGCCAGGTTTTTGACTGTTTTCTCGAGGTTGCCTCCAAGATTTGATCCCAGCCGACTCTGTTCTTCCTCAGGGTTGTCTTCGAGGTGGATTTGGTCTCCCAGGGTTATCTCTAGAGATGATTTGATGCTTTAGAATTATTATTGAAGGTTGATTTTATCTCCCGGTATTGTCATCGGAGCTACTGGACCTCCCAGGGTTGTCGCCGGGGCTTGACTTGACATCCCGGTGTCGTCGGGGGTTGACTTGACATCCCGGTATTGTGACCGGGGTTGAGTTAGATCTCCCGGTGTTGTCGTCGGGGCTGCTATACCTCCCGGGGTTATCGCCAGGGTTTGACTTGACATCCCGATTCTGCCGAGGGGAAAAAGATGATTTTGCCCTCTTGTAGGGTTAGTAGCAGGAATGCAAAATTTTGAGTATCTACAAATGCCCCTCTTTATCATGTTTATGCAATGCAATGGAATGAACAAGATAAAGACTGCTAGACAATAGAAATATGACATATGCAAATGTAATGCAATGTATGATGTGTAATGTTACGAATGTTATATACCCTCGTGGTATAGGCTATTATTGGCAGTTCACGTCATTTTCTGTTGGGGATGACCTCATCCGTGATAGCCTTCGCTGAATTCTCTTGCTGCGTACTAGAACGGTAGTTTGCAGCGATCAATTGAACCATCGAATTTTCTCGATGTTCCTACTAGGGATTTGTATAACAGATTCCATCATCTATCCTTTGTGGGGAGAAATTTCTTTCTGATCCTCATCACTAGCTCATTCTCGATGGCTTGAAGGAGTTGCCACTAATGGCTGCAATATCAGGCAACCTGACCTTCGTTGAAGCAGTTTATCAATAGCTTTCATCACCGAATTGTTCCCGATGCTTCGTTGGGGTTGTCGCCAACGGCTGGAATGTCAGGCAATCTGACCCTCGAGAAGCAGTTATCAACGACTGTCATCACCGGATAGTTCACGATGCTTCATTGGGGATGTCGCCAATGACTGGAATGTCAGGCAATCTGACCTTCGCTAAAGTAGTTTTTAACGGCTTTCATCACCGGATCGTTCCCGATACTTCGTTGGGGTTGTCGCCAATGGCTGGAATGTTAGGCAATCTGACCTTCGCTGAAGTAGTTTTCAATGACTATTAATCATTAGATCGCTCTCGATGCTTCGTTGGGGTTGTCGCCAATGACTGGAATGTCAGGCAATCTGACCTTTCGCTAAAGTAGTTTTCAACGGCTATTAATCACCGGATCGTTCCTGATGCTTCGTTGGGCTTGTCCCCAATGGCTGGAATGTTAGGCAATCTGACCTTTGCTAAAGTAGTTTTCAATACCTATTAATCACCGGATCGTTCCCGATGCTTCGTTGGGGTTGTCGCCAACGGCTAGAATGTTAGGCAATCTGACCTTCGTTGAAGTAGTTTTCAATGGCTATTAATCACCGGATCATTCCCGATGCTTCATTGGGGTTGTCACCAATGGCTGGAATGTCAATCATGATTAATCTCGATGTGGGGGTATTCTTCTGATAAGTCACGCCCCCGGACCAATCTGGACACTTTGACACGTTCAAAACCATGCTTGTTCACAATGCCGGACTTTCTCGATGCTAAGACAGAGGCAGTTTTCAGCAATTTTTCATCATCGGCATTTTGAATACCACATCAGGGCTTCTACCAATGGCTTACATGAAGTTTCTTCCTTCGTAGGAACTTGCCGCTTAGACGCAGGGTTTCAGGCCAATCCGCTTAATCGCATAGCAATTTTTTCCCTGATTTAACTTTTTAGCTTCTGTAAACTCCGTTTCCATTCTAATTAGACCAAACTAGAGGGGGTGGGACCCACCTTAGGGAGCCGCAGGTAGAGCTGCGATTGCTGCAAGTGGGGCTGCTACTCCCTGCGATTATAACTTGGGTACCCGAGGCTTTCAAAATTCATTTTCAACTTTGAAATCTAAAGAAAATCCAAAATTTCTTTTTCAGACATATGGAGTTCGGGCTACTTTTTTCAAATTTAGTCATCGTAGAAACGTTCTACACATCTCTGGTAACGTTTGAATCCTTTCTTTTCCAGTTTTGACCGTTAAAATGTTAGATATCATATAATATGCTTCTAAACACAATATAGCGAATAGTCGTGCATATATGACTTGATAAAAACTTTCAGACTTAGTAAATATACATGTTTTACTGTGCTGAATGTTCAGATGTAAAAAAAATGATTTCTGAGACAGTCAATTGACACACTTTTTAATCAGTTTACTCATCCTTTTTTAGGCCAAATGAGCCTGGATTTTCAACTAAAAAAACTCATGGTTATTTAGCTACCATGGGGAGTTTAATTTTGATTTTTTTCATAAATATGAACTGTTCGTGTTTTTGGGTAGGTGTGCTACTGAATGGCCACCTAGACATGCCTATGTGCATGCGAACAGTCCATTTTACAAAGGAGACTGGCGAAATTTTTTCAAAAAACCTCAGTATTTAATGAACATGCAATTTTAACTCTACTAGGGATTTTGGTTAACTAATGCATGCTTTAAGACTTAAAATGCATGAACTAATGATTTAACTTAATAAGCCACAAGGTTAATGCTTACCTCACCCTTTTTAAGGTGATTTAGAGATTTTGTCCAGGTTATGGAGCCAGATAGACCCGATAGTGCTATAAGGGTTACTTTAGGTGTGAGGCAGAGGAGAGCTTCTGATGTTCCTCAGCCGCGTCCAGCCCAGCCAACGCGCCGTTTGGTAGAGTTTGTGATTCGTCCAATCCGTGCTGATATACCGGATGACGTGAACGACAAGGATGTCCCGTTTGTTAATCATGCCCTAGCTCATGCTCCACGTAGGGAGCTTTCAACCATTACTATGCCGATTCCGGAGCTGTGGCGCGATTTGTGACGCCATCCATCGATATACCTTCACGCCAATGAGGGGACTGAAGTTTTCATTCTAGATTTTCTTTCTTTTGCCATTTTAGGGCACAAGTTTAATCTAGACTTGCTATTTGATGCAGGTTCCGGCTTTATGTAGCCCAGGGGGAACTGGTTCAGCGTCCACTCCTTATATCATACTCTGCATCCGGAGTATCAGGCCATCGTCAACACCTGGGGGTTCGAGGCATTCTTTTCTATTCCTCCCCCCCCCCCCGGTTGCCCCTAGGGTTATCTGAGGGCTTTGTCTAAGCACTGGTTCTACCAGACCCAGTCACTCCATCTGTTGGATTGTGAGGTGATGATGACGCCTATGGACTGGAGGTTCATCACCAGGATAGAGTTTGCAGGCGAGCCAGTGCCGTTGGTGGCTGACATTTAACCTGTTGTCGTTCACTCCCTTTTGTGAGTTCCTTCGACAGCCATCAAGGGTCGGACTGTCCGTTCTGGTCCCTTGAGTGTAGATGCCCAGAGCAGGGCTTTGACTGAGCCTCTGCCTGATGATCAGAGGGCTACAGATTGCATCATTCGATGACTATTCTTGGTGATCATCAGCAGGTTGTTTCATTGCAGACAACTCCTCGAAGGTGTCTTTCGCTCTGGTTAGCGCTACTGTAATGCCCGAGAAATTCAGACGTTATAAAAAAAGGAATTTTTATTGGCTTATTTGAATAAAATTATATTAAATGTTTATTCAAGTGAGTAAGCTAATTCTCGGTCGTTTTATGACCTAGAAGATGTGAATGTGGTTAGTATTCTAGCTTCATGCTAGAATTAAATTATATGAATTTTCAAGACAAAAACGAAGGTTTTATGAGAAATTTCTGAGAGATCACTATTCATCAATTTCTAATCGGGAATGAATTTTGACATTTCGAGAAACGCGTAAAGATAGGATTTGATGACGAGATGGAATATCTAATAAAATTCCAGTTATGGCTCACGAAGTTTTCAAGTGGGGACTTATAACCCTAAGGGTTGGAAAGATTAAAACCTAAAAATGAATAGGTTATGTAGTATAATAATGATTATTATACGGTATAAATACGAGTATAATGCGAGTTATTATATGAGTATAATATGGAATGAATACGAGCTTTGGTACTACGTATAATACGAATTTTATACAGAGCCAATACATTTATAATGAATTAAAATTAATTATTAAACTCATGGGTCGAAACCAATGGGTTGATGGGTAGGTTCAACCCATAAGGGCAACCCATGTGTTGAGTCATTAAGTTTGTGATGTCATAAAGGTGATGTCATAAACTTGGTGGCTAAGTTTGTGACACCCCCAAATCCGAGTATTTCGTTTCCACATGATTTGGTGTTCACTTTCTAATATAACATACATCTACCCAATGAATAATACAAAATAAGCTACAACTTAAATTAAAATAAATAAATCTCCCTTACAACAAGGGTTACAACTTTTTTAAAATAATCCCGAGTTACTCTAACCCTGACATGAATATAATAAGTGCGGAAATAAAAACATAACAGTCAAGTCTTAGTACAATCATTCTCAGTTACATAAAAACAAGTCTTCACTTGTTTTGCTTTCCCTTGCCCTTACTTGTAGACGGAGCATCAGCATTATCAACCTTTACCGAAATTGTTATTTAATGCAAGAGTGAGCAAACCACAGCTCACTGGAGTTTAACAATAATATATACATAAAAGGATATCTTTCAAAGAATCTGAATAATATGATTCGCTTCAACAATAAAGAATTGAATAATAATTCTTTCATCGCAATTACAATTCAAAAATAGAATTTATCTGAGTGTCATAAGACCTTTGAACTCTTGTCTTAGGTTATAAATATTTCTATTTAAACCTTTAACAGTCAATAAGACTATGGACCTTAACTCGTACTTAGGGGGATCAGCCCTTTGTACCATGTATTGTGCACAAACATCTTAACTCAATGCGTACTAACCTCCCCTAATAATTAGGATTGTTCAACTCAATAATTTGAATTCAAGTCCGCACCAAAGAAAGTTTGGTTTGGATAAGCTCACAAAGGTAATTTAGAATTCACGTTCATCAACTAAGGATTAGTTGAATCGACTTTCAATAATTCATAAATAAAAGAATTATGAATTAACATATGCTTTAGAAGTAAACTTAAAGCATTTAAAATTATAAACTGGATCTTACTTGAACAATAAGTTAAGATCATTTCAATTAAATAAACAATTGTTCAATACAGAAATGGAAAGAACATTCTCAACAATGAATATATGAACTCAAAGAAATTGCATAGAATTAACAAGTTTAGGGTTTAGAAAACTTGCCTTAAGCGCAAGCTACATAACACAATTCACGTACTTTAATACTTCCTACACATATATATTAAGTCACAAAAACCTAAATTAGTTAACACATAACTAATTCACACAAGTGGTTAACCCTCATGGTTAACTCACTCTTAATTAAATAAATAATCAACTATCACATAATTAATTACATCACACACATATTCACATAATTAAATTAATTATGTATTTAACTAAATTATAATTAAACAATTATAATTCAAACTCTCAATCAAATTATAATTACTTAAATTATAATTACCTTTTAAATTATCAACAAATTATAATTTATAATCAATTAAACTATATCATGCATTATAATTACACAAATTATAATTAATCATGCAATTATCAATTTATAATCCACAATTAAATCTGCATTTATTAAATTATAATCACATAGATTATAATTTAAATTAACATCTAATTGATTAAAATAAATCAACTTCTATACCTTATAATTTCACAAAAATTATAATTTAAATTTAACATTTACTCTTAATTATAATTAATCAAATTATAATTAAGTAGTTCAATTAAACAATTATAACTTATAATTTAACTACTATATTAGGTTTTCAAATCCTCTTTTTTTTTATTTTCCAAACATGCAATCGTCACATTCATATTAACAACATGTTATAGCAACTAGATATATACTCATTGTCATAGAATAATTAAACTAAGCTTAGAAATAACACTGCACAAAAACTAAAGTCACTGCCCCTGCCCAGGACACGGCGCAGCTGCGCCACCTTTAGCCTTGACACCGGCGCAGCTGCGCAGGGGTCAATCCTGAGAAAATCCAGCGGCGCAGCTGCACCGCTTCTACCCTTACTGCCTGCGCAGCTGCGCCGGCAGCGGACAAAAACATAGCAGCTTCGTGAATAGTGCAGAGAAAAGCCAAATTGGCTTAATTCTCTACAATGAGTTCACAATTCAGCCAACAATTTTTATATAAAACTTTACAGAAACAAAGTGCAAAGCTTCTAACATGTTTTGAACACACTGATACAAGATTACAACGCTTAATTTTTATAAAAATTTAAAGAAAATACCAACGTCAGTGTTTTAGATGAAATTGAACACTGTGAATTTGTTTTGAAACCAATTCTCACAATTCCAATCCCAATCAACTAATTTCTAAACATAATAACATATTCCACAATTAATTCCAACAATCAACATATATTTTGATTTCTATGAGAAACTTTATTTTTCCCAGACACTTCACTGTGACTTTTGAAAAACATAAATTCTCCATTTATATCATATATTTTCATGAATTAAACAACTAATTAAGCATGCTATCACATATAGACATGATATAAACACAATTACATATATATATATATATATATCCATCATGCTATACAACTTCCAAAACACGTTTACAGAGAATGAAAATATCAGGATCATAATTTTAAAACTGGTTTTTGAAAATCATTCCATGGCATACAATTACATATGAAAACATATGAACATCATATATACATAGTCATAATTATACAACTTCATGAAAACATAATTTGACAAGAAGAAATACAACACATAAGAATTGATTCTATGGTTAAAAGTATAATCTTACTAGCTTGAATTGGAAGAAAAGATGGAGATGATGATGTATAGTTTTCCTCTTATTTTCTCAAAGTTGTCTTTTTTGTATTCTCTCTTCTCTACTCTTCTTTCTCCTTTGTTTTCTTCTAGTTTAGACTTAGGCTTTTAGAAAAACTAACGTACTGATAGTATATACATATAATATATAACACAAGTAAAATATAATATATGTAACTCTCATATAATAAGTATATACATTAACTACTAATTACAAAGTAAGTTACAAAATTCAAAAGTCTTTTTGGCTTGTTTGGCAACAGAAAAATTAGAAACTAGTTTTACTAACTTAGGCATGGTTTAGGAAAATTAGGTTTAAGCTAGTGTAAAGGCCCTGTTTGGCAACAGTCCTTTAAAACAAAAGCAAGGGCCTTGTTTGTTTAAAATCATTTGAAATCTTTTTTCTTTATTTTAATAATATATTTAACACATACTTTAATGTCACATTTTAATTAATTAAATATCAATAATAATTTAATCAATTAAAATCTAACATCAATAAATCACATAAAATTGCCACATAATTATAATTACTCGCTAATTATAATTCATGTAACACTTCGTCATATATCTCATATAATTTAATTATCTCAATTAAATTAGAACTATAATATAAAATTAATATACATTAATTAAATTAAATATTGCACATTCATTTAATTAATATATACACTTAATTAAATAACTCCATAAATCACATAATTTATTTATTTAACTCAATAAATAAATCACATAAAATATTTATTTAATTCAATAAATATTTAAAATTAAATATAAAATCTCAATCGTTACAATCTTCCCTCCTTAAAAGAATTCTGTCCTCAGAATCACACATAAAAAAAAATCTCTTCTATTACATTCTTCCCTCCTTAAAAGGATTATGTCCCCATAATCAATATATAAGGGGTTAGACAAAACTAATCAAATAAATACGGATAAGATTTCATCATAACATCTTCGAGTTCCCACGTAGCTTCTTCAGCACTGTGGTTCCTCCAGATTACCTTAATAGAATGTATCACTTTATTCCTAAGTACTTGTTCCTTTCTATCAACTATTTGAACAGGCATTTCTTCATATGTTAAGTCCTTATCAAATTGTAAAGGTTCATATTCTATCACATGTTTATAATCGTGCTTGTAAGGTCTTAACACAGAAATATGAAAGATGTTATGTATATTCTCGAGCTCTGGAGGTAATGCAATCTCGTAAGCAACCTCGCCCACCTTTCGTAGTACCTCAAAAGGTCCAATAAATCTGGGACTCAGCTTCCCCTTCTTACTGAATCGAATTTTCCCTTTCCAAGGAGATACCTTCAGGAAAATAAAACTTTCTGGTAAGAATTCTCGGTTCTGTCGATGAAGATCGGCATACTTCTTTTGTCTGTCTTGAGCAGCAATTAATCTCGTTCTGATCAGCTTCACAATTTCAGCGGTTTGTTGTACCAATTCTGGTCCCAACAATTGACGTTCACCGACTTCATCCCAGCACAAAGGAGTTCTGCATTTTCTGTCGTATAATGCTTCGTAAGGCGGCATGCCTATACTCGCATGATGACTATTGTTGTAGGTGAACTCCACCAACAGGTAGATGATCCTCCCAGCTTCCTTTGAAGTCCATCACACAAGCTCTCAGCATATCCTCAAGCGTCTGAATTGTTCTCTCGCTCTGTCCATCAGTCTGAGGATGATACGCTGTATTCATTCACAATTGCGTTCCCAGACATTCTTGCAATCGCTTCCAGAAGTTAAACGTGAAATGCGGATCTCTGTTGGACACAATCGACACCGGAACACCGTGTCGAGAAATAATTTCCTTCACGTATAACTTCGCTAGCTTATCCAGGTTGTACTTAACCCTGATCGGCAGAAAGTGGGCTAACTTCGTCGGTCGATCCACTATAACCCATATCGCATCAAATCCCTTCTGAGTCGTTGGAAGACCTACCACGAAATCCATCGTGATGTGCTCCCACTTCCACTCTGGAATTTCTAACGGTTGCAGCAAACCACTTGGTCTCTAGTGTTCTGCTTTAACTTTCTGGCACGTTAAGCATTTTGCAACGCATTCAGCAACGTCCCTCTTCATATTCGGCCACCAGAAATGATGCCTGAGATCCTGGTACATCTTCGTACTCCCAGGGTGAATAGAATATCTAGAACTATGAGCTTCGCTCAGAATCTCCTCTTTGACCTCAGGTACTGGCAGTACCCAGATTCTACCTTCAAATCGTAATAGACCTTCGTTATCGATCTTGAACTTGAACTCTTCGCCATCGGTTATCCTCCTCCAAATCTTCTTACATTCTTCATCATGCAGTTGTGCTTCTTTTACTTTGTCTACTAGAGTAGAACTAGTAGTTACTTGAAACAACATCTCATCTGATTCCTTCAGAAGCTTCACCTCCAACTCCAATCTAGCCATCTGTTCTATTAACCGATTCTGATCAGTTAACACGTTCAGCTTCTCCCGACCTTTCCTGCTCAAAGCATCGGCGACAACGTTAGCTTTACCTGGATGGTAAAGTATCTCGCAATTGTAGTCTTTAATCAGTTCCAACCATCTTCTTTGGCGAATGTTCAAATTCTTCTGGGTAAATATATACTTCAGACTCTTGTGATCTGTGTATATTTCACACTTTTCTCCATATAAGTAGTGCCTCCAAATCTTTAGGGCAAACACTACTGCTGCTAATTCTAGATCATGGGTCGAATACCCCTTCTCATAATCTTTTAGCTGACGTGACGCATAGGCAATGACTTTGCCGCTCTGCATCAACACACAGCCTAATCCTTTATGTGAGGCATCGCTATATACTACGAAATTCCCCGAACTATCCGGTAAGGACAATACAGGCGCAGTACTCAGTCTCTTCTTCAGCTCTTGAAAACTTTCCTCACATTTCTCCGTCCAAACAAATTTAACCGTTTTATAAGTCAAATTCGTCAACGGAGTTGCGATTCTAGAAAAGTCTTGGATAAATCTACGGTAATAACCTGCCAATCCCAAGAAACTCCTCACTTCAGACGGCGTCTTCGGCTGATCCCAATTTATAACAGCTTCAACCTTCGACGGATCCATCGAAATACCATCCTTATCGATCACGTGGCCAAGAAATTGCACATATTCCAACCTAAAATTCGCACTTTGAGAATTTAGCGTAAAGCTTCTCTCTTCTCAGGGCTTCTAAGGTTAGTCGTAAGTGTTCAGCATGCTCCTCCTCGGTCTTGGAATAAACCAGGATGTCATCTATGAATACTACCACGAACTTATCCAGAAATGGCTTGAACACCCTGTTCATTAGGTCCATAAATGCAGCTGGGGCATTCGTGAGACCAAATGACATCACTAAGAACTCGTAATGACCATATCGAGTCCTAAAAGTCATTTTAGGTATATCTTCCTTCCTCACCTTCAATTGATGATACCCGCTTCTCAAATTGATTTTCGAGAAGTACCTTGCACCCTTCAGTTGATTAAACAAGTCATCGATCCTAGGTAAAGGATACCTATTCTTGATCGTAACTTTATTCAACTCCATATAATCAATGCAAAGACGCATCAATCCATCTTTCTTCTTAACAAACAAAACAGGCGCTCCCCACGGCGAAACACTCGGTTGGATATACTTCTTGTCTAGTAATTCTTGCAGTTGAACCATTAGTTCCTTCATCTCGACTGGAGCCATTCTATACGGAGCCTTCGAAATTAGAGCAGTTCCAGGCGCTAGATCGATCACGAACTCTATCTCCCTATCTGGCGGAAGTCCTGGCAAATCGCTCGAAAAAACATCCACAAACTCCTTAACTACCGATATCTCTTCCACCTTCGGGCTTTCCTTACTCGTATCTACTATGTAGGCTAGATATCCCACACAGCCTTGCGTCAGAAGTTTCTTGGCTTGAATAACCGTCAGACAACTCACTTGTCTAGGCGATTTGCTACCATAGAACACCAACTTCAACGGAGTCGTAAGGTTCACCGACTTCTTCTAACAGTCGATTACCGCCCCATGGTTGAAAAACCAATCCATACCTAGTATGACGTCGAATTCCCCAAGTTTTATCGGAATCAAATCTACTCTAAGCTCCTGTCCCTTAATGTCCAATCTACAGTTCCTATAAACACTCCTAACAGGAATAACCTCCTTATTCGCAATCTCTATGTTCAAAGGGTAAACTAACTCTTCTACAGGTAAGTCTAGGGTTTTAGTAAAATATCAGATATGAATGAACAAGTAGCACCCGAATCAAATAATACATATGCATTTATACTATTGACCGGAATAATACCTGACACCACGTCTTTTGATTGCACAGCATCCTGCACCGTCATATTGAATGTCCATGCAGTGGGTCGAACAGCTTGCAATGGTGCAGCAATAGTAACGGTACTGCCGCTTCCATTCCCTCCGCTCCCTGTTGACCCTGCCGTTAGCTTCTTCGGGCAGTTGCGAGCCATGTGATCTTTGGATCCACATGTAAAGTAAGCCCCTTTCTTCAGGTTTGGCCAATTAGGCGTGATGTGGCCTTCCTGACCACAGTTGAAGCACACCCGCTTCCCCTTCATGCACACGCCAGTGTGATTCTTACCACATGTAGCACATGCTTCGAACTTCCTCTTCTGCTGGCTTCCTTGCTGACTCCCAGCAGAGGTGTTATCAGACCACTTCCTCTTCTGGTTCACAGCGCTGCTACCCCCAGCCTTAGTTTCTACCTCATTCTTCTTCTTCTTCTCTTGGTTGAACTTCATCACCGCTTCGCTTCCTCCATCAGCAAGTATGGCTTTCTCCAGCACCGCTGCAAAGGTATTCAGCTGGAACATAGAAACCTTGTTGTAGAGCCAGGGCTTCAGTCCCCGCTCAAACCTTCTCGCTTTCCTAGCGTCAGTGCTGACCTGGTATGTAGCGAACCTGGCCAACTCGTTAAACTTGGCAGCATACTCGGACATCGTCATCCCTCCCTGCTTAAGTTCTAGGAACTGGAACTCCATCTGGTCCTGGGAACTAACTGGGAAGTACATTTCGTAGAACATTTCCTTGAAATGTTCCCACGTGATGACTCCCTCTCCCTCTCGGGTCTTGTTAGCCTGCCACCAAAAGCTAGCATCCGACTTCAACATGAAAGCTGCGAACGCTTGTCTTCTGGTCTTCACCTACTCGGGCTATGTCGAATACCTTCTCCATTTCCATAACCCATATCTGAGCCTCAATAGGGTTGGTCGATCCTTTGAATTCAGGCGGTCCTACAGCCTTGAATTCCTTGAACGTTGTTCCCTGCACTTGCGGCTGATTCGCAAGAGCTCTGGTCAACAGGTTCACCAACTGCTGAACCGAGTTGGGATTCGTCCCATCGTTATTGTTGTTGTTCGTCAAACCCTTGGGGTTTTGACGCCTTGATCTTCTTCTAGGAGGCCCTTTCTGTTAAGAAAATATTATTATTAGACCCTTTATTCAACTATTAAGTATTCAAGTTCATACTTAAACGTTTAAATGGCTCAATTCACATAGAACACATAACACGTCAAATAAACTTCTTTTATTCATTAGTCATAGTTTTAAAAACATCAATCAGATAGCATTTCTGCCATTTACATCATCCTTCCTGAACTGGAAAAGTTACAGGATTATATTATTAACTTATCCCATACTTATTTCAGATTATGGGATTTACTTTATTTACTACTAAAAAGCAACACATAAACAAAACTCTACTACTGCTACCACTGCTACTGCCTAGGCATATTAATACGTCACACAACCTCTCTGCGTTCCTCTTCCATTACCCGAAACGCTATTCTTCGGTCCACCACATACCACGGTAAACCTTGGAACTGAGCTAGGTAGTAGAAAATACGGTCCTGAGCTCTCTCTATCACTGTATGAAAAGCATACTCCGTTTCCCTTAGCTTGGCTCTCTTGGCTTCAGCTTCACCTTCAGCTCGATCGGCTCGTTGATTAGCCCTCAAGCTTGACTCTTCAGCTCTGGCACGCTTCCTCGACTCCTCCTGGATGTCTTGCTTCAGCTTTGCCAGTTCAAATCGAGCAGCATCTCTATCAACCTCCATATGTATTAGGTTCCACTGTGCATCTCCTAGGTCACTTGCCATTTCTTCGATCGTCTCGTCCCGCTGCTGGATGGTTTCTTCGAGATCTCCTACTCGTCCATAAAGCTCAACATTGCTATCATAGACTGCCTCGTACATCTCAGCACTAGTAGAGTGAGGTGGGAATTCCTCTTCGGGATCCTCTTCCTCCTCTTTAGACTCATCCTCGTCCTCATCCTTTGGAATAGGTGTCAGCTCACGCTTCCCGACCAGCTATGGTGATCACTGGAGATGGCTCTCTCCTAACCAGCTGCTCCCAGACAATATGTATGTCACGGGGCTCTTCCTCTCTAGCCTGACTAGGTTCTCCAAAGTTCGACATCCTGACAAAAGAATTTTAAAGTTCATTATTACGTGATAACGAATCGTCACTCTTCGAATACTAAAGTGTTAACACATAGGCATATAAGGTAGTTTATTATCTTTACCTAGCATCACTATCTTTTCGATCTTACCATAAGGCTACTACCTAAGGTTTTTCCCCACCTAAGGTTTCATAACCTATAGCTTTGATACCAACCTGTGACACCCCCAAATCTGGGTACTTTGTTTTCACATGATTTGGTGTTCACTTTCTAATATAACATCTATCTACCCAATGACTAATGCAAAATAAGCTACAACTTAAATTAAAATAAATAAATCTCCCTTACAACAAGGGTTACAACTTTTTTAAAATAATCCCGGGTTACTCTAACCCTAACATGAATATAATAAGTGCAGAAATAAAAACATAACAGTCAAGTCTTAGTACAATCATTCTCAGTTACATAAAAACAAGTCTTCACTTGCTTTGCTTTCCCTTGCCCTTACTTGTAGACGGAGCATCAGCATTATCAACCTTTACTGAAATTGTTATTTAATGCAAGAGTGAGCAAACCACAGCTCACTAGAGTTTAACAATAATATATACATGAAAGGATATCTCTGAATAATATGATTCGCTTCAATAATAAATAATTGAATAATAATTCTTTCATCGCAATTACAATTCAAAAATAGAATTTATCTGAGTGTCATAAGACCTTTGAACTCTTGTCCTAGGTTATAAATATTTCTATTTAAACCTTTAACAGTCAATAAGACTATGGACCTTAACTCGTACATAGGGGGATCAGCCCTTTGTACCATGTATTGTGCACAAACATCTTAACTCAATGCGTACTAACCTCCCCTAATAATTAGGGTTGTTCAACTTAGTCATTTGAATTCAAGTCCGCACCAAAGAAAGTTTGGTTTGGATAAGCTTACAAAGGTAATTTAGAATTCACGTTCATCAACTAAGGATTAGTTGAATCGACTTTCAATAATTCATAAATAAAAGAATTATGAATTAACATATGCTTTAGAAGTAAACTTAAAGCATTTAAAATTATAAACTGGATCTTACTTGAACAATAAGTTAAGATCATTTCAATTAAATAAACAATTGTTCAATACAGAAATGGAAAGAACATTCTCAACAATGAATATATGAACTCAAAGAAATTGCATAGAATTAACAAGTTTAGGGTTTAGAAAACTTGCCTTAAGCGCAAGCTACTTAACATAATTCACGTACTTTAATACTTCCTACACATATATATTAAGTCACAAAAATCTAAATTAGTTAACACATAACTAATTCACACAAGTGGTTAACCCTCATGGTTAACTCACTCTTAAGTAAATAAATAATCAACTATCACATAATTAATTACATCACACACATACTCACATAATTAAATTAATTATGTATTTAACTAAATTATAATTAAATAATTATAATTCAAACTCTCAATCAAATTATAATTACCTTTTAAATTATCAAAAAATTATAATTTATAATCAATTAAACTATATCATGCATTATAATTACACAAATTATAATTAATCATGCAATTATCAATTTATAATCCACAATTAAATCTGCATTTATTAAACTATAATCACATAGATTATAATTTAAATTAACATCGAATTGATTAAAATAAATCAACTTCTATACCTTATAATTTCACAAAAATTATAATTTAAATTAAACATTTACTCTTAATTATAATTAATTAAATTATAATTATGTAGTTCAATTAAACAATTATAACTTATAATTTAAATACTATAGTAGGTTTTCAAATCCTCTTTTTTTTTTATTTTCCAAACATGCAATCGTCACATTCATATTAACAACATGTTATAGCAACTAGATATATACTCATTGTCATATAATAATTAAACTAAGCTTAGAAATAACACTGCACAAAAACTAAAGTCACTGCCCCTGCCCAAGACACGGCGCAGCTGCATCACCTTTAGCCTTGACACCAGCGCAGCTGCGCAGGGGTCAATCCTGGGAAAATCAGGCGGCGCAGCTGCGCCGCTTCTACCCTTACTGCCTGCGCAGCTGCGCCGGCACCGGACAAAAACATAGCAGCTTCGCGAACAGTGCAGAGAAAAGCCAAATTGACTTAATTCTCTACAATGAGTTCATAATTCAGCCAACAATTTTCATATAAAACTTTACAGAAACAAAGTGCAAAGCTTCTAACATGTTTTGAACACATTGATACAAGATTACAACGCTTAATTTTTATAAAAATTTAAAGAAAATACCAACGTCAGTGTTCTAGATGAAATTGAACACTGTGAATTTGTTTTGAAACCAATTCTCACAATTCCAATCCCAATCAACTAATTTCTAAACATAATAACATATTCCACAATTAATTCCAACAATCAACATATATTTTGATTTCTATGAGAAACTTTATTTTTTCTAGACACTTCACTGTGACTTTTTGAAAAACATAAATTCTCCATTTATATCATATATTTTCATGAATAAAACAACTAATTAAACATACTATCACATATAGACATGATATAAACACAATTACATATATATATATATATATATATATATATATATCCATCATGCAATACAACTTCCAAAACACGTTTACAGAGAATGAAAATATCAGGATCATAATTTTAAAACTGGTTTTTGAAAATCTTTCCATGGCATACAATTACATATGAAAATATATGAACATCATATATACATAGTCATAATTATACAACTTCATGAAAACATAATTTGACAAGAAGAAATACAACACATAAGAATTGATTTTATGGTTAAAAGTATAATCTTACTAGCTTGAATTGGAAGTAAAGATGGAGATGATGATGTATAATTTTCCTCTTATTTTCTCAAAGTTCTCTTCTTTGTATTCTCTCTTCTCTGCTCTTCTTTCTCCTTTGTTTCTTCTAGTTTAGACTTAGGCTTTTAGAAAAACTAACGTACTGATAGTATATACATATAATATATAACACAAGTAATATATAATATATGTAACTCCTAAATAATAAGTATATGCACTAACTACTAATTACAACGTAAGTTACAAAATTCAAAAGTCCTTTTGGCTTGTTTGGCAACAGGAAAATTTGAAACTAGTTTTACTAACTTAGGCATGGTTTAGGTAAATTAGGTTTAAGCTAGTGTAAGGGCTCTGTTTGGCAACAGTCCTTTAAAACAAAAGCAAGGGCCTTGTTTGTTTAAAATCTTTTTTCTTTATTTTAACAATTTATTTAACACATACTTTAATGTCACATTTTAATTAATTAAATATCAATAATAATTTAATCAATTAAAATCTAACATCAATAAATCACATAAAATTACCGCATAATTATAATTACTCGCTAATTATAATCCATGTAACACTTCGTCACATATCTCATCTAATTTAATTATCTCAATTAAATTAGAACTATAATATAAAATTAATATACATTAATTAAATTAAATATTGCACATTCATTTAACTAATATATACACTTAATTAAATAACTCCATAAATCACATAATTTATTTATTTAACTCAATAAATAAATCACATAAAATATTTATTTAATTCAATAAATATTTAAAATTAAATATAAAATCTCAATCGTTACAAAGTTAAGTTAAGGAGGTGGTCAGAGCTTGGAGCCAAAGCAAGATTAAGGAGGTTTGAGCCTAAAAGACTATTCTACCCCAAGTCTTGCAAAGCCTATAAATAGAAAGTTTCCTAGTTCATTTGTGGGTTGTTTGATTTGAGAGAAAATTAGAGAGAAAGATAAAAGATAACTTAAGCAAGAGAAGTGCAAGGTTAAGTTATCCTCATAACTTAAGGTACTCAACTAAGAATCAAGAAGGTATACCTACTGTGACGAACAAGATTTTTATAATTTAATTTGAATATTTATTGAATTAAATAAATATTTTTCGATGATTTAATTATTAAATTAAATAATTAATTGATGAAATTATGATAGATTAATTTAATTATATGTGTTACATTGATTAAATTAATATTGAGAATTTTATTGTGCAAAGTATGTATTTAATTGAGCATATTTGATTAAATAAATTATTTAATAAGCATAATGTTATTCTAATTAATTTAATAATTAATTAGAGATTTAATGATTTGACATAATTAATAAATGAGAATTTAATTATGTGACTATGTGATTTAATGTGGAATTATTCAATTTTATTTAATTAATTTAAATAAGATTATTTGATTAATAAAGGTGTGACATTATTAAACTATATGATAAGAAGTAGTTAAATTAATGTGGAAAGGATAATAAGAAGTAGCCAAACGAGGCCCTAAGGGGAGTTAGTAACCCATTATGGGTTAACTGACACCAATAACCCGTCAGTTTATACTTATAATATATACGTATACTTATATTTTATATCAGTTCATATATTCATCAGTTAAGAAATTTGAGAGAAACTTAGAGAGAAATACACAGAGAGAGTTTGAGAGAGATTGAGAGTCAAGGAGGAGTGGTTGAAGAATTAAAGAAGAAGAAGAGTCTTTGAATCATATACACAAACTAGCAAGGTAATCTCTTCAACCCAAACTTTAATTTACGTTCTTATATTTTCTATGAAAAACTAATTCAAAGTCCTCTGTGATTGAAGAGATTGTTAATTGATGAGTATGTGATGATATATATGTTAGTATATGTTTACAATATGGTTTATATCATGTATTCATGTGTTAGAGTAACCAATTTTATATAAACATGCTATAATCAGAGTTTTTCATTAACGACTATTTTGAGTTCTCTGTAAAACAATCATTTTGTGATCAATGTATTTATTGATGATTTATGTGCATATAAATGTTAAGATCTAATCATAACATGTTTTCTACCATCTATGTATGTTTTCAAACCATCAATTTCATGTAATTATGTTTTAATTGAGTTTTTCAAAAGTTACATAGTATAAAAGTTGTATATATGGCCCTTATGGCCCTTACGAACAATTGTATGCCATAAATTGTTTGTTTAACTTAAATTTTACAATAGATTATGATTATACGTGTTTAAACAAAGAAAATAAACTTTGAACGGACGGATTCAGAGTTATAACGAATCTGTGACAATGATTTTTGTGTTTTTCTTCAAAACTGTCAAGAACACCAAGAACGGTAAAATTTCATGATTTGATTCAAGTAATTGCATGATTTAAGATGATAAAAATATGTTAGTAAACATTGTATGATGTTTCTATGAAGTTCATACTTCATAGAAATCACTGTGTTAGTTAAATTTGCATTTAATTGGAGTAATTGGGCTAAAAACTATAAAAATCGTGAATTGGGGCTGAACCGCCAAGGCACGCCCGCCCCATGCAGCACCACACCCGCCCCAATGGGCCTAACCCCCGCCCAGCGGGGATAGTGCAGAGAAAAATATCTGTTTTAACCTCCTGTAGTAAAATAAGCATAATTTTTTCATACAAACCCCGATTAAGACGATTTAGGATGATTCGAAAAGATAACGAGTAGACCTACAACTTTTATTCTTTAAGTTTTTCGATTTGAAGTCGTTAAATTGGGTAAAAATGGCTCTCTATGACTGATGTGTATTCGGAGGCAATCGGAGGGCGTCGGACATGCACGTACGCAAGTGTAGTGTTCTCAACAATAAAAGATGTTGTTCTAAGTTACATACATGAATATTATATGATTTGAAGTTCATGATTAATAAACTAAGTTATTGACATGTATAAGATAATGTGAAGGTTCAAGTTAACAAACTAAGTGCGAACTTGAATATTGTGATTGTAAAGCTTGATTATGATTGTTTAAAGGGTTATACATGTGTGATATGCATGTTGTGAGTTTACATTCATGTTAGGTGGTTAGTCATTGAGTATTATTATAAACTAAGTTGTAAGTTGAACTTAAGTGAATAGTTCAATAGTTAAACATGGTAGTTATGAAACTAATCGACATCGTATGCATAATGTAATGTGTAGGAAGTTGAGGAATTGAATTGTAACTAGATTTATAGCTTGTGCACGAGGCAAGTTTCTAAACCTTACCTTTACATTGAGCAAGTATTCTATCCCTAACTTTACTTTTATTGAACTACTATTCTAAACTCAATTCAGTTAATGAACAAGTTTTTTATTCTCAAACTATTATCACGATGCATATTCCTACTCTTGTTTATTCAAGTCAAGATTAATATGAGATATTATAAGTTCTTTAAGTATTACTTCAGTTATACAATACTTATTCGATTGTATACTCTTGAGAATTATTATTTAATTTGAACATCATTTATTGTTGAACCTTGTAAGACTAGCGAACCCTTATTAATTCGACTAGTCCATAGTTGATGAGCGTTCTAAATTCTAGAACTGTTATTGAGTTTATCCAAACCAAACTTTCTTTGGTGCAGACTCTGATGTCAAAATGAGATGAACAACCTTTTTGATAGGGGATTAATGATGCTTTAGCATTGAGATATTGTGCACAGTATGGGTACTAAGGGCTGATCCCCCTAAGTACGAGAAGTAGAGTCCATAGTCTTATGATTGTTAAAGGTTTAAAGTATAAACACTTTACAACCTAGGACATAGTTCGAGGTCTTATGACCCTCAGATATTCTTTTGATTCTTGTTATTTATTCTTGATTCAAAAGCCGAGTTTTCCTTATTCAGAAGCCCTTGATTCACTCGCATGTTATTATATTGTTGTTATATTTTTATACTTGTGGGCAATCGTGCTCACTCTTGCGTTATAATAACATTGCAGTTAAGAACGAAAGAGTTGATGAGCCTTTTACTAGCAAAGGCAAGGGAAAAGTTAACAAGTGCTGAAGACTTGTTATTTAAGTTTACGAATATTTATTGTTAAGACTTGATGTTGTTTAAGACTTACTTATTTGTTTATGTTTATGCACAGATGTTTAAGGTTAGTATGACCTGGGATTGTATTTATTATTCAGATGTTGTAACCCCATAAGGGAAGGATTTATTTCTATCTATTGCATGGTTTGCATTTATTATGGGTAGATAGATAGATGATATTTGTATAGTGAACACCAAATCCCATGGAATTGAAGTACCCGGATTTGGGGGTGTCATAGGTTGGTATCAAAGCTATAGGTTATGAACCTTAGGTGGGGGAAAACCTTAGGGTAGTAGCCTTTTAAGAGATTGAGAACATAGTAATGAGAAACTCTTATCGAGTTCTAAGAAAGGTAATAACTTAACTTATGTGCTATGTGCTTATACTTATATACTTGCGAGAGTATCGATTAACATCACTTAATAACTAAGACTTAAAATTTTATTTGTCAGGATGACGGATGCTGGAGAACCTAGTCAGTCTAGGGACATTGTACCCCGAGAGGAGGAGCCCCGAGACATTCACACAGTCTGGGAACAGTTAGTTTGACGAGAGTCATCTCCCTTGATCACAGTCATTGGTCAGGAGCATGTGCCGGTGTTTAATTCAGAGGAGGGCTCTGAGGAAGACCCCAAGGAAATTGAGGTTCAGGCTGAGGCAGCCGAAGAGGAGGAGGAAGACCCTTAAGAGTTCCCACCGAACTCTATCAGGGCCGAGATGTACGATGAGCTATATGACCATAACATAGAGTTACGTGATACTGTTCAGGAGCTGAGGGCGCGAACGGTTACTCAACAGTTTACCATCGAGCAGAGGGATGGAGAGGTTGAGGCTCTTCACACACATCTGGGAAACGTAGAGTGGGATTTGGTTCACAAGAAGGGCCAAACCGAGCAAAAGTCAGAGGAAATAGAGGAGTTGAAGAATGAACTAAAAGAGAAATCAGCAAGGCTGGCCATAGCAGAGGAGGCTTGGGTAAGGGAATCACGATGTGCAGATCTTGCAGAAGATAACTGCCGAGCGAAGAAGGCCAAGCTTAAGGAGACGCACTCTACGCTTCAGAATGCGATTGATGAGGCCCAGGATCAGGTTATGAGATACCCAATCCAGTTCGAAGGACTACCCTCGTATATGCTAGATCGCAGGACGATGTCCCGCATTATGGAAGAAAAGCGTAGCAAAGCTATTCAACGCCTTAGTAGGCAGTGATAGGAATAGTTTAATTATGTGAAAACCTATCTGGTAGTTAATAATGTAAATTCCAATGTGCTTATAAACAGAGGAATATTTGATGATTTAAATCTTGTAGATTCTTTATCATAGGATAGTTGATGTAAATGGCAGAGATGCTATCGTATTTTGTTAAAACTTTTGACTTAATTATATATCAGAGTTTATTTGAGATAATGTGTTGAAGTGATTGTGTCTAAATGTTTAAGTTAAGCCTTAGATATTTAGAGAATTGAATAAAGATCTAATAAACGTATATCTTAATAGAAATATACCGGCAAGAGGATGCCCTAACCGTCGACCAGCCCAAGAAGGATCAACGAGTAACGCGAACCCCGGTCAGCAGTTAGTGAACTTATTGACAGAAGCAAGGAATAACCAGACGCAAGCTCCATCGATTACGTCATTTAAAGACTTCAAGGAGGTGGGACTGCCAGAATTTAAGGGAACCATGAGCCCAATTGAGGCACAAACTTGGATTATGGAAATCAAAAAGGTTTTTGACGTCACTAGAGTGAGTGAAGATCAGAAAATGGCCTACGCAACATTTATGTTAAAGTCAGAAGCCAGCTATTGGTGGCAGGCAAACAAGGTACGGGGAGGACAAGGTGTGGCAACTTGGAAGAGGTTTAAAGAAATATTTTTTGAGATGTACTTCTCGATGAGCTCACAGAACCAGATAGAGGTATAATTTTTGGAATTAATGTAAGGTAACATGCCTGTGCCAGACTATATTGAGAGATTTAATGAGTTGGCTAGGTTCGCCACGTACAAAGTGCATACCAATGAGAGGAAGGCTAGGAGATTCGAACAGGGACTGAAGCCCTAGTTATATAGCAAGGTGTCGATGTTTCAGTTGAACACCTTTGCGAAAGTATTGGAAAAGGCTATCATCACTGAAGGAGGGAGCGATGCCATAACCAAGTACAATCAAGAGCTAAAGAAGAAGAAAAGTGAAAGTGAGGGTAACAACAAGGTCAGTGGTTGTAACACTAAGGGAGGTAACAGTCAATAGAAAAGGGGGAGAGATAGCACATCGACCTAATATCAACAAGGAAGAGAAAAGAAAAGGATAGAAACATGTCCGACCTGCGGGAAGAATCACTTGGGGGTCTGTATAAAACGAAAAAGAGTTTGCTACAATTGTGGTCGGCGAGGCCACATAAGACCTAAGTGCTCTAACCCTAAGAAAGGCGCCTGTTTCAAATGTGGATCAAAGGATCATCTGGCAAAGGATTTCCCTAGAAAGATGTCAGGAGGGGCAGGAGCAGGAGGAAACAAGGGAAGCAACAGTGATAACGCTCGAAAGATAGCGGGACCAAATGTAACCAACCGACCTATCGCCAGGACATTTGACATGACAGTGCAGGTTGCTATGAAGTCTCGTGATGTGGCGTTAGGTATCATTCTGATCAATAAAGTTAATGCATATGTATTATTTGATTCGGGTGCTACTTGTTCATTTATATCCGATGACTTTGCTAAGAACTTAGGATTGACTAAGGACGAGTTAGAATACCCTATGAATATAGAAATTGCGAATAAAGAAGTGATCCCTGTTAAGTACATACACAAGAACTGTAGGGTGAATATTAAGGGTAATTTGATGAACGTAAATATTACTCCGATTAGACTTGGGGAAATTGTCTATATCTTGGAAATGGATTGGCTATTCAGTTATGGGACTATAATTGATTGCCAGAGAAAGTATATTAACCTTATGACTCCGTCAAAGGTTGTATTTTATGGCAGCAAGTTTCTTAGACAAGCGAGTTGTCGGATGATGTTACAGGCCAGAAAGTTATTGAGACGAGGCTGAATAGGATATTTATCTTACATAGTCTCTAGTCGTAAAGAGAACCTAAAGTTAGAAGAAATACCAGTCGTCAGAGATTTTGTGGATGCAATTCCGAATGATCAGCCAGAACTTCTGACAGATAGAGAGGTAGAGTTCTTGGGCATTTAATTGATAAGGACATAATCTCGGTAAATCCCTCAAAAGTAAAAGTTGTGAAATTCGTTTTGACAAGGAAGTGTGAGGAAAGCTTCTAAGAGCTTAAGGAAAAGGTTGAGTTCAACACCTGTGTTATCCCTTCCGGATGACACAGGAAATTTTGTGGTTTATAGTGACGCGTCGCATAAAGGACTTAGCTGTGTGCTTATGCAAAACGGTAGGGGCATTGCGCATGCGTCATGACAATTGAAGGACAATTAGAAGGGGTATCCGACCCATGACTTGGAGTTAGCTGCAGGGTATTTACTTTGAAGATCTGGAGACACTATCTCTATGGGGAGAAGTGTGAAATATATACAGACCACAAGATTCTAAAATATATCTTTACACAGAAGGACTTGAATATGTGCCAGAGAAGGCGACTGGAGTTAATTAAGGACTATAATTGCACGATTTTATTCCATCCGGGTAAAGCAAATGTGGTCGTTGATGCCTTAAGCAGAAAGGGTCGGGAGAAATTGATGATGATGACCGCTTAGGAGGAGCTAATTTTAGCGATGGAGAAGTTGGAATTGGAAGTGAAGTATCCTATGGAGACTAACGAAAAGCTGTTCCAACTGCAAGCTGGTACAACTTTGCTGGATAAAGTTAAGGAAGCTCAACTTCAGGACGAAGAATGTGAGAAGGTGAAGAAGAAGATATCTGAAGGAACCGAGCCGAGATTTAAGATAGACAGTGAGGGACTACTCAGATTTTAGAGCAAAGTTTGGGTACCTTCAGTGCCAGAAATTAAGGAGGACATTTTGAACGAGGCTCATAGCTCACGATATTCGGTACAAGATAACAAGATGTACCAGGATCTTTGACAACATTTTTGGTGGTCGAATCTAAAATATGCTAAGTGTGTTGCAAAGTGTCTGACATGTCAGAAAGTGAAAGCATAACATCAGAGATCGAGTGGGTTTCTACAACCTTTAGAGATCCCATAATGGAAATGGGAACATATTATAATGAATTTTGTGGTTGGCCTTCTGACAATTCAAAAAGGCTACAACGCAGTATGGGTTATCGTTGACCGATTGACAAAATCCGAACACTTCCTTTCGATTAGAATCAGATTCAACTTAGACCAATTGGCAAGGTCATATGTGAAAGAGACTGTTTTGAGGCACGGAGTTTCGGTGTTAATTATTTCCGATAGAGATCCGTGCTTTACATCGAACTTCTGGAGGCGACTACAAGAATGCATGGGGACACCGTTTAGAATGAGTACGACTTATCACCCTCAGACAGACGGGCAGAGTGAAAGAACGATCCAGACCTTGAAGGATATGTTGAGAGCATGCATCATGGATTTCAAAGAAAATTGGGATGATCACCTACCGCTTGTTGAATTCGGTTACAACAACAGTTACCACGGTAGTATTGGCATGCCGCCTTACAAAGCATTGTACGGAAGAAAATGCAGAACTCCACTATACTGGGATGAAGTTGGCGAGAGACAATTACTAGGTCTAGAACTGGTACAGCAGATAACAGAGATAGTCAAATTGATCCGAACAAGACTGATAGCAGCTCAAGATAGGCAAAAGAAATACGCTGATCCACACCGTAAAAATGTTGAGTTTGAATCGAGTAGCTATGTGTTTTTGAAATTCTCTCCCTGGAAGGGAAAGATCAGAATTAAAAAGAAGGGAAAATTGAGCACGAGGTTCATGGGACCCTTTGAGGTACTGCGAAGGATTGGAGAAGTTGCGTATGAGGTAGCCTTACCTCCGGCGCTTGAGAATGTCCACAACGTTTTCCATGTTTCAGTTTTACAACCCTACAAACCTGATTACAAGCATGTAATTGAATATGAACCCCTACAATTTGAGAAAGACTTATCCTATGAAGAAATTCATGTTCAGATTGTTGACAGAAAAGAGCAAGTTCTCAGAAATAATGTTATTCCTTCTGTTAAGGTAATTGGGAGGAACCACAACGCTGAAGAAGCTATGTGGGAACTCGAAGAGCATATGCTGAAGAATTACCCGTATTTATTTGCTTAATTTATGTGTAAACGATTCTGGAGACAGAATCTTTGTAAGGGGGGAGAATGTAACGGGATAAAATTTTAATTGAACTGTGATTCTGGGGATAGAATACTTTTAAGGGGGGAAAGATGTGACGAGCAAGATTTTTGTCATTTAATTTGAATATTTATTAAATTAAATAAATATTTTTCGATGATTTAATTATTGAATTAAATAATTAATTGATGAAACTGTGATAGATTAATTTAATTATATGTGTTACATTGATTAAATTAATGTTGAGAATTTTATTGTGCAAAGTATGTATTTAATTGAGCTTATTTGATTAAATAAATTATTTAATAAGCATAATGTTATTCTAATTAATTTAATAATTAATTAGAGATTTAATGATTTGACATAATTAATAAATGAGAATTTAATTATGTGACTATGTGATTTAATGTGGAATTATTCAATTTTATTTAATTAATTTAAATAAGATTATTTGATTAATAAATGTGTGACATTATTAAACTATATGATAAGAAGCAGTTAAATTAATGTGGAAATGATAATAAGAAGTAGCCAAACGAGGCCCTAAGGGGAGTTGGAGCAGTAACCCATTATGGGTTAACTGACACCACTAACCCGTCAGTTTATACTTACAATATATGTAACGACCAGGAATTTTTAAGCTCCTTATTAATTTTATATGTGATTTAAAAATTTTAGGAGTTAATTTTTTAAACTTATTTAAACCTTATGTGGTTATGTGCTTATGTGAATTTAACCTATGCGAATAAATGCTAGGATTTTTTTTATTAAATGGAATCACTAATGGTTATTTTAAATTAGCAGATTAACCCTGAGACTTTTATATCAGGATATTGATAAAAGTGTTAGTAAATTATATATTCAAATTTCTTGAATATAGTGTAGAGATTTAATCGGGATTAATTATTTATATTTGAGTAATTAATTGATTTTGTGTTGATTAATTATTATTATGAATAAATAATAATTAATAAGTAAGAGATAAATAAATATAATAATATTATATTTAATTGATTAATTATTTTATACAAGCATGTGATATGTAAACTTTTTATATATGGTAGTTAACTATATGTTATATATAGTACAAGGTAACATATTAATGTGTCTCTATATTATATGTATAGACTATATAGTAAGACTAATGGCATTATTACAGCTACATCATAATATGGCTTATGTGACTTGATATGGGTGGAAAGACATTAATATGTATACCCTATTACTTTATATTAATATCAATAAATATTATTAATTGATAATAGTTTCGTTAAGTTATTATGATTATAATAATAACAGTTATAATAATGAAAAATGAGCAATACACAATTGTTTTATATTTGGTGTTAATACAAAATATACATGGAGTATATTTTGGTATATATGTACGTACATAATACATTGTATTATTACTTGATTAAATTTGAAATAACATTGGGACTTATATGTAGAATGTATTTATATAGGGCCTAAATATATATACTATATGTATATATATATATATATATATATATATATATATTACATTATTATAGTATATTGCTCATCCAAATTGCTGAGAATTTCTTGTCCCACGTATGTGCCCATCTCATTTCTCCTCACGTGTTAAGACAAAAGCCTACACTATGTCTACTCCTCTCAATTTCTGCAACATGTAGCCAATGATTTCAAGGGGAGTGGGCAAAACAGTGTTATTCAACCACCATCCCTTGTCTATTATGCATTCTTGACATCCGTTGGTTTAATTTGGAAGATAATGGCATTGCCTAGTTATTAAATTGCCTATAAATTGAGCCTTCTCTTATTCTATATTGCAATTGCTGAGAATCCTACCAAGCAAACTAGAGTGAGTATACATTATAGTGAGAGTCTGTGAGTTGAGAGGGTGAGAGATATCAGCAAGTTCCTTTAACAGAGGTATATTGTGACGCCTCCAAATTCCAGGACCGTCACGGGGTCGCTCGAATTCGGTTTGTCACGTGCTCATGGTAATACAATAATAACTAAAATCACACATCTACAGCGGAATATCTAATTTAGAATAATATACAATGATTTATTATAATTATTCTCCCAAGTCTCGCAACCTACAGTACTTAATAGATTACATAATAATATCAATTAACGACTTATTACATAATCTAACTTAAGCTTAAACATAATCAAATCCAGTCTTACTACATTATCTTAATACAACATTAAAATATTTAAAAACATAAAAGAGACAAGCTAGTTGGTAGCCTTGCCCTTGCCCTTATCAACGCCCGAAGGTTCGCCATGCTCTGTCTTAACTGAAATGTTTTAGGGAAAGCAAGAATGAGCACAAAATTGCTCAGCAAGTAATATACAATAAGGGTTTGTAATATAATTCTCAATTCTCCAATAGGGTATAGCAAGGTTTAATAGTTCAAGGATAACAAGAATATCAACAGTTTTCAATAACAGTCGCTAAGGACAGAATAATATCAATGTGATTCAATAATAAATCAATTCAAGATTTAAAGATAACTGAATACTGAGCAGTCACTAAGGACTATGAACTTCTACTAGAATTAACAGTAATAAACTGAAAATCCAACAAAAACAGGTACAACAGGTGATCAGCCTAAAGTACCATCGTTATGCATAACAATCAAACATTCTCAAGTGCGCGCGTCGGTTCTCCGACAGTTATATTTTTTTCTTCTCAGTCAAATACAAGATCCCGCACCAATCAATTGGTTTGGGTCACTTTTCAATAATATAAGTCTAGCCGAATCAAATGTCATAGACACTTTCACAATATTCAAGAACAATACTAAGTTCAACATGAATAATAACTTTAATGAAATAAGAGTTCAAGTATGCTAATTCAATTCAAATGATTAAGTAGGACACTAGTTCGCAATATACAAGGATAGAATACTTGCATCCAAAGAGATAAGGTTTAGATACTTGCTTACGATATCCATTGAATAAAGTAATGCAAGGGTTTAGGATACTTGCCTTATCGTAGTTTACTCACGTAAAGCTAGCCAACACTTTTGAATTCCTATCGTAATACAATTACGTATATATATGATATTCATTAGTCATATAATTTAACTTCACATTTTATCTTCGAATATACAATCAACACATAAGCTAAGTTTTAACCTAGTTACACAGTTATATAGAATATAATTTCTATCCTTAACTTCCTCTTTTCTCAAGTTAATCATATTCATACATCATTACTATCATGTGAGACTACCACAATTAGCAAACATACTCGCATATTATTAATATCACATAAGACCACAATCAATACTAAATATATTTCATTTTAGCAAGTTATGGCATTCCCCTAAGTTAACCGTCAAAATCGGGTTCAAGTAACATCGTAGCATATAATCATTCTTGAGTTCATTATCAAAATTTTAACTTACATTTTACATGGTATTAAGGGATAGAAAAACCATGTGGTTATCATTCTTTATAACTTGGCTATATGTTTACATAGATGTCACATAATCTATTAATACACATGCTTATAGTGTTCACATTATTTATTCATAACTAGTATTGTTTAATACTTGGGAGCATACTTTAAACTCATGTTATCATTATGTCTACTACATACGAATCATGTTTAGAGGCATATCAAACCCGAACATGCCATCTTAACACTTTAGAATCTAGATACTCACGTGATGTAACTATCTTTTTGAAAACATGTTCAAGGTTTACGTTTCAAACTTATACTTTTACTTAACAAGGTTCACAATTGAAGTCCACATACTCATGTCATGCTATGAAACATATCTAAGCAAGTCAACATGTCTTTCGTGCATTCTTAAACCATATTAACATGCTTGTACGGTCAAAATATCAACATGAATATAATTTATCAAAGTTTGTTTTCAAACTCTACGCTTTCGTTAGAAATGTTAAATGATGGAGTTCGCATGCTCACATTTCATCATGAAGCTTATGTATGCAAGGCAACACGTATTTCATGTGTTTCTAGGTCATACCAATATGTCTCATAAGTCAGAATGTATTCATGGTCTATATATGTTAAAGCTTGTTTAGGAAACTTGAGATTTATTTCAACGCTATTAGTCATTCCATTAATCTTGCATGACATTATAGCAACACACGTGCACATCATGTTAATATACTCATGTATGGGTAATACTCATGCTAACATGGTCATTTAAATCAATGCAAGAAGCTATGCGCAGGCTCCCAGCCAGCGACAGTCAGTTCCAGAAAACGGCAAACCCAAAACCCAATTTCCAAATTCCACAACCAATTCGTTCCTACTCAACTACATTTCAGTTTAAACATGCTTATAAGGCTATATAGCAACTAAGAAACATTCCAAATCAACTTTAGCATAAATAGCAACTATAATCAACAATTGAAATCTTTAACAGAAAACCAAATGATGAACCAAGAACGAAGGATTTATACCTCTGTAATGCAATCTAAGTTTGCTGCTAATCCACACCTCTCACTCTACTGATATAACCAGTGTATGCTCTCAACACTTAAACAACTCTCAGCAATTTGAAAAGAGAAGGGAGGGAGCTTATATATATAGAGGAATGAATGTCCAGACATTGCTATTGCTCTTCATATTAAACCAACGAGAATGTAGATTTGCATGATAGTTAATAGAGAGTAGGTAATTGGTTGTTGAAATCAATCATGATTCCCTCATCCTTACTCATTATTTTCCATGAAGCTATGAAATGCCAGTTACTGAGTTTGGGGAGAAGAAGAAGGAATAGCTTCTAGCCTTTATGTGTTACACGTGAATGAGAAAATGTGTCTCTCATTATGGGACAAGCAAAGCAAATCTCAGCATTTTTACAAATGGACTACATGCTACACTTGTATATATCCACCATATACTTATGTTATATATTATATGTACTCTTAGGTTATAATTTAAATCACAATGTACTTCACATAATGTAATAAGTGTAATTTACACACATATAATCCATGTACATTTGTTTTACCGGATATAATTCAAATCAAATATTACCATATTATTAAATTCTAAAATCAACAATTGATTACAATATATTCATATTATGTTAATGTATACTTACATACATATTGTCACACAAGCATAAACATGTAGCTTATATATTTCAATCAATCCTAATATATGATCTCTATGTGTAATATATTCACATTGCATTATATAACATAGTTTATGTATACTTGCATGGTCACACCTAAGTGTTTCTCTACACTATATAATATAGTCGTATTCCATATACTTTATATTATTAATTATTGCATGATTGTACATAGAATTACTCATCTTATTAATTAAATGTTACTTAATAATATACTCCCATCCTTCATTAATCAATATAATCTTCTAACTTACTTATTTATTTTATTATTCGTAATGTCAAATAAATAAATTATTTATCTCATTGATTAATTAACAATAATATTAATTAATTTATTCCTCATTGATTATTAATTACACCAAATTAATAATCATAGGATTAATTATCACATTAACAAATATAAATCTCAGCACAATTATAAACAAGTGGTTAATTATTATTATATTTCTTGCAATAATAATAATCACATATTATTAATCAATCACAGTTAATATTCCACAACAATTGATTAATATTCTATGATAACAATTAATTAATATTCTACAATTAATATAGATTAATTATTTGCTTAAATTAATATAATCATTCTTATATTATGTCACTGTGCCACACAAGGCTATCAACGAGTTTATCGCAAACTCCATAAATTTCTCAATTATTATTATAATTATTCAATTTTATATAATTGAATTAATTCATCTCATAACACAAAAATATTTATATTCAAATAAATTCTCATTTCCATTAATATATTTATTTAATAATATTAGGAATTCTCAGGTATTACATATATCACTTCCCATTCTCATTTTCTGTAAAATTTTCAAAGTTCTTGATTATTAAATTTTGAGTAATTAATGGATTCGGATATGTTGTTATGTATTATATAAGATCATAAGCATGATAGAAATGTATTAGATCATGTTTAGATTGATATTCGTATGATATGTCTGAGTTGGGTTCTAGTCCTGCCGAACAGGAAGAAGATTCTGGTTAAGCCAAACGCCGGCGCAGCTGCGCCGGGTTTATGCTTGGTAGCAGTGCAGCTGCGCAAGTCCTGGAAACCAGATTCTCATTTT
This sequence comes from Panax stipuleanatus, assembly GCA_020205555.1. Lineage (NCBI taxonomy): Eukaryota > Viridiplantae > Streptophyta > Magnoliopsida > Apiales > Araliaceae > Panax > Panax stipuleanatus. The sequence goes on along the minus strand of CM035126.1, from coordinate 61,058,616 downwards.
CTGTTACAGCACCTGTTATGCCATCATGTAATACCTTTTTAGAACAAACATGTAAGTTAGATTAGCACACATATATGAGTATATTAACATTATGTTAACATGTTTTGCTATGTTTGCATACAAGGTTTATGAAACAACATATAGTTATGAAATAAACTTATGATTTCGTTTACGAACGTAACATATATGAAGCATGCCAGTGTTCTGATTTTGGCAAATATGTATACATGATTAATATATATATAGGTACGTAGACATAATATAAGTAAGTATTCCATGAGGCCACACGTATATGTCTTGGCCACATGTTTGTTGAAATGAAAATAAATGTTTTAAAAAGGGAAACTTGCAAATTCAAAAGTGAACTTTATCATGGACATAGCATGTGCATATTCTGATATTATGAGCATAATAGCATGGTTTATATTAACTTGAACTGCATGTTTAAAATGTTAAACACGTTAGCATACTTGATTGAAAGCTTCAAGAGGTTTTTCAAGCGAAACTTAAGGACTTTCAAAGTAATCATAACCAAGATTTGTGTCTTTTACATTGGGACCACTTGAATACATGTATGTGACTTATGTATGCGTTCTAATACATGTGAACAACGGTTATGAGATGCTTTATATGTACCGTGTTGTCTTTTTGACTCGGTGTACTTTGTAAATGGAAACTTAGAATGTGGAAGCTAACTAGCATTAAATACCATGTGAGACATGTTGTGAGCATATAAGCATAAGTATTATGATTTCATTATGACTATAGACGTATTGACATGAACCTCGTTTATTTATGCACAGATTTCACATATGCATGTTTAATCATAGAAAATGAACTTCAAATATGAACTATGTGATTTGAAGTATATTTGCGTAATATACTCGAGCATATATATCAAGTATTGTTTAGTCTCATTATGAGATAGTATGACCGGAGTAGTAAACCTTTGAAGTATGAACTTGTTTAACTTGAGGTTTACCGGCATGAAATCATATGACTCTGAAATTGGATTAGGATGAGCATGCTAGTTTCGAATGAGAAATTACAACATGATAAGTATGTGTATTGGTTTAATGGCAATAGTTGCATGCTAGAGTTACGTCGGGACACTTTCAGACCAGAACAATTTGCTTAAGTCAGATTTTAACAATTAACATATTATGATGCTATAAATGGTATGTTTGATATTGAACGTGATCTTATGTGATAGATTTATATAATGACTAGATTCTTGTATGTGTGAACTTATATTAGTTTATATATACTAATTGGAGAGATCGACTTGTTAATATTAGGTCGTTCCAACGCCGTTTAAATTGAAGCTAAAATTATTTGTAGCTGAGCAAACAGGCAAGTTTCCTAGACCCTTGCATTACTTTATTCAACGGATATTATAAGCAAGTTTCCCGAACTTCACTCTTTGATTGTGCAAGTTCCTTTGAAACCATTCTTGTATTATATGCAAGTCTCCCTAACTTTACTCAAATTTATATTGAGCAGGGTATTATCATATTGCAAGTTTTCCTGAACTACTCTTTTATTTGATCAAGTTTTCTTGACTTATACTTATTTATTGTACAAGTATACAGGACCCTATTGTGCAAGTATTCTAAATTCTTGTACTACCTTATTCAATGAACCGTGTAAGCGAGTTTCTAAACTTCACTTGTTTTTGGTGAAAGTTTCCTATCCTTCAAATATTGTATTGAGCAGGTTATTATTATATTGTGAAAGTTCCCCGAACTTCACACTTTGGTTATTGTGAAAGTTTTCCGAACTTCACATTTTGAGTATTGTGAAAGTTCCCCGAACTTCACATTTTGAGTATTGTGAAAGTTTCCTGAACTTCACACTTTGGTTATTTTGCAAATTCCCGAACTTCATTTCTTTATTATGCAAGTTCTCTAAACTTATACAAACTCGTATATTATGCAAGTATCTTATCTTTGTGTTTACTTTACTCAAAGAACGTTGTAAGCAAATGTCCTAACCTATATATTTACTTTATGCAAGGGATCTATTATGTATAAGTAGATAGTTGTACAGTGAAGCACCAAATCCAGGGTGGAGGTACCCGGATTTGGGGGTGGCACAGCTACTCGTTACGTGGAGTGCCTTAACAATTTTGATTGGGGTACATACACCTTTTCCTAATTTCTCCCCGAGATGCGCCTACGCTCGGAGGGCGTGACAGAGGCTTGGCTAGGTTTTTATCCCTTCCTGCTGGTGAGTACTTCATCTTTCACCTTTTAATTTCCTTATTTGTGTTTGTTAGTCTTTACCACTAAGGACTTTTGACCTTTGCATTTCCAGTTTTAGGCATATGAGAGGCTTCTTTGCCTACGTGCTACCACTACTTTGGGACTGGAGACCTATCCGAGGGGATAACATTGGCATCACTCTACTCTTACGGAGGTCCCTGTAGCTGAGGGATTTACCCACTCCCGCTTGCAGCTAGAGCTGTTGACTGCTGATTCCATCGCATGGGTCCCTTACACCCTGAAATTTTTGACAGTCGGGTTTGAGGATGGCTTTCTGACTTGTAGGGAGTTTGTATTATCCACTAGTCGGGTTCCCCTTTTGACCGAGGGACGTTGGGAGCTCTATTTAGGAAAATGCGCTATCCTGAGCATAACGGTAGATATTTGCATTCCATTTGTTCCTCATGCTTGGCATCATTGGCCATTAGCTCAGCCACTCACAGACAATCCATTGGTGGGCATAGATGGCTTCATCCTGTCAGAGGGTCTTTGCATTTCATAGCTGGTTGAGTCCCCGCACTATTGGAGCTCAGACTCGTGCTACCCAATTTATAGCAGACATGGTCCCAGGGTCTGTGATGATGACAGACTGGATAGCTTGCCTTTAAGAGCCGACTCATCTGGAGCAGATTTTAGGATTGACCCAGCGGTTGGAGAGGGCTCACTTTTTCATCAGGCACCTTAGCAAGGATCCCTCTGAGGCAGATTCATTTGATCCTTCCAGCTCTGGAGCTAGCTCCTCAGCAGATCCATTTTCTGGCAGTTATGCAGGTGCTGATCCTCCTCTATATTGATCGAATATTCCCATTGGCCGAGACTCTATTACTCAGGAGGAGCTGCAGCAAGTCGATCGCCTGGATGTAGATGTTATAGATTTCTTTTGATAGTTTTGTTGCTATATCTTTTGATAGGCCTCTGTTAGATATTGGGCGGCTATGCCCCATTTCTCGTTATATCTTTTGATAGGCCTCTGTTAGTTGTTGGGTGGCTGTGCCCCATTTCCCTGTACTTTTTACTTTTTATTTTATGAGCAAACAGAGATGATGCTTTCAATAGATAGTATATTCTAGAAATGCATGATATTTCCTATCTATTGCATCCTATTGTCATTTTATCATTGTCATTATGCATGTATCATGTCATGGATATTTATTTAGACATGTGAGTTTAGATTTGACCCATGGATGGTCTCATAATACGGTTATACAGATGTCTTCATCCATATTCAATCGTATCAAGCACTTGCCACATTTTTTGGAAGCATCTTCGCTGAGATCTTGGAATGATAGTTTACCCCCCACATCCAGAGGGACAGTTGACCAGATGCTAGGGCATTCTGTGGCAATTTTAGCTTTTTAGGTCCCACAAGGGTTTGTGGACGGCATGTTATCCTACTGGATACCCGAGCACAAGGTTTTTCGGTTTGGCCTTCACGAGCTGACTCCTATATTAGAGGAGTATGAGCACCTCATAGGTTTGACATTAGATCTGCCTTGTGCCATGACAGCTATTAGTGACATAAGACGTCCATTTATGACCATGACTGGTCTGAGACGCAGAGTTCATCTCTGAGGAGATTATTACAGGACATGTGGTGTCCATGGACTTTTTGATTTATCGCTTTGGCCTGCTAGACAGCTACCAGCGATATTCAGGGGACTTCATCATCCCTGCAGAAGAGTGGCATTTTGTACTTGTAGACGTTCTGTTGATGTGCATCACTGCTTATTTGTACATGCCACTATTTTTGGATCACTTAGACACTGGCTTGATGGTAGTGGTTCGTGCCCTCAGACAGGGTTTTACTATCCTGCCGATGATATTAGCCGAGACTTTGAGGTCGGCTACATTCTACAGTACCCAACCGGAGGGGTTTTTCAGGGGTAGCGTCATTTTGCTATATGTATTGTTCATGACACATTTGAGTCCTATTGGCACCTTCAGGACATCATGGGTACTGCTTCACCCATGAGATAGGCATGTCTTACTCCTTCTGGCCGGCAGAGTGTACAAATGCAGCATCCTGATTGGAATTTTTATTGGCGATTGAGCATCCCTTTTAGATCTTGCCCTGCTTAGGACTTAGCTCTCCTTACAGCTTCATCACTCAAGCAGTTGGCATGGACTATCTGCCCCTGGCGGGTTTTAGAGGGGTCCACGTATCATCCGCTGGTAGTCATGGGCCATTTTGATCAGTTTCAGAGCCTCCATCATTTTGAGGGGGCTACGGATCAGCAGATATCAGCTTCATCTTTGTCTTCAGCTGACCTGATCAGGCCTTACGAGTGTTGGACTCATATAGATATGGATGACTTCTTTACTAGCCATCTAGATCGTTCTCCAGAGTATTTAGCATGGTTGGAGGCCGATATCGCATTGGCTGCAGTTACCCAATCAGTTTTGAGCATTGGTTTAGATGAGGAGGAGCCTATGGAGGATTCTGATTCTCTCACAGAGGATGATTTATTTACTATTTTGACAACATCTTTAGTTAGTGACCCTCCGAGCATTCCGACTGGGACAAATCCAGCTCTTGTTGATTCACTAGCTCGGATGACCTTTGAGAGGGATCAGGCTAGAGCGCTGATGTTGACAGCCCTTTCTAGCAGGGATACAACTTTTACTGATAGAAATGAGGCTCGAGCTATTAGGGATGCAGCATTTGTTGAGAGAGACGAGGCTCGATCTACCCGAGATGCAGCTTTTGAGGAGATTGAAGAGGCCTTAGTCGCCTGGGATGCTGCTTATATTGAGAGGGACATGGCCATAGCCACTCGGGATGTTTATATTGCGAAAAACACTGCACTCAGATCATATATGCACAGCTTGGTTGCAGACATGAGTGCTTTCATAGATGGCCATAGCAGCACTATGCAGATGGCAGTGGATATTCTTACTCGTATGGAGGCCGAGGATCATAAGCTTATAGCTTATTCTCTATCTTTTAAGAGGGATGCCATATTGGCACTGCTATCCCGTTTGTCCACGGGTTCATCAACTAACTTCGTTTTTCCTGCACATACTAGATCAGCCATTTTTGTCATATACAGGACACAGTGTATATATCAAACAGTACTATATATCATAGAAATATATTTTGATTCACTTCCCTGGTAGATATGTTGTAACGGGACGAATTTAATTGAACCGTGATTCTTGGGACAGAATTCTTTTAAGGGGGGAAAGATTTGACAAACAAAAATTTTGTAATTTAATTTAAATATTTATTGAATTAAATAAATATTTTTGATAATTTATTTATTGAGTTAAATAATTATTTGATGGAATTATGGTAGATTAATTTAATTATATGTGTTACATTGATTAAATTAATGTGGAGAATTTTTATAATTCAAAGTGTGAATTTAATTGAGTTTATTCGATTAAATGAATTATTTAATAAGGATAATGTTATTCTAATTAATTTAATAATTAATTAGAGATTTAACGATTTGACATAACTAATAAATGAGAATTTTAATTATGTGATGATGTGATTTAATGCTGAATATTATATTTTATTTAATTGAATTTAAATAAGATTATTTGATTAATTAAGTGTGACGATTAAAACTATGTAATAAACATTTAATTAAATTAAATGGAAACGAGATAATAAGGGAACAACCAAACAAGCCTTAAGGGAGTGGGTGTCAGTTAATTCCCATTATTAAATTAACCGTTCCCACTAACCCTGACAGTTAAGTTGTATACGTATATTATATTATAGCTTTAGCCTTATATCTATATCAGACTTCCTTTATATCATATATTTGTTGGTCGTTTTCCAGATCAATACATGCGTGCAAGTATACACGGTCAACAAGTAATAAAGAGTAAGTAGAGTATCGTCCCACAGAGAATTAACTAATAAAGTTCACCAAGCACTAGCCCATAACCATTTCAATCTTATTTAAACAAATGATTTAATATATTGATTAAAACTATCAAATCAAACTAATACTAAATAACCCTAGAATAAAACTAGATAATGAAGACTCGAGATTACAATTTCTCCTATTGATTCATCTAAATCAACACACTTACTGTTAAGTCAAATCAATTATCACAAATTGTTAGCCGAGAACACGAAAGAAAGACAAGATCATCTTTTGATGTACTAAGTTTATATCACATATAATCCACAGATGATAGAATACACATGAACACCCTAATTTTATAAAACACTATATTTCTATGTGATTTATCAATAACAAGGGGGTTTAAGTGCAAGTCCTCAATTGACTACAAGCGGTGCTTTGGTATATGTCTATCCGAAGAACAAATCATACATTCCATCACCATGTAGAACATACAAACACAAGCTATTAAGATCATATCTAAATCCATACTTCGTTTCTCAAGTTCATGTGAATTATCACATTAATCGATGGCCAATCAACTAAGCAATGAAGTATGAATCTTAATAGACAATCCAATAACAATCAATAAGACTAACAATGAGGTGTATCAACATAAACAACTCAATAGACTCCATTGCAATCCCAAAATAGAGTTTAACTCATAGTTGACTCAAATCTATCATCCACAATTCGAATAAACATTGGAAGAATACAAATATGAATCGAAGAGATAATATGAATACAGAGCGCAAATCTAATCTCCCTTGCTCCAAGTTTGGATCTTCAATGATATCCAATTGCTTCAACCTTTAGATCTAATATAATCTAGAGAGCAGCTACTTTAAACTATACTAATCTAAAGATTCAAAGATTAAAGAGAAGAAAGAACAATAGTAAGCTTGTGACGCCCCCAAATCCGGGTTACCTGACCCTCGAGTTTGATGCTCACGATCCAACATTTAAATATCATCTAACTACCCATTTATTTATGAATAAAAATATACATATCATTAACTGATATTCATAATACATTGTCCCAGGTTTTCTAACCTTAACATAACAAACATATCCTTAGATATACAAAAAGGGTTATACAAAATAACATAATAAATATGTTCATTATAACTACTCCAACAATACACCTTTGCCTTTGTCTTTCTCTGCCCCTCCGGCTACTTCGTTCCTAGCTGAAATATTGTATTTAAGAAAGGGTGAGCAACAAATTTGCTCCGCAAGTTAAATCATACAATGAAGTATAAGAATCAAGAATATAAGACTATCAATTCGATAGAATATCACCAAAGTTCAAAGGACTTTGAATTAGCTGAATAAAACGTTAATCAATAACAAGACTTTCTCGTATTTTATGCAAAACAATAATTCGATAGTGAAAGAGTAAATGCTTTCGAAATTTCTCAATTGAATAACAAGAATCAATTCTACGCAATAACAAAGTGGAATATTATCCAGATTTTATAAGCTGAGCGACCCCACAGGATCTTGAACTTCTCGAATAACTATCAAAGATTTTACTTTGAAGTACCCAGGTGTATCAGATAACCATAAAGATTAAATCATACCCCTCCGCAAGTATATAAAGTGATCAGCTTCATTATATCCCATATTATGCATAATACTTACACGCGCGCAACGACCACAAAGCCCCTTTTTATATAAAAAGGTTGTTCTTTTCAGTCTTATAACCAGAATTAGAATCACAACAACGAAATACAATGATTTCAATATCTAATAACTTTCTCGATCTAGCCGGAATAATTGGCATTGACCTGTCAATAATAATTGAGTTCTCTTCTCGAACCTATCAAGTTTCAACAAATGCTCGTCCAACCAAAACAATTAGCTATGACATATCTCAACACGATTCAATAATAGACAGAAATTAATTGTTCTATTTGCAATCAATAATAACTTATACGGATGTGAATAACCAACAACAGTTATTCCCTAAGCATATTCTCAAAATCAATAATTCAATTTGAATTAATAAACATGCACTAACTGCGAATAATCAACAAAAATTCTCAGACGTGGTATAATCAGCAATAATTAACCACCACTATATTTGAAAAGTAATAACTCGAGATTGAGTTAAGGAAACTTTCCTTATTCGTTGATTACTGCTACACAATATATTCTATCTGTGTTTGAAAGACCTATAATTAACAATATCGGTCTCACAATTAGCACAACAAATCACAACACATAGCACTGTAATGTACAGTTAATATATCTCTTAGACAGATCATCACCTAGTCACATCAGTGTTTATAACCTGCATAAACACTTCTCAAATCTAACTATTTTGATTTAGTTGGACTTCGGTCTCAATTCGGTGTCCTGGTCACCCTATCCGACAATTAACATATTTATTGTTAATTAACTCAATCTCAAAGCTTTAATATTATTTTAGATAAGTCATATATCATTTCAATTTTCATTTCAACAACTTGATGGTCAATTCAGCAAATCAGATTGCAATCCAGCAACCTAATGGCCAATCCAGCAAGCTGGATTCCCCTTTTTTAATCAAATCATCTTATTATTTTTTTATCTTTTGTCTACACATACATACATGTATTTCATACACAAAAATAATTTTTCAGGAATTTTTCAATTTCCTTAAGTAATTTTCAAAAATCCATTTCTAGTTAATTCCTTAAGAAAATAACTACCTCACGCTTAACTCCAAAAATTCCCAACTCTTGGCAGGATCTTACACATGTTATCGTGAGTCTCCAGTTTAAATTTCGTGGCCATCGGAGTTATACAACTCCAGTTATAGCATTTTTTGTCGGGAAATCCCAAAAATTGAAATGGCCATAACTAACTCAATTTAAGTCGGAATGAGCTTATTTTTGGACACAAGCTACTTCATTCCATATAATTTCATGTTCGAAAAGGCCGGAATTTATTACATAACTTAAGTGGACGAAACTACCCTTCAAAATCCCAGACAGCTTACTTTTGTCATTTTTTAGTTTTAGCGTCCTTTGCTAATTTAAGTCCACACGGAAATTTACAACACCTTTTTCAGTGATTCCACTTGGAAACGTTAGAAGACTTATAGATCTAAGTCCAAAAATTGATCACACTCAAAAATTCGAAATATTAAGAGAGATATCGTCATTTAAATTTCAGGTTCTGTTTTCTTCGAAAATCTGATTTTTTTTAACTTTGTGTTTTCTAAGAAATCTTTCATGATCTCTTGATAAATCAAACTTTAGCCATCATAAACCATCATAATACATACCCATATATCATAAACTCATGGATCTACCATGATCCATAATCTATTACATCAAAACCCACCAAACACAAACAAAACATAATTTATGCTAAGAAAATCAAGGTTTTCAACCTTTTGAAACATAGTTTCATTCTTATTACTTTTGATCCAATTTTTAACACTTAAAAGTGATAGATCCAAACATATAACACTTAAAAACATATACATCCAAGGTTTTTGAACCACCAAATCAAAACCTTACAAAAATCAAACTCAACTCAAATCACAAAGGAAATTAAACTATATTAAATAGAAACCTTTATACCTTAGTTTGTTCTTCCTTCTTCTTCCTAAGTTTTACTTAAGGAACTATGAAACAAGCAAGAACACTCCCTCTCTTTCTTCTCTCTTGGCCGAACATGTCACTCTCTCTCTTTCTCTCTATCTTTTTCTTTGCTAGCTAATGAAATGAGATGAAAGAGAAATGAGTTTGGTGTTTGGTAGAGTTAGTAAAATTTAATGATTGCATTCTCTCCCCCTCCTTCCTTGTGACCGGCCATGTGCCATATTTTTCTCCCAATATATTGCCATATCTAAGAATATCTCCCAAATCTCTCCATATCTTATCATATCCTTCCATATCTTATCATATCTTTTCAAATCTTATCATATCTTTCCAAATCTTATCATATCCTTCCATATCTTATCATATCTTTGATTCACATGCTCCCTTTCTTTCTAGCTTGGGCCGGCCATATGGCCTTGTCTTGGCCCAATTTTTGCTTTATTTTAATGCATTAGCTAGTATATTAAATGTCTAACATGCCCCTCTTCTATTGGGCTAAAGTCTTGGGCTCCAAATTAAAATATTTGGGTCATTCCTTTCATTCCTTCATATTTTGGGCTACTAATTAAAATAACTTGGGCTCCCATACAAAATTAGTCTTGGGCTACTAGCATACTAGATAAATAAACCTAGTATTGGGCTAGCTTAACAACTTAATTGATATTAAATCAATTAGCTACAAGTCTAATGCTTAAATAAACTATTGAGCTTGTTTAACTCACTTACCCACATTAGTCCATTGAATAAATTATCTCTTGGAGTATTATTCATTATTATTAATATATACACATTCACATATATCAATAATATTACTATACTTAATTTATATATTAGGTCACATAATTATATTCTTAATTCTTTGTATATACAAAATAATTTGTATACACCTTACATAATACACATGTATTCAATCACATACATAATTCACGTATGTAATAACATATTCCCCTAGTGTATTAACTTAATAGCCCTAATTGACTTAATAAGTTATAAACACTCACATATTCATCAAATACAATTATTATAACTGCATTTTCTACAAAATCCCTATCCGTAACTAGGGTTAGGGCTTCTATTCTCTGTTAAACAAAATTGTACTCATATTTCTCATTCAATACACAGTTTGACCACTTTGATAAACTCGTATCACAGATACTCAGCACAATATTGATAATCAATATCAATATAAAAAAAATTATTCGAAAAATTTGAATTATGTGAAATTCTGAGTTCTCACAAAGCTAATTATCCCCCAAGGGAGGAATGTCTGAATATAATGAATATAGGTCTAATTATATGTCTCTAGTTCGAATGCCTCCTTGTCCAAGCAACATTTCAATTGGATACTTAAATAAAAGTCAACTGCAGAAAACTTGACCGGCGCAGCTACGCTTCCTTATAGCATGAAACTAGCGCAGCTGCGCTACAAGGTGTCCGGGTAGAGTCTTTGGCGCAGCTGCGCTACACCCAAGGCCAAATTAGGCGCAGCTACACTGTGCACCAGATGCTGCTCCTGAATTCTGCTGATGCAACCTTCTTATTCCTTCCCACACTTTGACACTTGCTCATTTCTTCTTTTCATCATCCTTCTTAGCTCCATTTGCACCAAGAGAGTTCCCATTTATGAAAGTTACAAAAGAAAGCAAACATGTATGAAAAGCTACAAACTCACATGAGTTTAAACAACAAATTAAGTTAGTTGATATCTAAATAAGTGGTTATAAAATCACTTATCAAATACCCCCAAACTTAAACCGTTGCTTATCCTCAAGTAACCAAAACAAAAACAAACAAAAATGCAAAGAAAAACTACAATGTATACAACCTACACTAACATGAAAGTGAATCCAAGTATCAGTCTGAAATGAAATTCATATGGAATGCCTTAGAAAAACTACAAGATAATGAAACAGAAAATTTAACTATGAACAAGGCCATAAAGCATATTACTCTGCAAATCCAAATCTGTCAGCACTGATGTAGTGTGTATATGTTTAGCAACCATTAAACATGTTATTGAACAAATTCTTCACATACTATGATTCTTAGGGGGGAAAATAGTTTCAACTCAATACATGCAATAAACCAGATATGATCTAACCAAGACCATGCATCACTTAAGCTAAGAGTCAACAAGGGGTTTATTATGCTTTTATTTACTCACGAGGGCAATTTTTGCACTTTTTCGTGTTTACACTCGACTGTGCAATGCCTAGTCCTCTTAGGCTTTTCAATGATACCCGTAACGAGCTTTCGACCAACGACTTCCAGACCAAAAGGTCTTAGGGCGCTGGGTGTAAAGACACCCCTAGGGCGTACTTGCTCGAATATTTAAGGTCACAAGACTCGACTTAGCTGAAGTGCTTATTCACAATCTATTTTTTTTTGTTTTTTTTTGTTTTTTTTATTTTATATATATATATATATAGCATGCATACCCCTTGTTTTCTCTCAAGCTTAAGCTTTTGTACACTCTAGTTATTACTTACTAGTTTACTAACTCTTTTTCATTAAAACGCAGACTTCGCACCAGAAGACAAGTATGTGAATATTTAAACTAGACAAACCATGGTGGTTACTCTAGCGTGCTATCCGGTTACATCAGAATCAAGCAGCTAAGGATTTACAATTATGATATGACATTACAACCAAGCCTAAGTTTTAAATCAGTTCAAAAGTCCAGTAATTTCAAATTCATCATAGGCCAAATGAATAACAAACCAACCAACACTGGATTCATACAATATGTCCTAATACAATCAACTAAAGCAAAACAAAAAAATTTGAAAATATAAACAAAATACGCAAAATACTTCCTAACATGCACTATATGAACTAAACTAGATGCAATATGATATGAATTAAACTAAATGCAATATGAACCTAATACCCCCAAACTTAAAAACTATAATGTCCTCATTGGAGATAAAAGGTTAAGGAACTCCCTTAAGTGTCCTCGTCATCGTCCTCCTCCTCAGTGTGCTCTGGTGGTGTATCTGGAGGAGGGTATGAGCTGCCTGTGCCAAATATGGGAAACTGAGCATGCACTCCATTCACACGAGATAAGGCCTGAGAGAACTCGGATGTGTAGGTCTAAAAATCCACGTACATCGTATCCATCCGTCTCCTCAGCTGTCATATCTTCATCTTCTGATTAGCATATTCTTCGGAGGTTGGCCCTGCTACCTGCGGAGCCTGAACTGGAGCACCTTCTTCTTATTCTTCCTCTTTCTCATATGAATCTCCCAGAATAAATCCCATTCCTTGAGGATGAAACTGTGCACCATCCCAAATGTTGTACTGCTGAATGGTTGTATGATCACTGTCCCGCATCGGGAGATGCAAAGCCTCATTGTCCCATACCACTCTTGCAGCTAGGCATAGACGAGTAATAACAAAAGCATGCGGGATGCCCCCTGAAGTGCTCCCCTCATGAATCTGATCATGGATTGGTTGAATACATGCCCTATGTCAATCAACTTCCCTTTGATAATGCTATAAAGCAATATAACCCTGTCAATAGTAACATATGCAGGATGGCTGGAGGGAAGTATACTCGCACAAATGAAACTGTACCACGCTTTTGCATAGCGACTCGAAGCAGTCTGTGGGAAGTTCACTTTTCTGTCTATTTCTGCTTTAGTCGTCCACTTAGTGCCTGGCTTGCACAATTCCTTGATAAGCTTGTCTAGGTCAGTTTCCAGACGCTGGGATTTAGCCCAATTTGTTAGACCAGATGGGACAGTTTCCACGTGAAATATTTCATTGATAGCTTGCTTGGTATACGACACTTGCTTCCCTCTGACATAAGATATGTCGTTCTGCGTCTCCCACGCATTGGCATAGAATTCTTTGATGAGGGGCATGGGAGCTGGCAATGGCTTGGCTACAACTAATGCCCAACTATGTTCAATAATCTGCTTCTTCATCAACCTATCATCGTTTCCCGGTTTCAGCCCCCTTTCTTTTATAAATGATTTTCCATCCAAGACATCCAAATAATAATGCTGGGCTGAAAGATTTACAAACCTAAAACTGTCCAACACATCTCTGGTATTGCCTTCGCCATCGTGCTCACTGGTAGGAGGGGATGTGGTGCGAATTCTCTTAGGAATACTGACTGATTAGACTTTAGTTGATGAATGACTTAACGAAGCCTCTGAAATCTCAATGAACCCAAACTTTGTCAAAACTCGTATCAAATATTTGTCGTGCAGTAAATCAGAGCCCTAAATCCGCCCCTTCCTTTCACTGTGTCCTCTGAACTTCTGATTGAGATTAGGAATGAGATGTGGAGAAATTAGGGTTTATATAGGAATGGAGTATATTGAGATATAGAATGTGAGTGGGAGATAGAGTTTGATAAAGAGAGGGATTGAGCTAGGATGAGAGATATAGGAGTTATGTCTAAGTCTGTGGTTTTGGGTTTGAGAATGAAGGATGTCGAAAAATGAGTTTTGGGACTGATATAAGCCACAGGTCGGGCCATTTTAAAAACAAAACTCGAATTTTGGCGCAGCTGCTCTGTGGTTGCTCTTGATAGTGGCGCAGCTGCTCTGTGTGAGTGTTGAGCCTATTTTATCTGGCACAGCTGCGCAGTGTTTACCCATGAAGTTGGCGCAGCTGTGCTTCCCTATGAATTTCAGATTTTTGCCCAATTTTAATTGCAACTGACTATAGATCTTTGTACCAGCTGGATTGAACCTGAGTAAGGCACACAAACATTTATTAAACTACTGAAATTACCAAAAACTATTATTAACTATTAACTATATGAAGAATTAAACTTAAAGGGGGAAAATGATAGAAAGTATGTAATGGAGAATTAAACAAATAGGGAGAGAGATTGGATGGGGTGCCTCCCATCGAACGCTCGGTTTATAGTCCATTAGCTGGACTTTTTCTTGCTACCGCTATCCGATTCCTCTACGATAAGCGAGGAACCCTCCATCCATTAGGACCGATATATGCTTTGATAGGTTCCCCTTAGTGAGAGTTTTCGAATTTAATTCACCTAGCTCGCTTCTTGTAGATAAGTTACCAATTTCCATTGTCAAGTAGCTAGGCGCTTCGTCCGTTGTGTTTGTAAACCGATTAAGGCATTGAGGCATGAACAACACAACAGGCTCTTCTTTTATTTTCTCTTCCTCAGCCCACCATGGTTTCAAGAAAGTAATATCTCTCATATCATAAAGATCCTTGCCTTCGATGTGACTGCCAAGGGGGCATGGGTGTGCAAAACTGACTGGATTTTTCAACTTTGGCGGAGAAGGCACTTGGGGTATTTGCAAGGTCGGCTCATTTTCCATATCCCCATTTGTCTCCTCGATTTCCACTTCTTTCAGTTCATCCAGTTGCATATACACTTCAGGCTCTCCATCAGTTTCAACATCCATGTCATAACACCAATTATTTTAATGACAGTTGTTCATGGCTTCAAATATTTGATCCATCTAATTCTGAAGATTTTGAATTGATATCCCTTGCTCAATCAATCTCTCCTCAATTGCCGCCATGAACATTTGATTCATCTGATTTTGAAGATTTTTAATTGACTTTGCTTGCTCAATCAAGATCTCCTTTGTTGACGCTATGAATTCGGACCACACATCCTCCAATCTTGAATTTTCTGTTTCAGCCTCAGAATCCATGTATTGAGGCTCATTGGTTGGAGAATTGATGAGTTGTTCCATTTGATTCTAAAAGTTTAGGTTCGATATTGCTTAACTCATCATATCCTCTTGGTTTGCTAAAAGTGTATACATAAATTCTTTCCTTAACTGTTCTTCTTGTGGTAATGGAGATTGATATATGAATTCTGGTTCATATGTTGGACTTAGATCACAATATTGGTCTTGATAATTATAACTCCATGAAGAATCTGGGTGATACCCCCAATCTTGATGATAATTGGGATAAGAATTATGGTTGAGGTAATCACCCTCATACTGTTCGTGTCCGAAACTGACGGTGCACTGATGACTCGAATGATTGCCAGCACAATAGTCACGTGTAATTACTATCTTTCGAGTACGCTGGGTTGCAAGAACGTCCAACTTCCTCAAAAGTGTCTCAAGCTGTGCTCATAATGCAGAAATTACATTGAGTCCATCAATCCCTGTTTCCCTTGGTTGAGTCATTCTCGTGTATTGCCATTAAGAAGCAAAGTAATCCATGGTACCTGAAAAGATAGAAATATAGGAAGAGAATTAAAAATAAAATAAAATAAAATATTTAAATTAAGACTAATTTGATTGAAGCTAATGTTGGCAAAAATTATTAAACTAATTCCCCGGCAACGGCGCCAAAAACTTGTTGGTCGTTTTCCCGATCGATATATGCGTGCAAGTATACATGGTCAACAAGTAATACAGAGTAAGTAGAGTATCGTCCCACAGAGAATTAACTAATAAAGTTCACCAAGCACTAGCCCATAACCATTTCAATCTTATTTGAATAAATGATTTAATATATTGATTAAAACTATGAAATCAAACTAATACTAAATAACCCTAGAATAAAACTAGATAATAAAGACTTGATATTACAATTTCCTCTATTGATTCATCTAAATCAACACACTTACTGTTAAGTCAAATCAATTATCAAAAATTATTAGCCGAGAAAACGAAAGTAAGACAAGACCATCTTTCGATGTACCAAGTCTATATCACATATAATCCACAGATGATAGAATACACATGAACACCCTAATTATATAAAACACTATATTTCTATGTGATTTATCAATAACAAGGGTTTAAGTGAACGTCCTCAACTGGCTACAAGCGGTGCTTCGGTATATGTCTATCCGAAGCACAAATCATACATTCCATCACCATGTAGAACATACAAACACAAGCTATTAAGATCAGATCTAAACCCATACTTCGTTTCTTAAGTTCATATGGATTATCACAGTAATCGATGGCCAATCAACTAAGCAATGAAGCATGAATCTTAATAGACAATCCAATAACAATTAATAAGACTAACAATGAAGTGTATCAACATAAACTACTCAATAGACTCCATTGCAATACCAAAATAGAGTTTAACTCATAGTTGAATCAAATCCATCATCCACAATTAGAATAAACATTTAAAGAATACAAATATGAATCAAAGAGAGAATATGAATATAGTGCGCAAATTTAATCTCCCTTGCTCCAAGTTTGGATCTTCAATGATATCCAATTGCTTCAACCTTCAGATCTAATATAATCTAGAGACTAGCTACTTTAAACTATACTAATAATAATATTCAAAAATTAAAGAGAAGAAAGAACAACAGTAAGCTAATTATCCCCCAAAGGAGGAATGTCTGAACATAATGAAATAGGTCTAATTATATGTCTCTAGTTTGAATGCCTCCTTGTCCAAGCAACATTTCAATTGGCTACTTAAATAAAAGTTAACTGCAGAAAACTTGACCGGCACAGTTGCGCTTCATTATAGCATAAAACTGGCGTAGCTGCGCTACAGGGTGTCCGGGTAGAGTCTCTGGTGCAGCTGCGCTACTCCCAAGGCCAAATTGGGTGCAGCTGCGCCGTGCACCAGATGCTGCTCCTGAATTCTGCTACTGCAACCTTCTGATTCCTTCCCACACTTTGACACTTGCTTATTTCTTCTTTCCATCATCCTTCCTAGCTCTATTTGCACCAAGAGAGTTCCCATTTTTGAAAGCTACAAAAGAAAGCAAACATGCATGAAAAGCTACAAAATCACATGAGTTTAAACAACAAATTAAGTCAGTGAATATCTAAATAAGTGGTTATAAAACCACTTATCAATATTCATATTAGAGTACTTCAGAGAGAAACACTTAGAGAGAGAAAAGAGAGAATTTGAGAGAGAATTGAGAATTTAAGAAGAAGAGTTGTAGATTCTAAAGTTCATATCATCATCAAATAGAGTTAGCAAGGGTATGATTCTTCAGCCCAAGCCTTTAATTACACGTTCTTATGTTTTCTCCATGAAAATTAATTTTAAGTTCTATATGACTAAAGTTATCAATGATTATTGATTATATGTGTGTATGTATGTTAATATATGATCATAACATGTTTTCTATCATCTATGTATGTCTTAAAACAATTAATTTCATGTAATTATGCCTTAATTGCATTTTCATATGTTACAAAGTATGAAAAACATGTATATGGCCCTTATGTACAAATTGTATGCTTTAAATTTTTTATTTAACTTAAAATTGATAGCTGAGTATAATTATACATGTTTAAATAAACAAACCAAAATTTAAAAGAACAGACTTAGAGTTATAACGAATCTGTAATGTTGAATTTCATGATTTCTCTCGAAACATTGCAAAATACCAAAAACAGTGAATTTGAGTGTTTTAATTTGAGTGATTATGCGATCGAAAGTGTTAAAAGCATGCTAGAATCATTGTATGATGTTTATGTGAAGTTTATATTTCATGGGTAACATTAAAAATCGTCGTGTTGGTTTAATTTAGATTTATTTGGGCTACGATCTGTGAAATTCGCGAACTGCTGTTCCTCTTAGTAGTGACCCCCGCCCCAGCGTTTCTCCAAGACGTGTATATAGAGTCTCAACCTCACCATCCTTCTGCTCGATGGTAGTCCGCTGAGTAATTGACTCCTCCTTCAGCTCCCGAACAGTATCTTGTAACTCTATGTTACGATCATACAGCTCGTCGTACATCTCAGCACTGATATAGTTCGGTGAGAACTCATCAGGATCTTCATCCTCCTCCTCTGCTGCCTCAACCTCAACCTCAATCTCCTCAGAGTCCTCCTCTGAGTCAAACACCGACTCATGCTCCTGACCAACAACAGTGATCAAAGGAGATGGCTCTCTACGAACCAACTGCTCCCAGACTGTATGAATGTCTCGGGACTCATCCTTAATAGCCACTCGGGGTACAACCTCCCTAGGCTGACTGGATCCTCCAACATCCGACTTCCTGACAATTAAAATTTTTAAGTCTTTAGTTATTACGTGATGTTAATCGATACTCGCGCAAGTACATAAATATAAATACATAACACATAAGGTAATTTATTGTCTTTCTTAGAACTCGATAAGAGTTATCATTACTATGTTATCAAAGGCTACTACCCTAAGGTTTTCCCCCACCTAAGGTTCATAACCTATAGCTCTGATACCAACCTGTGACACCCCCAAATCTGGGTACTTCAATTTCCACAGGATTTTGTGTTCACTGTACAAATATCATATATCTATCTACCCATAATAAATGCATCTCATGAAATACATAAAAACATCCTCCCCTTATGGGGTTACAACATCTGAATAATAAATAAATCACAGGTTGAACTAACCTTAAATCTCAAATGCGAAAACATAATCAAATACATAAGTCTTAACACATCAAAGTCTTAAACATAACATTCTCAAATTAAATAACAAGTCTTCAACACTTGTTAACCTTGCCCTTGCCTTTGCTAGTGGAAGGCTCGTCAGACCTTTCGTTCTTAACTGTAATGTTATTATGCAAGAGTGCGCACGATTGCCCACAAGTTTAACAACATAATAGTAATAATAACATGCGAATAAGTCAAAGAGTTCTGAATAATCGAAAGCTCGACTTTTGAATCAAGAATGAATAACAATAATCAAAAGTACATCTGAGGGTCATAACACCATGAACTATGTCCCAGGTTGTCAAGTATTTCTACTTTAGACCTTTAACAGTCATAAGACTATATGGACTCTACTACTCGTACTTAGGGGGATCAGCCCTTAGTACCATAATGTGCACATCATCTCAACGCTAACACGTAAATAATCCCCTATAAAGGGTTGTTCATCTCAGTTTGACATCAGGGACCGCACCAAAGGAAGTTTGGTTTGGATAAGCTCAATAACAGTTCTAGAATTTAGAACGTTCATCAACTATAGACTAGTCAAATCAATAAGGTTCACTAGTCTTACAAGGTTCAACAACAATTGATATTCAAATTGAAATAATGAATCTCGAGGGTATACAATTGAATAAGGATTGTATACTGAAGTAATACTTTACAATGATTATAGTATCTCATACGAAATCTTAACTTGATTGAACAAGAATAAGAACTCTATTGACATAGAAACATAAGTATAGAACTTGATCAACGAATAACTTTGAATTTAGAAAGCTTGCTCAATAAAGGTTTAAATGTAGAACACTTGCGTAACATAAAAGTAAAGTTTAGAAACTTGTCCAACAATAGTAAATTAGGGATAGAACACTTGCTCAATAAAAGTAAAGTGTAGGAAACTTTCCTCTTGCACAAGCTACAGTTATAATTATAATTCACTTCCTCAACGTCCTACACATTACATTACGTTCATAATATCGATTAGTTCCATTACCACTACGTTTAACTATTGAACTTTTTACTTAAGTTCAACTTAACAACGTGGTTCACAAATCTTAACTTGTTAACTAACCACATAACGTGAATCTGGACCACAACATGCATACCACATAATATGAACTCTTAAACGATCATAATCAACTTTACGACAACAATATCCAAGTTCACATATAGCTAGTTAACATGAAGCTTCAAATTATCTTATACATGTTAACAACATGTTATAGTACTGTATTACATGCTCATCATGCTAGGCTCATTATGTTAAACTAACTTGTCATGTTATGGATCAACACGCAAAACCAAAAATTATTTTTCTCTGTACCCCCCGCTGGGGCGGGGGTTAGGGCCAGCTGAGGAGGGGGTTTGCTCGGTAGGAGGCCCGCTGGGGCGGGGGTCACTACTAAGAGGAACAACATTTCGCGAATTTCATAGATCGTAGCCCAAATAAATCCAAATTAAACCAACACGACTATTTTTAATGTTACCCATAAAGTATAAACTTCACAGAAATATCATACAATGATTCTATCATGCTTTTAACACTTGGTGAGGAAGGGCTCCCCTAGGTCCCCTCTTTTGCAAGGTTTCGAGAGTAATCATAAAATTCAACATTACAGATTCGTTATAACTCTGAATTTGTTCGTTTAAATTTTGTTTTGTTTATTTAAACATGTATAATCATACTCAATTATCAATTTTAAGTTAAATAAATAATTTAAAGCATACAATTTGTACATAAGGGTCATATACATGTTTTTCATACTATGTAACATATGAAAATTCAATTATGGCATAATTATATGAAATTGATTATTTTAAAACATACATAGATGATAGAAAATATGTTATGATCATATATTAACATACATACACACATATAATCAATAATCATTGATAACTTTAGTTACAGAGAACTCAAAATCAATTTTCATAGAGAAAACATAAGAACGTGTAATTAAAGGCTTGGGTTAAAGAATCATACCTTTGCTAACTCTGTTTGATGATGATATGAACTTTAGAATCTATAACTCTTCTTCTTAAATTCTCAATTCTCTCTCAAATTCTCTCTTTTCTCTCTCTAAGTGTTTCTCTCTGAAGTTCTCTGATATGAATATATGATATAAAGGAAGTTTGATATAGATATAAGGCTAAAGCTATAATATAATATACGTATATAACTTAACTGTCAAGGATAGTGGGAACGATTAATTCAATAATAATAATTAACTGACACCCACTCCCTTAAGGCTTGTTTGGTTGTTCCCTTATTATCTCCTTTCCATTTAATTTAATTACATATTTATTACATAGTTTTAATCGTCACACTTAATTAATCAAATAATCTTATTTAAATTTAATTAAATAAAATATAATATTCCACATTAAATCACATCATCACATAATTAAAATTCTCATTTATTAATTATGTCAAATCGTTAAATCTCTAAATAATTATTAAATTAATTAGAATAACATTATCCTTATTAAATAATTCATTTAATGGAATAAACTTAATTAAATTCACACTTTGAACTATAAAAATTCTCCACATTAATTTAATCAATGTAACACATATAATTAAATAAATCTACCACAATTCCATCAAATAATTATTTAACTCAATAAATAAATCATAGAAAATATTTATTTAATTCAATAAATATTTAAATTAAATTACAAAATTCTCGTTTGTCACGTATGTATTGTCATTGCTGAGTGATTACCACTTCTTTCATGACTAGCTGTTGTTGATGTATTATGAGTTTTTCTTTGATGGATTGACATTGAAATGTTGGAGAGTACCTCAGTAGGGCCTGTTGATTAGGGAGGATTGGTAGTATTTGGGTTTTATAGGATTTCGGTGTCTTGGGACTGGTTTTATAGGTCAGACTGCACCATGAATGGCTGCCTACGTACCCCCGGGTTAAGGGAGATCAGACCATTCGTAGTTCAGGCTTTGCCTGAAAGGTTTGAGAAGTGTTTCTTTTGGGTTTGAGTTTGGTTTGATAAGTTTTTAAATTTTTTGTTTGGTTTGACCGCACCAAGAATGGCTGCCTACGTACTCCCGGGTTAAGGGAGATCAGGTCATTCGTAGTTCGAGCTTTTGTGAAAACCCGAAATGATTTAATTGATTCGCAGGACCAGGATGACGGCTTGTAAGTGTGTCAGACATAGTACCTTTTCACGGTGTGTGAATTGATAAGCTGGAGAATTTCGTTCCCATCCATTTCTTGTAAGCTGATGGCTCCTCCTGTCAATACTTCTTTGACAATGAAAGGACCTTTCCAATTTAGGGCGAACTTTCCTTTTGCTTCATCTTGATTGGCCAGAACTTTCTTCAATACCAGGTCATTTTCTTTGAATTGTCGGAGTCGAACTTTCTTGTTGTATGACCGAGCAATCCTTTGCTGATATAACTGCCCATAAAAAATGATTGTAGCCCTCCTTTCATCTATCAAGGACAACTGGTGATACCGCTCTTGCAACCACTGATCTTCTTCCATCTGAGAGTCTATTAACACTCTCAAGGACTCCATTTCTACTTCTATGAGAAGTACTGCTTTTATGCCACATACCAATGAGTAGGGGTTAGTCCCAGTAGAAGTACGCTGTGACAAACAAGATTTTTGTAATTTATTTTGAATATTTATTGAATTAAATAAATATTTTTCGATGATTTAATTATTGAGTTAAATAATTAATTGATGAATTTGTGCTAGAGTAATTTAATTATATGTGTCACATTAGTTAAATTAATGTGGTGAATTTTTTATATTCAAAGTATGTATTTAATTGAGCTTATTTGATTAATATAATAATTAATAAGCATAATGTTATTCTAATTAATTTAATAATTAATTAGAGATTTATGATTAGACATAATTAATAAATAAGAATTTTAATTATGTGACTATGTGATTTAATGTAGATTTATGCTATTTTATTTAATTAATTTAAATAGCATTATTTGATTTAATTGGGTGTGACATTAATTAACTATATAATAGTAAGTTAATTAAATTAAATGGAAAGGAGGAATAAGGGACAAACAAACTAAGCCCTAGTGGGGGTTGGAGCCAGTTAACCCATTATGGGATTAACTGACGACCCATAACCCACGACTTCTAATTACGCGTATAATATATTAATTTACATATACATATCAGTTCATATAATTAATTTGTAAGACACTAAGTTCCAGAGAGAAAAAGAGAGAAATTGAGAGAAAAGACTCGAGAATTAGTTAGAGAAGAGATTGAAGAATTTAGTTGCATCATCATCACTAACTAGCAAGGGTAATTCTTTCTCCTACGTTTTTAAATTCAAGTTCTTACAGTTTCCATTAACGTATTCTTAAAAAGTTCTCTGTGAATGACTAATTTGATGATTAATGCATGATATGATTTTATATGTATTATTATATGATCATAACATGTTTTATACCATGTATGCATGATTTAATGTGATAAATTTCATACAATTATACTTGATTTGATTTTTACAAAAGTCACAGAGTAGAAAAGTTGTATATATGGCCATACAGCCCTTATGTACAATTTTTATACTATGAATCGATGATTTAACTTTGAATTAGCACTTACATATGATTGTACACGTTTATACGAACAAAACGGAAGTTAAACGAACGGATTCGGTGTTATAACGAATCCGTAAAGTTAAATTTCGTGATTTTCCTTCAAAACATGATAAAGTATGAAAAACAGTGAATTTGATTGCTATAACTTGTGTAATTAAGTGATTTAGAATGCTAAGATCATGCTAGAAATATTGTATAGTGTTTCTATGAAGTCCATACTTCATGGGTAGCAATTAAATTGTTGTGGTAGCATTTACTCTGGGCCTGGTTCTCTGTTATTCGTGAACTGCAGATTCTGAAAATGGCATTTGGAGCTGCAGCGCCAACTTTAAGCCTAAGATTGGGGCTGTAGCGCCAGTGGAGCTGCAGCGCCAATTGGGGCCGCAGCGCCAGGGGAGCTGCAGCGCCAAGATTGGGGCCGCAGCGCCAGTGGAGCTGCAGCGCCAAGATTGGAGCTGCAGCGCCAGTGGAGCTGCAGCGCCATTTTTAGTTCAAATGGTGGAGCTGCAGCGCCACTTGGCAATTTTGCCCAAAAATGAGATTTTAATTGTTCAAGTCCAGGAAATGTAATTGTAACCTAATGTAATAAACATGAAGACATGATTAAACATATAATAAGAGGTTAATAACTTATATTACGTGAGTAATTAATAAGTTAATTACATGACTTGATTCGTTAATTGTATAGTCCAATAACGTGCTCAAGACCGATGTGTGTGATTCGATACGTATATCGAGTTATTGATTAATGTGTATTGTGAACGTATTGATATGTAGGATTTAATAAAGAACGTGAATTATAATTGTAGCTTGTGCAAGAGGCAAGTTTCCTATCCTTAAACTTGTTCTATATTTTGCAAGTTTCCTAAACTCAAACTTTACTTTTACATCGAGCAAGTTCTTATCCTTGTTTATTCAAGTTAAGATTTTCATATGAGATATTGTTATTCCTTTAAATGTTATACAATACTTATTCGATTGTATACTCTTGAGAATTATTGTTCAAGTTGAATATCGATGTTATTATTAAATCTTATAGGACTAGTGAACCCTTATCGATTCGACTAGTCCATAGTTGATGAACGCTTCAAATTCTAGAATACTTATTGAGCTTATCCAAACCAAACTTCCTTTGGTGCGGACTCTGATGTCAAAACTGAGATGAACAACCCTGTAAAGGGGATTATTTACGCTTTAGCGTTGAGATATTGTGCACAGTATGGTACTAAGGGCTGATCCCCCTAAGTACGAGAAGTAGAGTCCATAGTCTTATGACTGTTAAAG
This sequence comes from Panax stipuleanatus, assembly GCA_020205555.1. Classification (NCBI taxonomy): domain Eukaryota; kingdom Viridiplantae; phylum Streptophyta; class Magnoliopsida; order Apiales; family Araliaceae; genus Panax; species Panax stipuleanatus. The sequence goes on along the minus strand of CM035126.1, from coordinate 61,033,641 downwards.
GTTTAAAGCATAAACACTTTACAACCTAGGACATAGTTCAAGGTCTTATGACCCTCAGATGTTCTTTTGATTCCTATTATTTATCCTCGAGTCAGAAGTTGAGTTTCTTTATTCAGATGTCTTTGATTTACTCGCATGTTATTATATTGTTGTCATATTATTATACTTGTGGGCAATCGTGCTCACTCTTGCGTAATAATAACATTGCAGTTAAGAACGAAAGGTCCGACGAGCCTTCTACTAGCAAAGGCAAAGGCAAAGTCAACAAGTGATGAAGACTTGTTGTTTATTTTAATTGTTATGTTTCAGACTTATATTAGAGTTGTGTAAGACTTATTTATTTGTTTATGTTCCGCACAAATGTTTAAGGTTAGTATGACCTGGGATTTATTTTATTTATTACTCAGATGTTGTAACCCATAAGGGGAGGATTTAATTCTATTTATTGCATGGTATTGCATTTACTATGGGTAGATAGATAGATGATATTCGTACAGTGAACACCAAGTCCCGTGGAATTGAAGTACCCGGATTTGGGGGTGTCACATACGCATTGACGTCCTGTATGCTAATAGAGTCAAAAGAAACAGGTCAGGCCATCCTTTATGACTGGTGGACATTTTCTACATTATCTTCTACATATTTTTGTTGGCCGCTTCAATAGCACCATTCATCTTGGGCCGATAGATGACGGAATTGAGATGCTTGATATGGAACTTGCTGCATAACTCCCTCATCATCTGGTTGTTTAGATTTTTGGCGTTGTCTGACAAGATCACCTTCGGTTGCCCATATCGATAGACGACATTATTTCTGATGAAACCAATGATTATCTCTTTGGTGACTTTTAGAAAAGAGGCGACCTCAACCGACTTGGTGAATTAATCGATCATGGTGAAAATGAATCGATAACCATTACTGGCTTTAGGTTCTATGGGCCCAATCACATCCATTCCCCACATGGAAAAAGGCTATGGAGAACTCATGTTATGTAGTTCATTTGAAGGAGCGTGTATGGCATTTCCATGGACTTAGCATTGGTAGCATCTCCTGACGTGATCATCACAGTCAGCTTTGAGAGAGATCCAGTAATGATGGTTCTTAATATCTTTTTGGCAAGCAAATGACAGCTCATGTGTGGACCACAGACTCCACCGTGTACTTTATCCATCAGTCTCTAGGCTTAATTTTTGTCGAGGCATCTTAAGAGGCCTATTCCAGCATCCCTTTTATAGAGTGCATCTCAGCTTTAGATAGAACTTCATAGCCATCTTATGAATCTGCTTTCGTCCGGCTTTACTTGCCCCAGCGCGTGTAGATCCATCTCGTAGATATTCTTTTATATCTTGATACCAAGGCTGTTCAATAGGATGTATCTCATTTGATACTTCTCCGATGTAATTTCCATATTTCGAGACCTTTTGGCTTGCAAATTTGATGTCGGGAATTCCCCTCCTATCAGATACGTGGATCAAGGAAGCCAATGTTGCCAATGCATCAGCAAAGTCATTCCTACCTCGAGGGATGTGGATGAAGGTTATCTCTTCAAAGTCCATGGTATCTTGATAACTTGTCGATGATAGGGCAGTAAATGATATTCTTTGGTATGATATGCCCCAGTGGTTTGTCTGATGACCAACTCAGAATCCCCAAAGACTAGTAGACGTCTGATACCCATGGACTGGGCTAATTTCAACCCCAATATATAGCCTTCATACTCAGCTATATTGTTAGTGTTATTAAATTGCAGTTTGGTAGCCACAGGATACTGTTCTCCTGTACAAGAGACAAGGACTTCCTGTACCTTCCATGTTCACGACTCCGTCGAAATACATTTTCCAAGGTTGGACTGTATTCTCTTGAGAGATTTGTTGAATTGTCATATTCCCGTCATCTGGGAAATAAGTTTCTAAGGGTTCAAAATCCCCTGACGGTGCTTCGGCAAGCTGGTCTGCAATGCCTTGACCTTTGATAGACTTCTAAGTCTCGTAGACAATGTCGAATTGTTGGAGGATCAACTGCCATTTGGACAATCGATAATTCAACATAGGTTTGCTGAATATGTACTTCAGTAGATCCATGCAGGATATGAGGTAGGTCGTGTGTCTATACAGATAATGTTGTAATCTTATGGCTGCCAATGCTAAGGCACAACATGTCCTTTCAATTTGGGTATACCTCTGCTCGCTACTGCTGAATCTTTTTCTGAGGTAATAGATAGCTCTTTCCTTGCTTCTATCATCTTTCTATCCTAGTATACAACCCATTGCATTGGCATTGACTGATAGGTATTTGAACAGGGGAACCTCATCCCTTGGGGTTACCAAGACAGGTGCTTCCATCAACTGCTTCTTGATGGTAAGGAAGGCTTTTTGACAATCTTCACTCCATTTCGTGGAGGAATTCTTCCTTAGTAGCGTGAAGATGGGTTCACACGTTGCTATGAGCTGAGAGATGAACCTGCTTATGAAATTGATTCTTCTCAGGAATCCCCGTATTTCCTTTTCTGTTCGGGGTACATGCATCTTGGTGATGGCTTTAATCTTGGCGGGATCTAGCTCAATGCCTCTGTTGCTCACTAGAAATCCCAATAACTTACCCGATTTAACACCAAAAGTGCATTTGGTCGGATTCAGCTTGAGGTTATACTTACGCAACCTGTTGAACAGCTTTCGTAGATGGCTGATGTGATCGTCCTCCTTCCTGGATTTAATGATGATGTCATCCACATAAACCTCTATCTCCTTGTACATCATGTCGTGAAACAGGGCCATCATGGCTCGCTGATATGTGGCCCCGACATTGATAAGGCCGAAAGACAATTGTCTATAATAAAAGGTTCCCCAGGGAGTGATGAAAGCTGTCTTCTCCTTGTCCTCTTTAGCGACCATGATTTTATGGTATCCAACAAAGAATTCCACAAAAGAATACATGTCATACTATGCTGTATTATCTATCAGGATGTGGATAAAACATATTGGGAAGTTATCCTTGAGACAAGCTTTGTTCAAATCCCGGTAATCCACGCATACTCGTACCTTCCCACCAGGCACGAGAAATATGTTTGACAGCAACTCCGGGTATGTTGATACCATGATGATGCCGGCTTTGAATTGCTTGACAACCTCTTCTTTGACTTTCAGACTCCATTCAGGATTCAATCGCCTAAGCTTTTGCTTGACTGGCTTGAATCCATGTTTGTTGGGCAGTCGATGGATAACATTGTCAGTGGACAGGCCAATCATGTCTTCATGAGACTATGCAAACACATCCTAGAACTGAATTAAGAGTTCAATCAAGTCGACTTTTTGGTCTTTGGTGAGGTCTATACCTATCTTGATTTCTTTAAGGTTTTCTGAGGATCCGATATTGACAGTGGTGGTTTGATCGAGGTTTGGTTTGGGTTTGTCTTTGACCCATTCTTTGAACTCCTCGGGCACCTCATAGTCATCTATCTCCTCTTAATCAATCTCCATCAAGTCGAAGTTCAGTTCTACATCAAAGTTGCAGTCACTATGAAAATTTGGCATCTCATCAGTAGGGACAAGCAAATCCACTTCTAGAGTCCTAAAAACAAAATGCTTTCACTTTAATATATGAGAGTGTTTAAACATACAAAGCATTTAGCAAAAGCATGATAAAAGTAACTACCATAGCTGTGCAACAAAATATGCAGTAAATGAAACCATGTTTCAGGGCAAATGGACTTTCTACCCTTTTACCCTTTTTGAATGAGGCATGGGGCCCTACTCCAATTGTTCAATGTCAAGTCCTCATGAATAGGGAGGATAAAGGAGTTGTGGTTGTCTGTCTCTTCTCTGATGACGACTGAGACATCCTTCCTATCAGGGCCCCTTATCCCTCTTGAAGCGAGGGATTTGGATCGATCTTTTTCATCACTGTCTGGGATATCATCGTTCATACCCTCATAGTGCATTAGAAAAATACATGTTAGGCAAATGGGTCTCGTCCTTCGTGCAGGAACTTTTCTTTTCCCTTTTTGCTCTCCCCATCAGGCTTTGGGGCTTTTCTCTCACTCATTGGTATGACAGGAGGAAACAGCATGGCTGACACAGCAGCAGGAATCTTCCTCATTGGTTTCACAAACCCTGAATCAGTGAGGTTTGGCAGCAGAATCGTGGAGGCAGGAACTTTTGGATGCTTGTGTGGGTTCCGGCGGTTTGTCCCGGATGAATAGCCCAATCCGGCTTTCTCTAACTGGCTCAGGATTTGCATCGGACTCTTGATACCTTGCTGACCTTTTCATAACCCTTCTCCAGGGTGAAAACCCAAAGATATCATTTACTGACCCACCGTCATTACTACGGAGGAAACTTTTAGTTTCAAAGTTGGTGCCCCAACAGGTAAGTACTGAGTATTGCTTACCTCCAAAGCTTAAAAACTAGCAGGTTCAATCCCTTCATCTAGAATGATCACCGGCATGTCTTCCTGTATGCAGACAGGGCATTCTGGTTCAGCATTTACCATGATTAGGTTGCCATCAATAATGTATTTGAGCTGCTAATGAAGGGTGGATGGGACTGCTCCTACCATGTGGATCCACTGTCTTCCTAACAACAGATTGTATCCGGTTGTAATGTTGAGTACCTAGAAGGATATATAGAACGTATGTGGACCAATTTCCAGTGGAAGCTCAATCTCTCCCACAGCTTCTCGACGAGACCCATCGAAAGCCCGGATAACTACATGATTCGTACGTATCCGGTTTGGGTTGATCTTAATTCTTTCCAAGGTATCGTAGGGACAGATGTTTAGGGACGATCCTTCATCTATCAGCACACCTCCAATCACATATCCTAAGGACATTACTGCTATGTGCAGTGACTTGCAATGACCCATCCCCTCTACGGGTATATCATCATCAGTGAAAGATATCACGTTATTGTTGAAGATGTGCTCTATCACATGACGGAACTTCTCAATATCTACCGTCTTTGGCAGATGAGCTTCCTCCAGTACTTTCACCAGAATGTTGAGATGATCCACCGAGGATAAGACCAGATCTAAGATGGATATGCCTCTTTCAAGCTTTGCACCACCTTGATCTCATTATGCCCCATTTTGCTAAGGAATTCTTCAATTTTCTCTTCAGCCACTCTCTCCTAGCTTTAATGACTGAATTGATCTCCCGTTGAGGCAGGTACATTAGGTTTTCCTTTGATACACTGGCAATGTTGTTTAAGGTTGAACCTTCATCCTTCCCATAGTTCCATGGGACTCTCTTCAGGCTGACAACAAGATATTGTGGCCTGAAGGGCAATATTAGAGGTTCGAGCGCAGCACCTTTACGGGATTCTTTCCTTCTTGGACCCCTTTTCCTTGCAGCATTAGGGGTGTTACGGCTAGATCCTTCTCACAGAAAATAACAGCCACTATTTCCTGATTCCACGTCATGGGAATAAAGAGTGCTTCCTTATCGGGACACTACTAGAAAATAAAACTATAGCGACGGTCGCCGACCCTCGCTATAGGCTAAAAGTCTGTCGCTATAGGCTATAGTGACGGTCGCCGACTTTAGCCTTAGCTGTCGTCGCTAAAACCTATAGCGACAGTCTTACATATCTATACCGACGGTCGGACCGTAGCTAAAAAATAACCCAAAAAAGCATTTGAAGGTTTTTACCGATGGCCAATACATATCAAAAGCGACGGTCCCGACCGTCGCTATATGATTTTTTGGCACCAATGTATGGGTGCTATAGCGACTGTCGCCGACCCTCGCTATAGCCTTTTTAAATTTTAAAAAAAAAATAGTTCTGCAAATATTTATTGAACAAACATAAAAAAATATAAAATAAAACATAAAAAAAAATTATATATATCAATAGCTCTAAAGAAGTGTAGATATCACACTAATCGTATATTTTCAGTAATTGTTGTTTACATCTCATCCAAATACAAACGCCATGAAACAAAATTCCTAACATGAGAAGAACCTAAAAGTCTAACTGCAAATAAGTTCTTGAAACTCCAGAAGCAGCATCAGCTACCATTAGATTTCTCTAGAGCTACAAAAGAAATCAATGTCATCAACAAAAAAAGAGCAACTCTAGATACATCATCTAAATACATAATGTTATTCACACCACAATACACCATCTAAACACATAACATCTAACATATTATAGAAAGTTTAAACTAATAGAAGACAAATTTTGTAAAGGAAAAGCATCCAAGTTGAGCTGAAACACGTGTCATGAGTGTTTAGATCACTGCAGGTTGAAATTTTGTAAAGGAAGACAAATTTTATTTACATAGTTGTTCTAATGCTGGCGCTATGGCTGAAAGTTGTTCCTTAATTGTTCCTGAACTCTTGTTTGGCTGCCATTAAAACCAAAGAGAAACCAGGAGGTATTTAGATAATTACTCCCACAATATAAGAAGAGAAATATATTACTATACATGATACAATTGAACAAATATGTTTACTCACAATTCCAACAAAAGTTCTCTCTCTAAGTGTTGATAGGAGACTGGTTAGCTTAACTCTAGCATCTGCGAATGCCTGCAAAAGGTGTGCCCCTTAACTTTGCTGCCAGATCACCTTTTTCTTGTACACATCCAAGAAGCCATGCTCTAACTGAAGAAGCATATTGTCCCGTTCCTCATCACTTCCATTAACCTCATCCCAAATTTGCTACATTACAACATAACATAAGTTATTATATATAAAAAACATCAAATTTATAAAGAACGAAATGGAGATATTGTAAGCTTTTGGTGGCAAACAAATATACAAAGATGAGATATTTCCAGTTATATTATTGAAAGAAAAAATATTCAATCATCCTACATAAATTCATACAGATGATGAGTGGCATATAGATAAGTCTAATAATATTATGGACATATATATATAATGAACATCAGATATCCAATATCAGGAAGAAAAAAAATCAATGGAAAGGATCAAAGATAATGTGGTAAGTTAATTTTAGCATATATTTATTGCAGATATATGGTAAATCAACCACCCACCAGGATGGAAATAATAGTAGGTGTGTCACCTTATTCCTCACCTCTAGTAAGTAATGTTGCTCAAAACCAAATAAACAAAAAAGATAAAAAGAAATATTATAAATAACAGGACAGAAAAACTTCACAAAATGTCCAACTTCCCATAAATATGCAAGGAAGGAATTCCTTTCCCTTCAACAACATTCCTATAATAAAACTATATATGCATATAACATTCATAAGCTAGGAAAGCAAAGCCACTTTTACAAAAAGTGTACACTATCAGACTTGTCTGGAGCTTCTTTTTGCGAGTCATAGTTTTAATAAAAAAAAAAATTGGGCCACTCAACTAGACGAGATCAAGAAAATTGGGATATGATACAACATTTTTGTAATCCAAGAAGTACAATTATTAGAAGAAGAAAAACAAATGGTTTATCAAAACAAAAGTACAAGTTAACTACATTATTATTTCAAACAACTGAACTTCCAGATGATTTTGAGGTAAACATAATCTCACCCTTGGCACAATCCCATTTACAACTTGAGGCAGTTGTAATGGTTCTATTTGCCACCTTCCATAAAGAGCTATATTTTGTCTACAGTCTCCCTCATCATAAACATCAAATTTATAAAGAACGAAATGGAGATATCAATTGAGTGACACCTTAATAGTTAGATTGACAAGTATACAAAAAGAAAAACTATAGTACTTGAAATGGGGACACTAGAAAATGAAAGATGTATAAATGAGTATACATAACAAGTAAATACATAACAGAATGTGTTCAACCTAAAAAATGCACACCCGATTGACTTGATCAAGCTTGCTAATAATATTGAGGCGTACAAGACTACATGCAACACATGTAATAAAAAGACAAGATAATCTACTGATAAAAACTAAAAATAACTTTAAAACTACAGAAATTGAAAAGAAAATAAAAACAGAGATCAACAACTAAAGCTAGATAGTCAGTAATGTCGATAACATACTCCAGCACACTTGGTATTAAGGTAAATACCCAATTAACCCGATAGTATAGTCCATCAGACAGTACAATGAAGAAGGACCAAGACGATCAAATTTTGCACTAACTATAGTTCTAAATTTAAAAATCATGTCCAACAAAGTTTTGGCCAAATAGTAAGATAGCTGGACTATAAAACAAAGTGAATGCATAATTAAAAAGTATAATCAAGAGGATAAATATGATCGAGTCTTGACAACACCAGACCTTCACACACAGAAGAATGTGCTGAATTGTTGGCTCGGGATATATCCTACTTTTCTGTTGAATACTGAAATTCTTAGCAGTTGGAATACTGAGTGCTAGATAATTATAATTAAATTACAAAAACTAAATGCTTTACAGGTTCTATTACATTTGAATAGAGAACTAATTTGGATCAAATATACGATGTGTTAGGATATTTCTTACGCTTCATGGACACACAGTAGCCGTGAAGGTAGCCTGAGTTGTATTGGTCCCTGTCTTAGTATCACACATAGCCCTCATCAGTCCTTTATGGAGCACACACCATAATTGGGGAAATGCGGCTTCAATGAATTCTAATATTTCACAATCAGTGAATTGACTGTCAGCCTGTGCAATATAAACAAGTAAATTAGTTTACATATTGCTATAAAATTAATAAGAATGATTACAAGACTACACTTACTATTGGTGCATTTGGGAAGAATGCCCAGAAGTTGTCTTTGAAATGCTCCAATACGTTCCTAGGATATTCTGCAATTGAGGAGTCTAACAAAGTGGAGGACATAAAATAAACTCAACAACAGAGGCATTTTTATAGGAGATGCTTCAATTGGAAAACTTCCCCCATCATTTGCATGATGTTTGCCCTTCACATTTCTGGGGAATATGTTACCAAGAAGGTGATCCAAGTCACGTATTAATTAATTCAATCTGCCTTGGCATTAGCATGAATTTCTGAGAAGTAAAATGACATTAGAAAAAAAATTACTAACAAATATTTGTTGTAACACGGTAAAATCATTGTGGTCTTAACACATCATAAGAGATGAGAATTATATTAAGAAATAGATGATAAAACAGAGTAGAAATAGCCAAGACAAATCCATAAAGACATATATAGTAGTAATAAAAATATGCAAAATGTGAAATACAAAGTATTTTTTTATGTCCCAACTATTATGTATAGAACTATTAGTTGGAGAAAGAAGTATCACATTTTTAGATACATACCTTAAGAGTTTTGGAATGGCTCATAACCAAACGATCTTTTCTAGTTTCCTTATGCTTCAAAAACTTCATAGTACCATCACCTCTCTCCTTCCACCGATTTCCATCTTTATCAAATCTATAAAGCTTTGATTTACTGTACAAAAATTCAAAAATAATTAAAAAAGAAAACCCTAAATTTTGCTCTAACAGATCGATTAGCAAATAATAAGGTTGAGAGAAAGTGTAGATCGAGGATTGTGTCTTCATCATCTTCACCGGTAGTGACGGCGACCGCTTCTGGCCTTATAATCGAAGAGACTTGTGCTCCGATTTATTCATCTTTGTCGGCTACGATTTCTTCCTCTTCTCTGTGCTTTGGATCGCTGTTGGCCATTTAGGGGTTGGGTAAGATGATTTCGTCTTATGAGATTTATGGTTGGGTATGAGAGATTTAGGGCTGGCTATAAGAGATTTAGCGGGATTGAGAGGGATCGAATTTTTGTGAAAAAATTAGTATACTGATAGCTTTTAACTTTGGAGCCTGAAAATAATACAGGGAGTAAATTCGCTTTAGAGCGAAATTCCCATTAGCTACGACCAAATAAAAGGCCTCGGTATAGGGATTTTTTTATATCTATAACGTGGGTCAAGCGGCGACCCTTGCAATAGAGTTGTGTCTTCATTCTATACCGACGGCCAGTCCGTGACCGTGTTTATAGACACCCTATAGCGATGGTTCCGTCCCGACCGTCGCTATAGCTCGTCGCTATAGGTTAAATTTCTAGTAGTGGGATAACCATAATCTTGATTTCCTTTTATCAGTTCACCGCTTTCAATCAGATTTTGAATCAGGTGACGAAGTCCCCAACAATCCTCGGTGTCATGACCGGGTGCATTGGAATGATACTGACAGATCTTGACCGACTTGAACTTCATGGATTAAGGGTTTACCGGTGGTAACAAATCTGTAACCATCCCCTCATTGATCAGTATTTGTAGGATTTCTTTCATAGGCTTATTCAAATTAGTGAAATTCCTCTCGAAGGCGAATTCCCTATCAGCTTGAAACTTCTCTTCCTTGGCCATTTTTTTGGCCCAGTGTTCGTGCTCATGAAATCGGTAATGATCCCTCATAGCAATGGAGCTAATCTCAGAGGTAGGAGGACCTACTTCACTGCTGGTTGGTCTGATTTACTAGTTGTCTAGTTATCTGATGTTGATACACGACTAGCTCCGCCAACTGTCCAATCTGTTCCTTGATAGAATTGATTTCCTGTTCTATCAGGAATCACCTTTCTGAGAACTCCCAACTATCTGGGCTATTGGTACTTGATTGTGTTGACTCTCCAATATAACTGACGTATTTGGATCCTTCTCCATTCCTCATGCTAATCATATTGACACTCTCCTCTTTATACTGAGGGAGGGGATTATCTTGCACATGCGGTTGCTCTGGTTTTGTCACTACAATATCTCCATTGTCTATTAAGTCTTAGATTTTGTGTTTGAGAGCCAACAGTCTTGTGTATCATGGCTCGGTGATCCGAAATGGTATTCACACTTTTTACTTGGGTCTAAATTCCTTCCGCTTGAACTGGCGGGTGGGAGGAGCTGAACAATCTTTTTTTGTGCTGTCAACATTTTCAGCACATTTTCTAATGAATCCCCTAAGGGGGTGAACGATCTTCGACGTCTGGCCTCCATATTTTTCTGAAACGGAGAATTAGAAGGTTATGCGGAAGCTTGAAAAGGGGGATAGTTCCTCCTTTGAATGGGCATGCTCGTCGAATTGCCTCTCTGATTCTATCCTTGAAGTATTAAGGATACTTCTTCTTCCTTCTTCTTGTGTACTCTCATGGGGTTACTCCCATAGCTCCCATGTGACGCCCCCAGAATAGGTACATTCAACCCAACCCATTCTGAGTCGCCAAATACATGGTACAGAATTCAAATACAAACTTTATATCATACGGTCGTGCAAAATACGACCACACAACTGTGAGTGTCAATACAAATATGTAGAAACTATTAAGATTCAAACTAAGTCCTCATTACAATTATTATCACACTATTTATCAGAAATAGTGAGGACTACTACTGCTCTAACTCGGACCATCACTCTGTCCCCCGACTAGTTCCCGCAACATTCTCATTTCCTAAAGAGGACAACAGATAAAAAGGGTGAGCTCAACTAGCTCAGTAAAGAATATTATGACTAAGATAATGAAAAATAAATTATCGTTAGTCTTCAACAAATCATATAAAATATAATGGACAACCAACTTCAGATCAATATTCACAGCGAAAATAACAGTTCATTAGAAGAATTAAGCAGAGAATAAAGTCTACTATCTTCTATGATTTAAAAGTCCATCATCAATATTTTATCCCTGTAACATCAATCAATATACATCTCGAATCAAGTATTCATCTTTGCACTACAGGCCAAAGATATTCATTTGTATCATCAGTGGTCATATTCATCTCAACACCTGTCATCTTTGCACTACAGGCCAAAGATATTCATCAGGTAATCATTCATCTTTGCTCTACAGGCCAAAGATATTCATCAGGTAATCATTCATCTTTGCTCTACAGGCCAAAGATATTCATCAAGTAATCATTCATCTTTGCTCTACAGGCCAAAGATATTCAGTTACATCACCTTTTAGGACTGAGAATGATGAAAAACATTTAAAAAAAACGAATCCAGTGAGATAAAAGACAAAGACTAAGGATTCGTATTTTAGTATATCCAATTCAAAAATACCTCGCAATAATCAATTATGGAGAAAAATTCAAGAATAGAGCTCAAAACTTGGATACAATCAAAGATAGTAACCTTAACAAGCAATTTGGACAAATAGAAAAAAATTTAATTTTTTCGTGAATAGTGCCGTATACGTGAATAGTGCCGTATACGTGAATAGTAACCCCGACGGAAAAAGTAAGAATTTCAACATAAAATCTATGACAATATTTCTGTATAATGATATTGAAAAGAATAACATCATTTACGAAAGAAAATAACATCCCTTACCTCAAAAAGATAGTACCTCTGACTGGAATATCGGATATAATACCGAAGGAAACTTGCACTGAATACTAATACTCAAAGTATTGAAATACTCACAAAAATACGCTCGATATTATAGAGAGAGAAAACTTCTGATTCTGGTGTGATTTTCAATTCTAACCTAAGCACCCTATTTATAGGAAAAGCTTAGATTGCCAAAGGAGACTAAAATAATAAAATAATATTATTTTTTAAAAAATTCCGCCGCCGGCTGCTATCCAAACTCAGAATTTTTTTCAACAAAAGTGGGTTTTTCAACAAAAGTGGGTCCCACCCATTAAATAATATTTATTTTCTGAAACTTCAATAATTCATAATAAATAGCCCCTTTGTCAGAAAAATACAAATTCTATGTCCTACCATAGGAAATTTAATTCTCTACAACTTTGCAGAAGAAAGTTTTTCCAAATTCCAAACATAAATTATCCGAAATCCATAAACAGATGATTTCTCACACCAAAATATTGATAAAAACTCACCAGCGCCAACTCCTTCTTTAATATCCCCAAAATAAATATTTCCTTATCATATAAATCAATAATTAATTATTCACAAATAATATTATAGAACTACAATATTAACAACCTGGTCGTTCTCAGGACAGAGGGGGCCTTCCGATAAGGACTTCTCCTTACTGGCGCGCAAATAAATAACCCCTCCTAGACAGAACTTCCTTAGACATTGTCAATAATGCTATCTAATAATATTATTCAAATAATATGAATTATTGAGTTGATAACGTGAAATACTGTGCAACGACAATTATTGAATCAATACTACAAAATATCAACTGTAGTCATTATTGAATCAATCATATAAAATGGCAACGTAGCAATTATTGAGTCAATAAAATATCAATGCAGCAATTATTGAGTCAATAATATAAAATATCAACGTAGCAATTATTGAGTCAATAATATAAAATATCAACGTAGCAATTATTGAGTCAATAATATAAAATATTGAACAGTAATTACTGTAACAATAATTGAGTAATGGCTTCTCACGTAAGACTCAATAATTCAAAATACTGTGCAATACCGTGTGCTACTATGCAACACCGTGTATCACTGTATTTTAACCACCGGGTATTTCAACAGTACTAACGGTAACAACCACGCCGTTATTTTGTAAAAAAAGTTATTTCTGTCGCTTTCTATATCCGACAGTTATTCCGTTGTGGGGGCCCACAAATAGCTGCGCCGTCGTACGAATATTCCCCGACAACAAGAATATTCCACGACCAAATGAATATTCCCCGACAACAAGAATATTTTATAACCACTTGCTCATTTTAAAAATATTTGCACATTTCACCCATAACTTTCATATTTATCAAAACAACACCTTACTATTTCGAAATAATATATAAAGAAAACTAAATCTTTATTCATAAAAGTTGGGGTCTTACAACCTCCCCTCCTTATGAAATTTCGTCCTCGAAATTGACGTACGTACCTGGTATGTTGAAAAGGTGAGGATACCTCGCTTTCATTTCCGATTCTAATTCCCAGGTCATTTCCTCAATAGCCTGGTTTCTCCACAAAACTTTAACTTGAGGTATAATTTTTGAGCGTAGGACATGCTCTTTCCTATCCAAGATCTTGACAGGTACCTCCTCGTACGTTAAATCTTCAGCTATCTCGTCTGGTTCTAACTCAATAATGCGGTTTGGATCCTTCACATATTTACGTAACACGGATATGTGAAACACGTTATAAACACGAGACATGCTTGGAGGTAAAGCGAGTCTATAGGACACATTTCCTATTAGGTCAAGAATCTCGAATGGACCAATGAATCGTGGATTGAGCTTTCCTCTCTTCCCAAACCTCGTAACTCCCTTCCATGGAGCAATACGTAATAACACATGGTCTCCAACGTTAAATTCCACGTCCTTTCGATGAAGATCCGCATAACTCTTTTGTTGATCCTGTGCCGTTTGTATACGTTGTCGAATCATTTGGATCTTTTCTGTAGTAATACGTACTAACTCCGATCCCAACAATGTTGTTTCACCCACCTCGTTCCAACATACTGGAGAGCGACACTTTCTCCCATACAACGCTTCGAATGGAGCTACGCCTATACTTGCCTGATAACTGTTGTTGTAGGAGAATTCCACCAATGGTAAGTACTTATCCCAACTCCCTTTGAAGTCTAGAACACAGAGTCTCAATAGATCTTCAAGAGTTTGGATAGTCCTTTCCGATTGTCCGTCTGTTTGAGGATGATAAGCCGAACTGAATCGTAAATCCGTACCCATAGCTTTCTGTAAACTGATCCAAAATCGTGAAGTAAATCTGGGATCACGATCCGAAACTATGGATACTGGCATGCCATGCAACCTCACAATCTCATTCACGTACATATGAGCAAGACGTTCAAGGGAATAAGTCTCTCGTATCGGCAAGAAATGAGCAGACTTGGTTAATCTATCAACAATAACCCAAATCACATCTAAGCCTTGAGAAACCTTGGGAAGACCCGTAACGAAATCCATCGTAATGTGTTCCCACTTCCATTTCGGAATCTCCAGTGGTTGCAATGGACCCTTCGGCACTTGATGCTCCGCCTTTACACGTTGACAAGTTAAACATCTCGAGATAAACTCCGCGATCTCTCTCTTCATATTGCCCCACCAAAATGTATGTCGAAGATCACGATACATTTTAGTACTCCCAGGATGGATTGCAAACGGTGTGTTGTGTGCTTCCATCATGATTCTATACTTCAAGTCGGAATCATTAGGAACACAAAGTCTGGAGTTGACTCGAAGTATTCCATCTTCCTCGATTCTCGCTTCTGGAATTGCACCTTCTTGCACCTTCTTTTTCATCTTCATCAGCTCCGCATCCGTAGCTTGAGCAGCTTTAACTTTATCAATCAAAGCTGGTTCTACGCGTATACTTGACATCATCGCACTCATTCCCACATATGATCTTCTACTCAACGCGTCAGCTACCACGTTCGCTTTTCCAGGATGGTATTGGATAGTATGATCGTAATCTTTCAACAGCTCAAGCCAACGTCGTTGCCGCATGTTGAGTTCCTTCTGAGTGAAGAAATATTTAAGGCTCTTATGATCCGTATAAATTTCCACTTTCTCTCCGTACAAGTAATGTCTCCAGATCTTCAACGCGAATACGACTGCTGCCAACTCTAGATCATGAGTAGGATAATTCCTCTCATATTCTTTGAGTTGTCGCGAGGCATAGGCTATGACTTTTCCATGTTGCATGAGAACACATCCTAACCCTTTGCCCGAAGCATCGCTGTAAATAACAAATCCATCCGAACCAGATGGTATTGTCAGAACAGGTGCCAAAATAAGTCTCCTCTTGAGCTCTTGGAAGCTCTTCTCGCATTCCTCTCTCCAAACGAATTTCGTATCTTTCCGGGTCAACTGAGTTAATGGAGTAGCGATTCGAGAAAATCCCTCTACGAATCTCCGATAATAACCAGCTAAGCCCAGAAAGCTTCGTACTTCGGTCACCGACTTAGGTTGCTCCCAGCTTTGTATTGCTTCAATCTTCGCCGGGTCCACAGATACTCCACGTTTCGATACCACGTGCCCAAGGAATGCTACTTCCTCAAGCCAAAACTCGCATTTCTTCAGCTTAGCATATAGCTTGTTCTCACGAAGCTTTTGAAGTACTAACTTCAAATGGTATTTATGATCTTCACGGCTTTTAGAATAAATGAGAATGTCATCAATAAAGACAACAACGAATTGATCTAAATACTCCTTAAATACACGGTTCATCATATCCATGAAAGCAGCAGGAGCATTAGTCAATCCAAAAGACATGACTAAGAACTCATAATGCCCGTACCGTGTTCTAAAAGCAGTCTTTGGAATATCCTCAGTTTTAATCTTCGACTGATGATATCCAGAACGAAGATCGATCTTTGAAAAGAATTGCGCTCCTTGCAACTGGTCGAACAGGTCATCAATACGAGGTAACGGATACCTATTCTTGATGGTGACATGGTTCAACTCCCGATAGTCAATACAAAGTCGCATACTCCCGTCTTTCTTCTTTACGAATAAAACAGGAGCACCCCAAGGAGACGTACTAGGATGAATAAAACTGATATCTAACAACTCTTGTAATTGGATCTTTAACTCCTGAAGTTCAATAGGAGCCATTAGATATGGGGTTTTAGAAATGGGCTTTGTACCGGGCTCAAGGTCAATAAAGAATTCAACTTCACGTTCTGGGGGTAGACCGGGAAGTTCTTCGGGAAATACATCAGGAAACTCATTAACAACGGAAATATCATTCAAATCTGATGTATTCTGGTTTAGATCAGTGACATGAGCTAAGAAAGCTTGACATCCGTTTTTCAATAAACGAATAGCCTTGGGATTTGAAATGATATTGACTGATTTTAGTTGTTTGGTGGTTTGAATTCGTACAACAGGTTGATTAGGAATATGAAAACTAACAACCTTACGAAAACAATCAATTTTGGCATGGTAAGTGGTTAACCAGTCAATTCCTAAAATCACGTCAAATGCAAGTATTTTCAAAGATATAAGATCAACAAGTAAGGTAAGGGTATCAATCTGAATCAAGCAGGATTTATAAACTGTAGATGTAACAAAGGTTTCTCCTAACGGAGTTTCAACAGATAAGTCAAAGTCTAATTTATCAGAAGTCAAGTTCAAACGTTGAGCACAAGCAGGTGAAATAAAGGAATGGGTAGCACCGGTATCTAACAAGGTATAAACTTCGCAAGAGTTTATGATCAGCTTACCCGTAATCACCTCGTGTGGATTCCTCGCGTTTTGGGCTGTCACGACAAACGCTCTTCCAGGAATCACCGACTTTGACTTGTCTGCAACCGCCTTTGGAATCACCACCCCCGCTGAACTTGGTTTCGTAACAGGACAATCTCGAGCTATATGTCCTTCTTTTCCACAGTTATAGCATCCTTTGAACTGTTGTGGGCAGTTTGGGCTGATATGTCCCTCTTTCCCGCATTTAAAGCATACGACCGGTGGTCGTTCTCCTCCCCTCGAAACAGTTGATGCTGGTGCTGATGTCGACATCTTCGCGCTCTCATTGTTGTACCTTCTCTTCTTGAAATCTCCTCCCGATTCGCTTCTTCTACTATCATGACCACGATAACCACCGGAGTGGTTACTGCTTCTGTCATACTTTCCTTCTCGCTGGTTGTCATTGCTCCGATGACTGCTGCCACCGGTACGACCTTGGTTGTGGTCCCTCGGTTGAACATAATCATTATCTCGTTCTAATAACTGGGCCCTATTTACTACATCCGAATATAAAAAAAAAATTATGAGAAATGAGGTATTGACGTATTTCGGGTTTCAAACCTCTTAGAAACATCCGCGTCATACGTTCCTCATTCTCCACCAAATGAGGTGCAAACCTGGACAGCTCCGCGAACTTAGCCTCGTACTGGGATACCGTCATGTTGTTTTGTTCGAGTCTAATAAATTCTACTTCCTTCATATGACGAATACTTTCAGGAAAGTACTTGTCATTGAACAGTTTCTGGAACGCTTCCCAAGACATCTTAAGTGCGACAGGCTGGGTACGTTTCACAGATTCCCACCAGTAATCTGCCTCTCCACGGAACATAAACGTGGCGAATGGAACCTTCTGTTCCTCTGTACATCCCAAGACATCAAATATCTTGGTAATTTGTTTAATCCACGTCTCCGCCTTGATCGGATCTGGCTTTCCCAGAAACTCTGGTGGTCCCAATTCTTTGAACTGCTTGGCAGTAACAATTCGCGAGTTGTTATTATCGCCACCTATATGTTGCACACGAGTCTCCCTCGTCTGATTTTGCATAAACTGCAAAAAACTTCTAAACATCTCATCGCTTATCGTCTGACCAACGTTATTTTCAGGATGAACATTGCCTTCTTGTTGCACGTTCTCCTGGTTAACGATTAAAGGTGTCTCCACGGTCTCATTCACTTCGTTGTTAACATTCTCAGCTGCCATTCTCAAATACTGCCATAAAACAAGGGTTAATTAAACAAATCAACATATCACATATTAACCCTATGCTCCGACTAACCAATTAAATACCACATAAGCTTAGGTAGGACACACTAGCGAAGGATTTACTCGTCTCTCCCCTCCTAGTTCTATTCCCCGATTTCCGCCAGAGATCATATCCCTAAGCTCTGATACCAACTATGACGCCCCCAGAATAGGTCCATTCAACCCAACCCATTCTGAGTCGCCAAATACATGGTACAGAATTCAAATACAAACTTTATATCATACGGTCGTGCAAAATACGACCACACAACTGTGAGTGTCAATACAAATATGTAGAAACTATTAAGATTCAAACTAAGTCCTCATTACAATTATTATCACACTATTTATCAAAAATAGTGAGGACTACTACTGCTCTAACTCGGACCATCACTCTGTCCCCCGACTAGTTCCCGCAACATTCTCATTTCCTGAAGAGGACAACAGATAAAAAGGGTGAGCTCAACTAGCTCAGTAAAGAATATTATGACTAAGATAATGAAAAATAAATTATCGTTAGTCTTCAACAAATCAGATAAAATATAATGGACAACCAACTTCAGATCAATATTCGCAGCGAAAATAACAGTTCATTAGAAGAATTAAGCAGAGAATAAAGTCTACTATCTTCTATGATTTAAAAGTCCATCATCAATATTTTATCCCTGTAACATCAATCAATATACATCTCGAATCAAGTATTCATCTTTGCACTACAGGCCAAAGATATTCATTTGTATCATCAGTGGTCATATTCATCTCAACACCTGTCATCTTTGCACTACAGGCCAAAGATATTCATCAGGTAATCATTCATCTTTGCTCTACAGGCCAAAGATATTCATCAGGTAATCATTCATCTTTGCTCTACAGGCCAAAGATATTCATCAAGTAATCATTCATCTTTGCTCTACAGGCCAAAGATATTCAGTTACATCACCTTTTAGGACTGAGAATGATGAAAAACATTTAAAAAAACGAATCCAGTGAGATAAAAGACAAAGACTAAGGATTCGTATTTTAGTATATCCAATTCAAAAATACCTCGCAATAATCAATTATGGAGCAAAATTCAAGAATAGAGCTCAAAACTTGGATACAATCAAAGATAGTAACCTTAACAAGTAATTTGGACAAATAGAAGAAAATTTAATTTTTTCGTGAATAGTGCCGTATACGTGAATAGTAACCCCGGCGGAAAAAGTAAGAATTTCAATATAAAATCCATGACAATATTTCTGTATAATGATATTGAAAAGAATAACATCATTTACGAAAGAAAATAACATCCCTTACCTCAAAAAGATAGTACCTCTGACTGGAATATCGGATATAATACCGAAGGAAACTTGCACTGAATACTAATACTCAAAGTATTGAAATACTCACCAAAATACGCTCGATATTATAGAGAGAGAAAACTTCTGATTCTGGTGTGATTTTCAATTCTAACATAAGCACCCTATTTATAGGAAAAGCTTAGGATGCCAAAGGAGACTAAAATAATAAAATAATATTATTTTTTAAAAATTCCGCCGCCGGCTACTATCCAAACTCAGAATTTTTTTCAACAAAAGTGGGTCCCACCAATTAAATAATATTTATTTTCTGAAACTTCAATAATTCATAATAAATAGCCCCTTTGTCAGAAAAATACAAATTCTATGTCCTTCCATAGGAAATTTAATTCTCTACAACTTTGCAGAAGAAAGTTTTTCCAAATTCCAAACATAAATTATCCGAAATCCATAAACAGATGATTTCTCACACCAAAATATTGATAAAAACTCACCAGCGCCAACTCCTTCTTTAATATCCCCAAAATAAATATTTCCTTATCATATAAATCAATAATTAATTATTCACAAATAATATTATAGAACTACAATATTAACAACCTGGTCGTTCCCAGGACAGAGGGGGCCTTCCGATAAGGACTTCTCCTTACTGGCGCGCAATTAAATAACTCCTCCTAGACAGAACTTCCTTAGACATTGTCAATAATGCTATCTAATAATATTATTCAAATAATATGAATTATTGAGTTGATAACGTGAAATACTGTGCAACGACAATTATTGAATCAATACTACAAAATATCAACTGTAGTCATTATTGAATCAATCATATAAAATGGCAACGTAGCAATTATTGAGTCAATAAAATATCAATGCAGCAATTATTGAGTCAATAATATAAAATATCAACGTAGCAATTATTGAGTCAATAATATAAAATATCAACGTAGCAATTATTGAGTCAATAATATAAAATATTGAACAGTAATTACTGTAACAATAATTGAGTAATGGCTTCTCACGTAAGACTCAATAATTCGAAATACTGTGCAATACCGTGTGCTACTATGCAACACCGTGTATCACTGTATTTTAACCACCGGGTATTTCAACAGTACTAACGGTAACAACCACGCCGTTATTTTATAAAAAAAGTTATTTCTGTCGCTTTCTATATCCGACAGTTATTCCGTTGTGGGGGCCCACAAATAGCTGCGCCGTCGTACGAATATTCCCCGACAACAAGAATATTCACGACCAAACGAATATTCCCCGACAACAAGAATATTTTATAACCACTTGCTCATTTTAAAAATGTTTGCACATTTCACCCATAACTTTCATATTTATCAAAACAACACCTTACTATTTCGAAATAATATATAAAGAAAACTAAATCTTTATTCATAAAAGTTGGGGTCTTACATCCCAGATTGGATATGTTCGGCCACGGCTTCCAAGGCAGTAAGATCTTTTATCTTCCAAGACTTTAGCCCCATTTCGGCCATCTCTCCGTGTTTGATTTTTGAGAATGGTTTTCCTATACCTGCTAGGACCCTCTCGTATTATGGAGCTTCTTGAATATTGATGAAGGTCAGGACTATCTCTGTCTCTATCATGGGCAGGGTGACTTGTGCCACCATCCATCTCCATCGTTGAGTATACTCTCGGAATGACTCAGAGCTCTGCTTCTTGACTTTGGTGATTTAATAGCTGTCTGGAGCCATCTGAAACTAAAAATTATGTTGATTGAAGAAGGTATGTGCTAACTCTTCCCAGCTGTGAATTTTGGAATTATTCAGTCGAGCATACCAAGCTCTAGCCTCTCCGATCAGACTTTTCTAGAACAACTGTATTCTGAGCTTCTCGTCCTCTGCATAGGATCCGAGTTCTTCAATGAATACCTTCAAATGGGTCTCCTAATCCATCATCTTTCTCAAAATCAGGGACTTAAAACTTGTCGGGATATTGAGCCCCTGGAAATATACATAAATCTGAATAATTGACACTCCCAAATGCCCCAGTCCCATTGATGGATCAGATTGTTTCTTCCATTTGTTGGACCTTTTTCATAATATCATTATCCTCTTGATTTTTGTTAAGGTTGATGATTTCAGGGGTTTTGTTGGTTGGGTCCTTGTTCAGAGATTCACGGGTCTGAGGATCTTTCTTGCCGGTGTCCTGACTGCCATCGGGTGTGGAGGATTCTGCTTGACCGAGTGTTTATTTACCCTACAGACTTTTGCTTTGCTCTTTAAGGAAAATAGCTAATTCAGCTATCTGATTCTTTAGTCCATTCAAATTCCTCCCTAAAGACAAGGGCGGATTCAGGTTGAGCACTTGAAGCCATGTTTGGAGATGGGCTTAGTGCTTTCTTAGGTTTGGATCTGGTAACAAGACCAATTTTTTCCTACAACAAATGTAGGTGTGTTAATCTTGATGTATATATATCAACCGGATGCATACTATGCAATGTTTTTATTTTTGAGGTTTTTTAATCTTATCCTGTAAAATAAAGGTTATTTATTTTAATGACAGGATAACATAACAGGATTCACAATGAAATGTATACTTACATTGAATCTTTAAATTTACATTGGAATTCGAAAATTTACATTGAATTGAAAGAGGAAGGCACGAAGAAGCTTCCCTTCGAATTTGGTTAATCAGAGGTTGACCTATCTTAGGCTACTCTCGCGGCTTTTCAGCATGAATGTCCCCAGATCATCGCAATCTACTAGAGGAAAAATTAATCCAATCTTTCAATTGGAGCGGATCTGAGTGGTACTTTTCCTGAGCTCCGCAGGATTAGTCTCATTTGAGTCCAATATTCAAACACCAACGGGTTCGCCTCCTGGTGGAGAAATCACACAACATACATTCACATACATCGTGTCTCACCGTATGAAATGATGACATTTGTGCAATGCACTAACATAAAGCAGTAAAACATTCATTCACATCCATTCAATGTAAAACACAAGATCCACACATAAGCAGATTTAAAGGGAAATTTTGAAAAGATTTGAGCGTGGCCTAAGCCCTCTACTGTCCCCAACAGAGTTGCCACCTGTCGACATCAGGAAATATCTTATCGCTTTGGACATATCCTTCTCTCTTCCTAAATTTTGTTGTTTTCTACCCTTATTTGCCTTATCTGTTTTTAGAAAAGGTGAAGATTTTGTTAGGAAAAGGCCAACATGTATCTTGTCGACGATTTGAAAGGTTTACAGAATCGCCAATTGGTAGATTTAAAATAGTTGTACCAACTCAACCGAGTTTTGTTTGATTTTTGCAAGTAGGCCCAATTATTGGACACTGTCAAAACTTGGCCTTGAAACTGAGATTCTTAAAGTTCGGGGGCTTGGTTAAGTGGGGGGAAGGTGTTAGGCACCCCCCTCGACTCCCGTGAAACACGGTACCGCATCTTTTTAATATTCCCCTTTTAAATTGCAACGTGTGTGTATGCTGGAGGTAATTGAGCCTACGTTTGTTTGATTTGAAAGTAGTGGCATGCTTCGTTGGACCTATATACGAAGGGTTTGATTTATTTGAAAAGTCCTTTTATTTTAGACGATATATGAAAATGATGTTTTGAAAGGTTGGTTTTCAAACCCTTATGCTCGCATAGGAATTGAAGCATATTGATACTTTCATTTTATTCCGTTCAGTATTTGGCATGATTTGGATGTTTATTGTAGGGATGCGAAGCATCCTCGACCACAGAATTTATATACAAGTGTCAGTCATCTTTTGGGCATGACAGTCATCAAAGTGACTCTAGCACTACAAGCCATATTTCACTATGTTTAAACCTTAAACCCGGATACACTACAGGAAATCACACATTTTATGACGAAATTTTTTGCCACGCACAAAATTTTGTCACAATTTGTTAATTAATAATTACGAAATTCATAATCGTCACTAAAAGTTTTGCTTTTGTGACGACCTTTAATTTTGTTACTATTAATCATTTATATCGTCATTAATTTACACATTTGATGACGATTAACAAAATTTCGTCACAATTTATTTTGGAGGTAGAATTTTCTACCAAAATTTTGGAGGGAAACTTTTAATGACATGTTTGTAATAATTGATGACAATATTTATTGTCACACAATATTTCTTTCGATGACAACATAATAGTTTGTCATTAATTATTTGTAAATTTTAGTGACAATGTGATTTCGTCACTAATGTTCACATTTAGTAACGCCAAATACAAATTCATCACAATTTTATTTGGAGGCAAAAATTTTCTAAAAAATTTTGGAGGGAAAGTTTTTTAAGACGGAAAAATAATAATTTATGACAATTTGTATTGTCATAAATACCAATTTTATATGACAAGATACTAGTATGTCACTAATTAGATGAGTGGATAAGTGACAAAAATATTTCGTCATAAATTCTTATATTTAGTGATAAAGTAAGTAATATCGTTACAATTTTATTTGGAGGCAAATTTTTTTTATGAAATTTTAGAATTGAGCCAATTAATGAGTCCAATGAGTTAAGTTTTGTCTAACATGAGCTTAGTTTATTTGTTAGATCGACAAACTTCATTACTATAGATAATTAAGTTGTTATTAGCACTACAAGAAAATAGGGATGTAGCGAAGGAAAATTTGTGAAGGAATTCATTACTTCACATGAGGAGTTTTCTAGCGAGGGAATAATGAAGGAAAAAAATAGTGACAATATAGTTATTCTGATGGAAACATCCTTCACAATTTAGATTTTTTCTTTCGCAAATTAAGATGATAGAAGGATGTTTAACTGCCAATTTTTGATGAAAATTTGCGAAGAAAAATATTATTAATGAAGAAATTATTACTCGCTATATATTATTGGTGAGAGATTTTTTTCGAGAGATTAAATTATTCACTATTTTATTAAAATAAGTTTTTTAAAATTAATTATAGTGAATATAAATTGTGTTATATATAAATAGATTAAATTGTTTAGAATAGTAAATTTATTTTTAATAACATTTTTTAAGCAACTTATAATATCAATTATTTTTTAATAAACTATAAAGTAAAGGGAAATGTTATAAGCCCTAGTTTGCATTTTTATTCCCTCTTTTTCCTAAAATTTGTCGCGCTCGCTCTCTTCCCTCTCACCTGCGATTCTCTTTTCCCTCTCCCTCCTCACTTGGCGATTCCCTTTTTCTTCTTCATCAGCGACGATACTATTTTTCTAACACAAACTATGAAGAGATTATATCCCCAATTTCTATGTCTAATCCAAGCCCTAAACTCAAATCCCCAAATATTGTATCCCCAATTTCAGTTACAGATACAGAGAGAGAGAGAGCAATTTAGAAATTGTCTAGTATTGTCAATCGATCTACCGGAGCAAGATAAAAGAAGCAAAGAAGGGGCTTTTGATTGTTGGGACATTGCAGATATATAGAGAGAGAGCAATTTGGAGCAATCACAATTCGAAAATTGTCTAGTATTGCCAATTGAGCTACCGAAGCAATCGCAATTCAGCCATCGCTTAGGTAAGTATTAAGAATAAATTTCAGCAGATTTTTGGTTTATGTTTGGTGACTTTGGTAGATGCGAAATATATGAGTGATGCAAATTATATGAGGCTGCTCTTCATTATCCGTTTAGATTTGTTCTACTTTTTTTTCTTGGAGGATTCTGTAATGATTTGGCTTATCAAATCTATTACAGAGCACAAGTTCAGCTCAAATATATGGAAATAGTAACTTTTGGGAGAAGATTCAGAAAGGGGAAGAGAGATTATTGAGCGAGAAGTAGAGAGATTCAGAAAAATAAGAGAGAGAAATAATTCATTATCATTCATGACCTTAGCAATTACAAACTGACTATATATATTGCTTAGCTCTCACATGACTCAGCCATAAGCAACAAAGCCACACAATTCGTATGAGAAAAAGCTATATTAGACTCGTTACAAGAAAAGAAAAGACAATATTAACCTTGATGTCATTAACTACTTATAGCAATATAAGAGCAACCACCTTCAGCATAAGAGCAACCATCTTCAACGTAAGAGCAACAAACCTTGCTTGCTTATTTCATCAGAATAGAGGTAACCTCACAATCCCCCCTCCATCAAAACAACCTTGTCCTCAAGGTTGGAATTGAGGAAATTGCTTATGAAATTTCTCCCAGTCTTCCCAAGTTGCTTCAGATGGTAGAGTGTTGGACCATTGAATTAAAACTTCAACTGCTGCAGCATTGTTCTTCTTAACCGGTTTCCTGGTACCAGATTGTGCCTGTTTGATAACACCAAGTCCCTTTTAAAATGGAACAATCTCTTGTTGCTGAATTGCAAAGGCCTTCGCAAAACCATAAACATAGATGCCTCGAAGAAGATTTTCTTGCAATCCCAAAGCATCTAAATTATTATAACCTCATTGTATGATGTATCCCAACTAGAACAATTCTCTGCAACATCAATATCCATTTTCCTCATCACAAGAGCATGACATGTATCCCATAGTCCATCAAGAAACATTTCCCAACCTCTTCGAACACTTTCCCATAGCTGCATATTTAAAATTATTGAGAATAACCACTGTCCATAGATGCATTTCACTTTAACACTTTGATACTGATTTAGGTTGGTGCAACTATTATCAACTTTACAACCAACCTTAATGAAATGGAGCCCAAGAAAAGAGGTGAAATTTACAACCGTCTTTCGGTGGTCAGAGTTCAGCTCACCAGGGAGTCGTAAACAATAATTAACATCAAGAATTATGGCAAAAATTAAATGGTTGCGATCACCACATCTAGGTGTGATAAGCTTTAAGGTATGTAAACAAATGTCATATAAAGCTTCATAGTCTATAACCATGCACTCATCTGCATTTTCAACCAATAGATGAACAAGCAAAGTTGCATTGTAAGGGTCAACCACCTTATTAAATACTAAAAATCATTGTAGACAATCACAATTCTTGGCTTCTTCCATCACAACATCTAGCATAGAACCAATGAACTCAGTTCCTTTAATGTAATGCCCCTTCACCCAGTTGTTACCCATATCAGATTGGAAAAAAACAAAGTTGTCTAAACAGATGATCTGAAATATTCTCTCATTTATCTCTGGCTACAAAAATATGTAATCGAAAATTCGACTCTCATTCTCAACAAGCTTATCAGACTTATTCATATTCTCCATATTTTCAACAATTATCAACTTATTAGTACCATCGGCAGACTCAATAACACGGTATTGATAGAAATAAGGGTTGCTTCGACCACCAGGGTCAAAAATAAGAGCAAGAAACTGGTTTCTACCATTACTGGGCATTTCATCACTAACCAGTAGTCTACCCAATACAAAAGCCTTTGTCTGAACCATACTAATAAGTCTACCACCAACTTTATAATATGAGTTAATACCTTCATGAGAAAGGTCACATAATATAAGACCTTGATTTCTAAAGAAAAGATGGGGTATACCTTGTATGTAATCATATTCTTTGGATCTTTTTCCCATAAACTCCTCGGCTAAAAATTTCTCGTGCTCTACTGTGGAAGAAATTTCAAAATTCTGATCCTTGTTATTGCAAAATTCCACAAAAAATTCTTCAAATGTTCCTTCATTCTCATTTGAAAGCATAAAATTATGCTTTATCACATCTTCATAGGTCACAACATATAAGCAATCTTCAGTTTCATTAAAACCAGAAATTAATAATTTCTTTTGCACATATTCAAAGGTCTCAACATATAAACAATCTTCATCCTGATTAAAACCAGAAATTAAGACCTTCCTATTTGATATACCTCTTGTAGAACTTTCGTCAAACACCTTGTGAGCGGCACCAATTCCTTGATTCACATTTGTTTCACCTTTGATTTCTTCACTATTTGATCTTACCTTTATTTCAGAAATCACCTCCAAACCTTTTCCATTAGAAGCTCTTACGTCATCAAACTTGTTCATGACTTGCTTGAACTCTCTGTCCATAGAACTCTGCAGTCCTTTCATTAATTCTTGAATTTTCTCAAAATTATTTTCATTACCAATCTCACCTTCAAACAATTCCAAAACTGAAGAATCTGAACTATGAGAATAACCTGGTATATCCATTGTTTGAGGTCCCCTTACCTCAAAGAGAGCTTCTATTCCTTTCATCATTTGTTGTAATTTTTGTTCCATTTTCTGCTCAACTTTATCCTCAAGGTCAACCACCGATTCCTATAGCTGAGTTCTCAACTGTTGGAATGAATTGGTATGGTCAGCAATTTGGGTTTCGAGATTCGTGAATCGTTGATTATTAGTTTCCATAACTAGATGAGTGGCTCTGATACCAATTGTAATGATTTGGCTTATCAAATCTATTACAGAGCTCAAGTTCAGCTCAAATATATAGAAATAGTAACTTTTGGGAGAAGATTCAGAAAGGGGGACAGAGAATATTGAGGGAGAAGTAGAGAGATTCATAAAAATAAGAGAGAGAAATAATTCATTATCATTCATGACCTTAGCAATTACAATCTGACTATATATATTGCTTAGCTCTCACATGACTCAGCCATAAGCAACAAAGCCACACAATTCGTATAACAAGAATTGTTAAGGGAAAAGCTATATTAGCCTCATTACAAGAGAAGAAAAGACAATATTAACCTTGGTGTTATTTACTACTTATAGCAGCATAAGAGCAACCACCTTCAGCATAAGAGCAACCATCTTCAGCGTAAGAGCAACCATCTTCAGCGTAAGAGCAACCAACCTTGCTTGCTTATTTCATCAGCATAGAGGTAACCTTACAGATTCACTGTCTTTTTTGTAATAAATTTTGGTTGATTGATGTGAAAATGTTATCCTTTTTTGTTTGGGATCAGTTCTCGGTCCAGGTGATTAAAATAGGTAAGCATGTTTAATAGTTTAATAGTTTGGGTGGTATTCTAGTAATCCCCACATTTTAGTAGTATATAACATATATGTTTTACATTTGTTTCCTATTTCAAGAAAATTCTAGCTTATGTAGCATCAGAAATGTCTCCATGGGATATCAAGATCCACCCATTTCAACTATGAGATGCACGAAGACCCATCCACAAGTTGCATTAAATGTTTTGTTTCCCACATATTGCAAACAAACATATTACTTGAGTTAGTTTCTTACCACCATTATGCTCTGTCTACTGTTATATGTGTGTCCTATTTGGTATATTCTTATAGACCTACCTGTTGCCTCTATAGGGCTTTTAGAAACTGCTTTTCCTCTTGCTTGTTTATTTAACCTTGATATAACCCTTTTAACCTTTCGTTAGTGTATCTGCTTTAGCACTGTCCACTTACAAGCTAAAATATGTAACACAATCACATCATAGACGCTCCCAATGTCCCAAAATTGAGTACTTCTGCCAATATTAAATAATCTTTGTTAAATTTTTAATGTGCTGAATTGTTCCAAGAATGTGTAGAGGGACGACAATCTGAGACAGCAGAATCGCCAACTATTTTGAAGAAATACTGAACCTACGGGTCACAAAAGCTTGGCACATTTACTAGCAATTGGGAGTAATTTATTTTTTGATTCTCTCGAAATGTATAAATATATTTATACTTGCTTGCTATTGATATTAT
Organism: Panax stipuleanatus; assembly: GCA_020205555.1. Lineage (NCBI taxonomy): Eukaryota > Viridiplantae > Streptophyta > Magnoliopsida > Apiales > Araliaceae > Panax > Panax stipuleanatus. The sequence goes on along the minus strand of CM035126.1, from coordinate 61,004,453 downwards.
GAGAGAATAAGATGATTGATTCTTGTTCATTTTCCTCCCATAGATAGATTCTAGTGCTCTGGTGGAGAGTGGTGAAAGCTTTATCAATCCATGGTCAATCACTACCATTAAAAATCTACTGGAGAAGATGAAAGCCCAGATGTCAAATTATGAAGTGAGACAACTTAATTATCATTTGTGGAGTATGTAATACTAAACATCAAATACTAGTTTCTTATGCAGTTTGAACCTTGTTCCAGGGATACCATCCAAATGTTAAAGCATATTCAGGAAAAATAGCATTGTCTTCTTTGCAGAGATCAGCTAGGAATAAGGTTATTTTTATAGGTAATTCATATGTATGCACTTAGGTTTGCTTTTGATTTAGAGTATGTTTCACTTTGGACTTCCTCCTTGAATTTTTGTAATGTGCTTTATCGAAGCTTACTAAATTAAGGAGCTAACTATTAACATATTTGCCTTTCTCAATCTTGTGGTTGTTTGGAATAATTTTTGGGTATAGAAAACTATACACTTTTGTGTTTTTCTTTTTAAATTTATTGTTACCTGAGACAAAATACAAAACTCTTGATTTTTGCTGCAACAATTAACATAAAAAGGTCATTTGCACTTACTGAATACCAGAGGAATATTTTTTTATTACCAAAAGAGAGATTGATTTTCTTATATACAAAGTTGTTATATATATAGATTTTTACAGTTTGGTGCAGATAATTTGCTTTAATTTTTTCTCCAAGGCACAAATATAATAACCCTTCACTAGCTCTGTTTTGTACTAATAACAAGTTAATATATGCACTATAACCAGCAATACCTTATTTTGCCGAGTCTCTTTTGCTGTAGGATGCTCATTGAGCAAAGACAAGGAGGTTTTGTTGTAAATTATACATGATACCCATATAAACGTGAATCTTTGGCTTTATAATCAAATATCATGATGTCCTCTTTAAGTGCTATTTTTTACTTAGAGCCTCGAGGGCATTATAACCTGGAAGCAGCATGTAATCATGTTTAGATGCAAATAAGAATTAATATGAATCCATTTGCTTACAATTATTAATTTAGATTTATTTTTTGCGCATATGATAGTCTAAAAGAGAGTGCCCAAGTTAACAAATATCATGAATGTCTATAACTGACTAATTTAATTGTGCCAATATAACATATAATATGCGGACGGTTCACTTACTGTCTACCTATTCGTTTAGGATGCATGGTGCTGGACTAGTTTTGGCCAGAAAACATGCCAACAATAGGCTATACTTTCCAAAAGATAAACTCAGTCAAGGTCTTATATCTGTTTCTAAACAATTATGCAAATATGTTTCATGTGCCATACCTTTTGAACTCCAATTTACTGGTTTTAACTAGACGTGCCTAGTTAGTGTAAGGTACATCATCCTTCTGTTTGCTAGTTAATGAATAAATTTGTATTTCTCAGTTCTCTGATAATTGTGTAGTAGTATTAGTACCATCTTGACATATTTCGGGCTTTCTCGAGATTTTTCTAAATTCATTTGGCTTTACAATGCTCTGAGACTTATAGCATAGCCACTTCATTGTATACTAATTTCGTTGTACATAATGTCATATTTGACGGATAATCTCTGTTGTGTAGTGTTCACCCACACCCACTCTCACTCCCACTCCCACCCACCTGATAATATATATATATATATATATATATATATATATATATATATATTATGCACCACCATACAGAGGTGAAAATCCATGATGGTGTACTTTCCTTCAATAATTTTAAGATTGATAAAGCTATAGTACTGTAGATAGAGAGACCCCCTCTTGGTGTCATCACATTTTGCTTTATTTCATGATAGATGATGTATTCCTTTAGGGTGCATGTTTTCTTTAATAAAATAATAAATGCCTTATTATGTATGCAAAGTGTGACTTGTATTGTGTTACCAATCAGATTGGCTGTAATGTATATTGAACATTAAATTTGTGGAGCAAGAACGTCCTCTTATAAGGTATTGCATTCTCTCTTATGTGCAGAACACCCATCAAAGGAACACTACCAAGCAAACTGCAGAAGGCAAGAAGGCAACTATAACTACAATTTTTTGAGACCTGGTATCTGAAGAGTAATGAACTATCATCTGTCTTGATGTTCAACATAATTGAATGCACTTGTAAAAGATTACTCATTCCTGCTCAATAGCCGAAGATGGCGAATTGCAGGGTTGTATACGCATTTACTTACTTACATCCTTGTATCAAACTTATCGAACGTATCCCCCCAATTGAACATAAAAAAATGTTTGTCATTTATCTCTTCTGCTAATGGAATAAAAGCAATGTTCTAAAAGGCGTTAGGCGGGAGGCGGGCGGCCAGTGGGGGCCTAGCGCCTAGGGGGTCTAGGCATGATTTTTTATTTTAAGTCAATTTTAATATTTTATCTTACATTTATCCAAACAAAATAATAATATAAAGCAAAATAATCTATAATAAAGATAATAAAAGCCTTTACTTAAAGTTCAAACACATAGCCATATTGTCAATGTCAAAGTTCAAACACAAACATGCAATTGTTCAAAGTTCAAACATATCTTTAACATATTAGTTTTATTCATAAACAAGATTGCTATTAAATAATAAAATTTAAAATTTCAAGAATTCATTTTAATATTAAAACTTAAGAAACTAAATATAAATTTAAGAATTATATTGAATTAAACTAAATATTACAAATGTATCATTATTTATATAATTTGAAGTTGATACAAGTTTAAAAAATTATAACTATAATAAAATTATCCATTTTAACTTGATCTTGTTCACTTCTTGTTGTGATTTGATATGCTGCAAGCTGCATTATGAATATGGTAAATCATTAGAAAAATAAATATATCAAGATTTGGTTTGGGTAGTTATTAAAATAAAAAAAACATCTTCGCCTAGGCCCCGCCTAATTTTCTAGAGGGATTTTTTTGTCGCCTTAGGCCTAGGCGAGGCGCCAGGGGAGCCTAGTGCCTAGGCGAGACGCCAGGAGGGGGCTTAGCGCCTAGGCGGGGCGCCATGGGGGGCCTAGCGCCTAGGCAGCGCCTAGGCCGGGATTTTTAGAACATTGCTTAAAAGGCCAGTGCGACTATAGTTCAATTGTTGGGCTATTATAAGAAATTTCTTATTGCTTCAGGCATGTTGAGGTTTTACTTATTTGACTGCAATGAGCTGATACAATGATAAAAATATTTGATCAATACTCAAATATTATTATCCTGATATTTCTTATCGTGAAGTTATTCAGTGATGGCATTTATCGCATCGATGATTAACGGTAAATATCATCACAAGCATGTAAGTTATTTAAAAGCAATTTAAATAGGTTGGTGCTTACAGGTATCAAGAGCTTTTGTCGATTCTCATGACAAATCTTCAGAGGTAAAGAAAATTCTCTTTACCCAAATCCCCTATATATACTTGCTTAATATGTTGTATCTGTACAGATATAGCTACTGAAATTTAATTAAAATCTTACTGTATCCTTTACTTGTATAAATTTTATTATAATTGCCAAATGGGTGTTCCATTTTTGTGTTGCAGATAGAGGATTCAGACGTATGGTTTCTACAGATTTCTTCATTAAAAACAAGTTCTCTTAGCTTATGCACCGATTTCAGCAGTTCATGGTCTATCTTTATGATTTCCTTTGGTTTCTCTACTCCTTTTTCCTCTTCCCATTGAATAGATGTCCCCTAATTCTTCCTATGTAAAATTTCTGCCTGGCCTTAAAAAATAGGTGTAAAATTGTCATTGAAATGGAAAAATATATGATAAAGCTTTTCTGTTATGCTTTTTACTTTTGCCCTGCTTTGTTTAAAACTCTTGTATATCACTGATGCCATTTGTTGAATAGATTGCCAGGGAAAATTGTTCTTTGATTAGTACTGACCTGATTTAACCATTCCTTGAGCATTCAAAGGTAATCTGGATTCTGGCATTGTTTCTCATGTTACTAGACTTTAGTTATGGATGATTATGAGTATCTGCATTTAAAGTGCAGTTTTATCTTACAAAGTAATGTGTAGTTGAACTGATTCCTTGTTACCATTTCTTTTAGAGGGTAGATTTTGAAGGCAGCAAATGAGAGCTTAACATGGTTTAAAACAAAGAAATATTCTTATTATCTTGCTTTGATTTACTATACATGTATACAATATAGTATAATTATTGTATTAGTAGCTGTACATAGATTTTGTTCTCCCTCAAACCTTGATCATCTAACGCACAGGGCTTCTATTTATTTCATTGATAGATAAATCAGTAAATTCTGAGAGGATTGCTCTATACTCATCTCCAGTAAGTGTCTCCTTCTCAAGTAGTACATCTACTAGTTTATCAATTGCCTCTCTATTCTCCCTTACATGTTTTATCGCAATTTCATATGCACTCTCCACTATGCGTCGTACTATTATATCAATGTCCTCTGCAAGTTTCTCTGACATTGAATTTATTGCTAGCATTCTCAATACCACATCACTGCTTTGTGCTTCCGAATCAGTCAATGCCCAAGGTCCAATCTCAGACATTCCAAACATCGTCACCATCTGGTAATTAAATAAGAAACCATTAGTAGGTCTGTTATTGTAATGTTTGATAGTAGTGTGCATACAAGCCAATCATGTATGATGATAAAGCACATACTTTGTAAACAATCTTATTTATTTATTAATAAAATATTCATTTAAGTCATTTAATTATCTACATGGTGCTGTTTTTAATAATATGTTAATAACCCATAGTTTTAAGCAATGATTTTAGAATCATGATGAGATCATGCTAATGAGATCTAAATTCTTAGAAAGCTTAATAACTAAAATAGTTTCCAATTGTGGGATTACTAAAATGGGGATTAGTAAATCCGGATAGATTGGTACATATGTTGCTTGCTCATTGGATGAGGATGACTGATCTCATGGTCATTTGTGTGGAGATACTAAAGCAAGTATGTAGGTGTTTATTGGAGAATAAGTTCACTGAACGTGACTCGCTATGGAATACCTAATGGAGTTTTACTCGCCTGTTAATAGGAATTCCTAATGTGATAGTAGTACAAGTGATCCTTGGACTTGAGATTATCATAGTATCTTGTATGTAACAAATTATACTTTGACTTATTCCTTAAGGCCTTTTAAGGCATATATAGGGTATGCTGGGTTATAATGAGTTGCATATGGAGATAATGTATGATCAATAAAGAATCTACCACCTCTAGTAAAAGAAGAGATATGTCCTATGTGATTCGTTAAATGACAACCCAGGAATCCTTGGCCAAGGTGGAATGAAATTAGAAAGGAGTTTCTAATTTGCATTATTTGGAGTTGTCTATTTTCTAATCGAAATACATATAATTAAATAAAATAAGACTTGACAGTAAATCCATGTCTTATATTTAATTGGGACATTGTATGGTGGAAGGATTGAATTGTACGGTAACTATTTACTCACAGGTTCTTTTATGATTAATGTTGAAATCTATATTATCTAGAAAGTCGTTGATCGCTAGGGAGGCTTATCCCTATTGTAGAATAAATATTATTTATTTAAATAGATTATTAGTTTAATTTATTTATTTAAATAAGATTAGAATTGTTCTAATTGATTTATTCACAACCAGTTTAATATGGAGAACCTAAAGGGTCACACCATAAAAGGAAGAATAATTATTTAAGAAGGTAATGACATAATCATAATAATGCATTAAATGTAATTAATTTAATCTATGGTGACAGAATAAATTAAATAGCTTAATATTTATTATTTAATATTTTAAAAATATTAAATATAAATTAATAAGAGATGTCTTATTAATATTATTATAATTATTATTATTTTAATTTTTAAAGGAGTTTAGTAATTAATTTAATATTAGTACTCTCATTTATTCCTAATAAGATTAGGAGATAAATTAATTAAATGAATTTAATTAATTATTCCCAATGTGGTGGGAAGCCTAAATTAATTAAAGGAGTTTAATTAATTAAATGAAACCCCATGTCTAATAGGATTAGAAGGGTTGACCAATATCTATATAAGAGGAGTCTTATAATAGATATCAGTTGATGAAATTTCAATTGTTGGAGAGTACTCCTTTTCTATAGAGGATAGAAAACTAAGGTTTAGCTAAACACCCTCCTTCTTGATAACTACTCTTCCTTGGTGGATCACCTTTAGAGGCCAAACACTTAGGTGACTAATGTTGATCAAAGGAAGGAATCTAACCCGGAAATTCAAGGAGATCACGAAGAACAAGGAGTTGAACTAGTACCTGTGGAAGCTTCGTTCTACAAGTGTATGATTCTATAACTTCTTATTTATCGTTTTAAATTAATAATTTGCATAAAGGATGATCCCGGTAATGATTTTGTAGAAATTTTTTAAACTCTGATATACCATGCTTCCGCTAATTTTTGCAATTTGATTGCGTCACGATTTCGTACAAACCGAACAATGTTATCCTTTATACTTTTCTATTTTTGTTTCCACTATATGTGAAGGTAGAAGACAAATAGGACACTTTCTTGTTCATTTTATAAGATTTCATTTAGGTATTATTTGCAAAATTTCCATGGAAATACTAGTGGTGATTTCTGATTCACCAAATTGTTAAACAGAATTTATATATTTTGTAATTTAATGAACTGTAGTATTTATTTATCTCAAATAATTATATACTGTTACAGAATTTATATATTTATTTGTTCTCCGTGGTTTCTGTAGTTATCACAGACTATATGGACATCAAGTTTATATGTGTTTTAATTTGGTTTTTTTTCTTTTCCTCTAAAGTGGTCATCTTCTGTGATTGTTTAGGTATCACAATGACATTGATGATACTAAATGGAACCCATCGTCAGATGAGAACATTGGTTCATATTATTCTATTCATGACCTGTCTAGAAAGGTGGTTAACATTGGATTCTATTACACATCTCCACAAGTCCTCCAAAAATAACTTGATTGTGCTGTCGCTGATAGGATTGCAGTGTTGGATATTCAACCCCAGCAGGGTCTTGCCTAGTTTTCCATGGGAAGGCATACTCTTGTTAGAAACCTTAGAGCAACCAGACAAGGAAAGGATCTGTATTCACAGAAAGTCTTGCTCCTAGGCACAAGTGAAGCAAAATCTGTTACATGAATCATAAATATCGTTATGGTAATACCCGAGAATTTCCATATATTATTAAATAAATATATTAATGGAAATGAGAATTTATTTGAATATAAATGATTTTGTGTTATGAGATGAATTAATTCAATTATATATAATTGAATAATTATAATAATTGAGAAATTGGTGGAGTTTGTGATAAACTCGTTGATTGCCTTGTGTGGCACAGTGACGTAATATAAGAATGATTATATTAATTTAAGCGAACAATTAATCTATATTAATTGTTAATCGAAGAATATTAATTAACTGTTATAAATACTAATGAGGATTGATTAATAATATGTGATTATTATTATTGCAAGAAACATAATAATAATGAGCAACGTGTTTATAAATATAATAAGATTTATATCAAAGTGATAATTAATCATATAAGGGTTAATTAAATTGTTATGGAGGTTAACAATTATATTGATTGATGTAGGATATGTGCATATTATTAATATTCAATTTATAAGATGAGAAATTATATATGCAAGCATGCGAATTAAATGTGTAGCATATATTAGCTGACTATGTATTATGTGAAGTGTAATATGACACTATTATATGGTAAGGCTTATTAAACCATGTGAGCTACTTGATTAATAACTTGTGTGACAATAAATATGTGGGTATACATTGTATAATATATCATGAACATATTGTAAACAATTAGTTTTAATAAAGGAGACAGTGTAATGTGTTAACATCTGATTAGATTATATCCGGTATTAACAAAATGTACATGGATTATACGTGTCACTTACTACAGTATATGAATTATTGTGACATTTCAATTAAAGACCTAAGTGTCTAAATATGTGTGTGTATATAACCTAAGTATTAACACTAGTTTGTTTACAAATTGGAAATGCTGAGATTTTTATGCCTTGTCCCATATTAATAAGACACAAACCTTGTACACGTAAAACACTCATGAAGCTAGCCTACTCCTACCTTCTCAAACTCAGCATTCTAGCCATCATGATCATGAAGGGAGTGGGTGGAATAGTGGAGATCACCAACTAATTTCCAACTCCCTCTTATCTAGCAAACATTCCTATAATCTGTTAGTTTGATTTTGGATGTAATTGCATTGCCTGGTTATGAAATTCTTCTATAAATATAACCCATCCTCTTCCTAATTCATTTGCTGAGAATTTTGGCTAAGTAAGTTAAGAGTTATATATATATTTATCAGTGTTCTTGAGTAGCAGCAAGTTCAGAATCTAACAGAAGGTATAATACAGTTTCCTTGTTATTCATTTTCGTTTTCTGTCAAAAGTTCTAATATTTGATTATGCCAAATTGGTTCATGATTGGTTTGTAGAACCCTTATATTGTTGTTATATGAACATACATACGTGATGGAACCACTATATAGCTTTCTTGACTTTCATTTCCATTGTTGCTCTGTAATTTCTGTAAAGCATCGAATTCGTGAAATAAGTTGGAGTTCATCAAATTGGGAATCGTTTGGGCGATTGACTGTTATATAACAATATATATGTGTTAGTAAGGTAAAAAGGTTAGTCTAATAGCATATGGGTATGTCGAGATCGATAAAATGGGAGGTTTTGGGTCGGTTTCGCTGCAGTCTGAACTGCAGGAACTGTCCCCACTCCGCAGCGCCGCAGCAAGCGCCGCAGCCCGCGCCGCAGTCCCACCCACGCCGCAGCCCGCGCCGCAGCGCCACCCGCGCCGCAGCGCCAGAGTATGCTGCTGTTGCCGCGCCGCAGCGCCGGTCTCTGTGTTCAGTTTTCTGCATTCTGCAACAAAACTGTTATGTACTAATTGGTTGATTTTTGTTTAAACAAGCGTGGAAGCATGATTAATACATATATATAAACCTAATGAGGCAATGTAAGCATGTTTTAGTATATTAGCATGCATGGTTAACCAAACGACATATAGTTTGAAAACAAACTTAAAATTTCATAAACAATCATTAAAAAGCATGTTTACATACTGACCTTACAAGCACGTTAGTACCACCTAGAGACACATGAAGTGCATGTTAGCTTATCTATATTGGTTCCGTAATAAAATATGAACATGTGAACCTAACTAGTGCTCATTCCTAACAAAAATATAAGTTTGAAGGTGGATATGATCATGTAAATGCTATATAGTCATTTTGATGTTATGAGCATGTTTAGATAACTTTGAAATATATGAATGAAGCCTTAACTTGTGTTTATATAGTTCGTAAGGAAGCATGAACATGTTAGGCTCTATTAGTAAGATTCACTAATAGAAATACAAGCCTTGCACATGAGCATTAACACGATACGTGGAGATTTAAATTCTGATATTTATGGACACATGTGATAGTACTCTTAGACTCATTCATGTGTCATGCATATATATATACCATGATTGGTTGCCGTGATTAAAGTTTAGCATAAACAAAGCATGTTTTTAAGATAATAACAATGTTAGCTACATATATGCAATACGAGTACTCATGAGCATGACTAATACAAGTTATATGAATATCTTATGTGTTTAAAAACGACCATGTTAGACCATATGAGTTCGTGTCCTTGAATGGCTTTAAGTATTAACTTAAGAACCTATACCATGTACGATTGGATTTGGAAAAGTTATACAAGCATGTAAAGTATCCTTTAAATATGAATACATGCTACGTGATATTATATGATGTTACTTGAACCCGATTTTGACGGTTAACTTAAGGAGATGCCGTAACTTGCTAAAATGAAATATATTTAGTATTGATTGTGGTCTTATGTGATATTAATAATATGCAAGCATGTTTGCTAATTGTTGAGATCTTATATAATATGAGAATGCGTTTAAACTCTAAAGAAGGAACGTTAAGGATAGAAATTATATTCTATATAACTGTGTAGCTAGGTAAAACTTACCTTATGTGTTGATCGTATATTCAAAGAGAAAATGTGAAGTTAAATTATATGACTAATGAATATCATATATATACGTAACTGTATTACGATAGGAATTCGAAAGTGTTGATTGCTTTTCGTGGATAAACTACGCTAAAGGCAAGTTCTCTTACTTACACTCTCTTAAAGTGCAAGTATCCTAACCGACGCATTTACTTTATGCAAGGAAAGCTATGATTGTGAAAGTTTCCTAACTTATACTCTTTTACTATGCAAGTATCCTATCTTGTGTATTGCGAACTAGTTTCCTATTTAATCGGTTGAATTGAATTAGCATACTTGAACTCTTATTTCATTAAAGCTATTATTCATGTTGAACTTAGTATTGTTCTTGAATATTGTGAAAGTGTCTATGCCATTTGATTCGGCTAGACTTATATTATTGAAAAGCGACCCAAACTAATTGATTGGTGCGGGATCTTGTATTTGACTGAGAAGAACAACCTTCTTTGAAGGGAATATATAATTATCGGAGAACCGACGTGCACACTTGAGTATGATTGATTGTTATGCATAACGATGGTACTTTAGGCTGATCACCTGTTGTACCTGTTTTTGTTGGATTTTCAGTTTATTACTGTCAATTCTAGTAGAAGTTCATAGTCCGTAGTGACTACTCAGTATTCAATTATTTGAAATCTTGAATTGACTTATTATTGAATCATATCCTGTCCTTAGCAACTGTTATTGAGAACTGTTGATATTCTTGTTATTCTTGAGCTATCAAATCTTGCTATACCCTTTCGAGAATTGAGAATCTTATTATTCACCCTTATTGTATATTACTTGCTGGGCAATTTGTGCTCATTCTTGCTTTCCCTAAAACATTTCAGTTAAGGCAGAGCATGGCGAACCTTCGGGCATTGATAAGGGCAAGGGCAAGGCTACCAACTAGCTTATGTCTGTTATGTTTCAAATATATTAATATTGTGTGAAGATGATGTAGTAAGACTGGATTTGTTTATGTTAAGCTTAAGTTAGATTATATAACAAGTCGTTAATTGATATTTCTATGTAATCTATTAAGTACTGTAGGCTGCGAGACTTGGGGGAATAATTATAATAAATCATTGTAAATTATTCTAGAATAGATTTTCCGCTGTGGTTGTGTGATATTTAGTTATCATTATTGCGATGTATTACCATGAGCACGTGATGAACCAAATTCGAGAGACCAAGTGGCGGTCCTGGAATTTGGGGGCGTCACAGTTATGTTAGCAATTCTGTTGGCTGGATCATGGATAATGGAGCACTCCATTTGTGATTATGGATTGCAGGTTCGGTGTAATATGGGAATAATACTTGGTTTTGAACCCATCACTTTCATATGTTGTTTTTCAAATACTTGTAGGTATGGATTATATATCTTTTGAGGTTTCTTTGTATTTCTCACACTCATTTTAGTGTATAATATTCTTTTGAAAATGATATTATTAATTTTTGCAATGGGTTGACTGAAATTTTTATGTTTTTTTGCTATTTATTTTTAAATGAGATTTTAGATTTAATTGTGCTTATAGATTAATATAATAAATTAGTTAATATAAAAATAAATAAATTATAATTAAAATATGAAATTACAACGACATAATTGTTATTTTAAATATATTATTAGGTGACGAATTGTTCTATCGTCATTTATTTTTTTATTTTTGATGACGATAAACACAATAACATGACGAAAGAATAATCATAAATATGACAATATTGTCGTCATTAAAATTAGATTATTTAAATAGTGTGATATTTTCGTCACTAAAACAATATCCTTTAATGACGAAGAAAGATTTTCGTCATTTTATGTACTAAGTTTTGATGCCGAAACATAATATAGAGTGACGAAAGTTTCATTCAAATAGTGACGTTATTAACGTCACTAAAAGTAATTCATTATAGTGACAATGATGTAGATCGTCACCATAAGTTAAAACATTTAGTGACGACACCAAATATTGTCAAATAAACCTTTTACTACGTTCATACGGTGACGGTCTTTATGACGATTAACACTCGTCACCAAATATTTTAGTGACGAAAAGTGAATTTTATATGACAATTTTTAGCGTCATTTTTTTGTAATTTCTTGTATTGATAACCGTTTTAAGGCCCCTCGGATGTACATTTTACAAGAAAACTAGCAGGGTACATTTGAAATGTGCAGTTGTCCATCGTGAAAATCAGATTTAGATCAGTTTGATCATCAATCCTACGATTCCTAGGCACACAAAAAAGGGCCAAGAAAACCTGCACAACTCAGATATTCACAAGAGATACAAATTGTACTCTAGACGTCATAAAACATAGGATTCATCAGTCAAATCCTTGCATGAGCGTAGCCAAAGCTTCCTATTCCCACTAGATATGGATCTAGGGTCGCGAGGTTGCTTTAAATGTTTATAAAACTAGAAAAAACTAGATTTAAGTAAATTTTAGCCATTCTAGCTTCCCGTTTCTGGTTGGACCTATTTTGAACCGTTTGAAAGATAGAAAGGGCTAGATTTAGATAAATCTAATTTACCAAATTTACATTAAAGCAAATTCATATCAAATGAATAATTGACAGATATTTAATCACAATGAATAAGGAAATTTATATAATTATATATATAAAAGCTGTAAAGGGCCACGGATTTCCAATCTAGGCCCGACTGAATGTAAATATATATATATATATATATATATATATATATATATAAGCTGTAAAGGGCTACGGATTTCCAATCCAATCCAGGCCAGACAGAAATGTAAATATATATATGGAGATATAAAAGCAGTAAATAGCCATGAATTTGCAATCCAGGCTCGACTGAATGTAAATATATATATTTATAAAAGCTGTAAAGAGCCACGAATTGATCTAGGTTCGACTAGAATGTATATGTATATATATATATATATGCATATATATATATATATGTATATATATATATATATATATATATATATAAAAGCTGTCAAAGGCCACAGATTTCCAATCCAGGCCAAACTAAAATGTAAATGTTAATATATATATACAGTTAGTATATATATATATATATATATATATATATATATATATATTAAAGCGAAAAAGATCATGAATTAGCAATCCAGGCCAAAAGAAGTCAGAAAAATTATATGTATATAGTTATATATATAAAAGCAGTAAAATGGCCACAAATTAGTAATCCATACCCGACTGAATTGAAAGTTAGTACATATATATTGTAACGTCCCCAAAATAGGTCCAATCCACCTAACCCATTCTGGGTCGCCATGAAATACACTCAACAATAATTCCAAATACAAATCTTCAAATTTTAATTTTTAAACTATCGTGCATAATCTGACCACACATAAAGTGAGTTTCAATACAAATACAGTACCCACACTCCAAATCAATGATACGCTACATAAAGGTAAAGTCAATAACTGTTTGAAGAATTAAAATCTTGAAAAAATGCTCAAGAAAACCTTCGTACATGGGAGGCCATGCATCTAAGTGATAATTGATATCATATGACTTGAGATTTATCCTTTGTTAACCCAATAGACCCAAAAAAAAAATGAGAGGATTACTATCATGTTCTTTCCAATGGTGGGTCTTCTCTTGTCATATAATTATCTCTATTGTCTCCAATTGAGAATCAAATTTCAACCATAATCTAAGATTATATAGGTAGTGCTCATAGATATAATCAGCAAGTGGATGTGCACAACCCTATCTTATGATAACACGAAGTCGTATGTTATTAGACATCTTGTATGACAGTGGCAAAACACCCTTCCAAAGTTGGGTTCATCTCACCCTATTTGGTTTACCAAAATCAAATGTTAAACGACGTATAAAATACGACACACACATTTTAAATTCTCAATATAATTATTCTCATACTGTTTTATGGAAAACTTCAACAGCTATAGACCATCGTTCTATTCCCCTGTTATCCCCGCTCGACCCAGCTACACTCTTATTACCTGAAAGGAATTGTGAAGCAAAAGGGTGAGCACAAATAGCCTAGTAAAGAATATCATGACTAAGATAATTACATTATCAATAGCATTCGTTAGTAATAAATCAAAGATTTATAACATATGGTAGATGATAAAACTTTTCAACCATAGTTGCAGCGGAACGAACAATCCATTAGAAGAGTCAGATAGACCATAATGTCTATTATCTCCTCAATGTTAAAAGTCCACCAATAATATTTAATCCCTGTAACATCAATCAACAGTTCCAGTCCACAATCATGTAAATAGTTCATGATAATAATTTTGTTGATAAATTCCTCTTCGTACAAAGGACGAAGATAATTTTCATCACTTGTCTTTACCTGAAACACCAAAGATCATGGTTATACCAAATTACAGTTCCTGTTCATAATCATGTTAATCATTTCATCTTTGCACTTAGGCCAAAGATATTCAACAACAGGTCATCTTTGCACTACGGGCCAAAGATATTCAACAACAGGTCATCTTTGCACTATAGGCCAAAGATATTCAACAACAGATCATCTTTGCACTACGGGCCAAAGATATTCATATCTCAAAGAAATATCTAATCATTTTAGAATTTTTATAAATAATAATTATAACCATGTTGATCAATTCACCTTTGCCCTTAAGCTAAAGATATTCAATTGCAAATTCAATGGTCATGATCATACCAGTCAACAATTCATCTTTGCACTACTGGCTAAAGAGAACCCATAGTCATAGTCATACCAATAATCTACTCATCTTTACACTCAAGTCAAAGAGAACTTCCATTACCATGATTATAAAAATATTATATATGATAATAAGAACAATATGATCAAAACATGGATTTAATTTCAAGAGTAAGATTCATAACTTAACAATAATTTGGTTAGAAAAAAGAAACCAATTTTATCGCGAATAGTACCCCATGAATAGTAACCCGTGCATAGTACTCCGTGAATAGTATCTTGTGAATAGTAACCCCGGCATGAAAACGTAAAAATTTCATAATGAAATTCATATCAACATTTCGGTATAATGATATTGAAAAAAATAACATCATTTACGAAGAAAATAACATCCCTTACCATCCCTTACCTCAAAAGAATACCGAATCTGACTGGAATATCGGATATTATGCTGAAGAAACTTGCACTGTTTATCAACTCTCAAAGTATCTAAATACTCATAAAAATACGCTCGATATTATAGAGAGAGAAACTTCTAATTTTGGTGTGATTTTTAATTATAACCTAAGCACCCTATTTATAGGAAAATGCTTAGAACACCAAAGCATAAATTTAATAAAATATTTTTTTTTATTCGGATACTTCCTCCGCACCATATTCTTGACCACCATTCACTAGCAAACCAAAAACCAACAAACAAACAAAGGACCACACCTTTTTCATAAAAAAAATCCTCCACCCCACACCAATCACCTTTTCTTCCTTTTCTTCCTTTCCCATAAATTCCCACTCACTCTCTATATTCTTTCTCTCTCTCTCTCTCTCTCTCTCTCTTTTTCTCTCTCCCCATCATTCCCTCCACACACACACGCACACACACACACACACCCACACACCCACACACACATATATATATATATATATATATATATATATTAAAATATTTACAAATATATAAAAAAAAACCAACTCCATCACCCCATTTGGGAAAAAAATCTCACCAGCACATTTCACACCCCAAAAAGGACAAGTGGGGCCCGCTTATGTTTTAAATTTAAACAATATTCAGAAACTTCAATAATTCATAATAAATAGCCCTTTTATCAGAAAAATACGAACCTTATGTCCAATCCATATGAAATTTAATTCTCTACAACTTCGCAGAAGAAAGTTTTTTCAAATTTTGAATGAAAAATGACCCAAATTTACATATAGATGAACTTGCAGGCTATAATCAAGTTTCAGTCAAAAACGGGGTCCACCAACATATTTAACATATTTTTTATAACAGAAATACTCCAGACCCAATTTGCTCTCTTTCTCCTCATTTTATTCACATATCATGCATTCGTTGTAAAAATATCACCATTATTATATTATTATATTATTACATCATACACTTATAATGTAATATTATAATAATATATTTGATTGAATTATTTTATCGAAGAAAATAAAATATCAACTCTCAATAATTGTCTCTTTAAAAATTCCTCCATTAAATAAATATTTTCTTATCATTTTTATCAATAATTAATTATTCACAAATAATATTACAAAATCACAATAATGACAATCATGTCGTTCCCAGGAAAGAGGGGACTTTTCGATAAGGATTTCTCCTTACTGGCGCGCAATTAGATTAACTAACCCCTTTCCTAGACAGAACTTCCTAGACATTGCCAATAATGCTGTCTAATAATATTATTCAAATAATATGAATTATTGATTTGATAATGTGAAATACTGTGCAGCGACAATTATTAAAATATAACATACTGTGCATACTGTGTGCTACTATGCAACAACGCGTATTACTTTATTTTAACCACCGGGTATTTCAACAGTTCTAACGGTAACCGTTACGCCGTTATTTTTAGAAAACTTATTATTGTCGTTTTCTTCATCCGACAATTTTCTGTTATGGGGCCCACAAATGGCTGCGCTGTCGTACGAATATTCCCAGATAAAAATGAATATTTTACAACCACTTGTTTATTTTGAAAAATTTACATATATCACCCTCAACTTTAATCTTTTATCAATTTAACCATTTACTAAATAATAATTATAAAAAAATTGAATACTTCTATTTCATAAAATTCGGGGTCTTACATATATAGTCAATTATATATATAATAAAGCTCAAAAGGCCACGAATCAGTGATCCAGGCAGAACAAGTTAGTGTATATATATATATATACACACATACACATAAAAGCAAGTAAAAGCCACGGATCAACGATCCAGGCTATGCAAACGGAGAAAAACGTATATATATACTTATATATACTAAAAAGTAAGCTAAAATAGTCACAAAACTGTGTTCCGGGCAAAACCAAGAGATGAAACTTGATATGCACGTTCACATATACGTAATAAAATAGGAAATGACTTTCGATTGTAGAAAAACGTATAATAGACTGCTCCATAGGCTTTTTGCCACTCAGTGGGCTTCAAATTTACGTTTTCATCGGTTAATTTTTGATATGTTATAGAATATACGTATGCAAACATATTAGAAGAATAAAATCGAAGTTTGGAGTACTATAAGTAGGGCTAAGGGTCGAAATGGGCAGAGTTTCAGAGCATTTTTCTATTTTTTCCTCCTTTTTTGCAAGGGTGGAGTGTCTTATTTATAGACCAAAATGGTAGCGGGTCTACCCACGGCTACCGCGAGTAGAGCTACGACTCCTCGTGGTGGGCCCCACCTGGTGGGTCCCTGCTAGGTTTGTAAGATTCATGGATACAATTAAATTGTATAAAATAAGCGAAAGCATGGTAAATCAGAGTTTTAAAATTTTACAAACCATATACTCAGACCATCCTTTATGCACAATTATTAATTAAACAAAAAGATGGCGATAGTATTCATACCCTTGAAGATTGTAGCTTCCTCATATACGAGTTCAACTCCAAATCCTTTTTGAGTTCTACTTGAATCCACCGGGTTGATTCCTTCCTTTGATCAACGTTAGCCACCCAAGTGTTTGGCCACTGAGGTGATCCACCAAGAAAGAATAAGAATTCAAGAAGAAGGGTGTTTGGCTAAATTCGAATTTCCTTCTCTCTAGAAAAGGAGTGCTCTCCCAACTCTTTGAATTAAAAATGTCTAACCTTGTTCCATAATAAGACTTTTTATTTATAGATGTAGGCAACCCTCCTAAACAATTTAGGATTAGGGTTTTATATTAATTAATTAAACTCTTTTAATTAATTAGGCTTCCCAATCCTATTGGGAATAATTAAACTCTTTTAATTAATTAGCCTCATAATCTTATTTGGAATATATATGAGAGATAGAGAGAGTATCTTATTAATTAAATTCCAAACTCATTTAGGAATTAAATAATAATAATAATAGTAATAATAATAATAAGACTCCTCTTATTAATTTATATTTAACATTTACAAAATATTAAATAATAAATATTAAGCTATTTAATTTATTCTATCACTATAGATTAAATTAAATATACTTAATTTATTATTACGATTATGTCATTTGCTTCTTTAATAAATATTCTTCCTTTGATGGTTTGACCCTTTAGGTTCTCCATATTAAACCGGTTATGAATAAATTAATTAGAATAATTCTAATCTTATTTAAATAAATAAATTAAACTAATAATTTATTTAAATAAAAAATATTTATTCTACAATAAAGATAAGTCTCCTTAACGATCAACAACTTTCTAGATAATATTGATTTCAATATTAATCATAAAAGAATCCGTGAGTTAATAGTTATCGTACAATTCAATCCTTCCACCATACAATGTCCCAATTAAATATAAGACATAGAATTACTATCAAGTCTTATTTTATTAAATTATATATATTTCGATTCTCAAATGAACAACTCCAAATAATACAAATTAGAAACTCATTTCTAATTTCATTCAACATTGGCCAAGGATTCCTTTGTTGTCATTTATCGAATCACATAGGACATATCACTTCTTTTACTAGAAGTGGTAGATTCTTTATTGATCATTCATTATCTCCACATATAACTTATTACATCCAATCATACCCTTTGATATACCCTAAGGGTCTTAAGGGACATGTCAAAGTATAATTCATCACAGACAAGTTACTATGAAGATCTCAAGTCTAATGATCATTTGTACTACTATCACATTAGTAATTCTTATTGACAAGCAAGTAAAACTCCATTAGGTATTCCTTAGCGAGCCACGTTCAGTGAACTTATTCTCCAATAAGCACCTACATACTTTCTTTAGTGTCTCCACACAAATAATCATGAGATCAATCATCCTCATCCAATGAGCAAGCAACATATGTACCAATCTATTCGGATTCACTAATCCCCTTTTTAATATTCAAACGATTGGGTACTATTTTAGTTTTAAGCTATCTAAGAATTTAGATCTTATTAACATGATCATCATCATGATTCTAAAAGCATTGCTTAAAACTATGGGTTTGTCACATATTATAAAAACAACACCATGTAGACAAATAAATGACTTTAATTAAATAATACTTTTATTAATAAATGAATAAGATTGTTACAAAATAAATGTTTTATCATTAAACATGATTAGCTTGTGTGCATACTACTTTTAATCTCCCACTTGCACTAAAGCCAATCGTCATGGTATCTAATACCATTCTTCTCTGAGTGACGATATCCTACTGTTGGATAAGCTTCAGTAAATGGATATGCAATGTCGGTTTTGAGAGTTTATTATCTCTATAGTGACTTCTCCTCTTTTAATGATTTCTTTAATCAAATAAAAGTGCCGCAACACATGTTTTGATCCAAGATGAGACTTAGGAACTATTCGTAGTTCTGTAATAAACTTTTCATCCGAAACATCAACTTGTAGCTTCATTTACAGTTATATACTTTGTCTTTGTCACTAAACCAACAACTCTTTGCTGTTTGGAACATTTCCAATTCACTGCACTATATTTCAAGGTAACGCTTCACCCTAAAGTGGATTTGTTTTCGTCTTGGTCAGTCCGAAAAACTTGAGTCTTTTAGTCTTGTAGTTTTATTCAGACCCACCATGAGATATTCTCACATCTTTAGTGCTGGTTAAGTACTTTAAGATATTTTTCACTGTCTCGTAGTGAAATTCTCTAGAATATGACTGATCAAAATTAAGTCTCGTATATTTCATTGCATACATGATAGTAACTTATGCGATCTCTCTTTTATTGAGGATAATTTTAGAGAGATACACTTCATGGCTTATCATCATGAGACATCTCTTGAAGTTTGCCATGCTAAACGCCTTTAACATCAAATAAATATATGTTCATTGGGTTAAGTCGAGCATCCTTTTAAATCTATCTATATAGATTTATAACCCCAATTTAGGATGTTCTACCCAAATCATTCATGGAGAAATGTTTAGACAACTTTATCTTTACTGATTATAGCACTGGTATGTCATTCATTATCAGTAGTATATCAACATATAATACTAGGAATGTCACAACGTTGTACACACTAGGTTCATTCTCATTTTTGATAAAATCAAACTCTTTTGATTGTCGTATCAAAATGAATGTTCCATCTTTGAGAAGCTTGATTCAATCCATAAATGGATTGTTGTAGTTCATATACATGATTTGTTTTAGCCATTAAAACAAATCTTTTAACTTTATCATACACACATTCTCCTCTAATAATTTATATTTGAGAAAGGACGTCTTCACGTCCATTTGCCAAATTTAGTAATCAGCTGCAATCGCAAGTAAAATCTGAATGGTCTTGAGCATTGCTTAAAAGATCCATTTTGGATTTTATGGTCATCTACTATTTCTCTGAGTGTCTACAACTCTTAACCTTATCGTATATAATTGGATCATCATCCTCTATGATGCGTACCTCATCATCATCATCTATGATAAATCCATACCTCCTAGGTATCGTCGGTACTATTCTAGATTTACGATTCAATTGTGGTACAATAGGTCTATCTACAGGTTCCTCCTTTTGACTAATAGTGATTTGTGGTTCTTGAACTGCTTCAAAATCTATTAGTTCCCAAAGGCACGTTAGTTATCTAGAAGGGGGGTTGAATAGATATTTTAAAATTTCTTTGTTTAAAATACTTTGTCAGTATTGAATATACTGACAGCAGCGGAATATATGTTTGTTCCCCCTTTAAGATATAGCAGTTATGGTTTGATAAGCAGTTATAGTAATTATAACAGATATAACAGTTATGGTAGTTAATGAGAGACAAAGAGACACAAGGGTTTTAAGTGGTTCAGAGCACACAAGGCTCCTAGTCCACTCTTCTACTTCACGGGTAGGAAATCCACTAAGGATATCTCTTACAACTTGAATCACTTTGATTTCTTCAAGGCCAGCAGCCTTGGAATTTCTCTTAGTTCACTTTTGAACTCTTCAAGTCCAGCAGACTTGGTAATTCTCTTAGTTCACTCTTTAACTCTTCAAGTCCTTCTGACTTGGAACTTCACTTGAGTTGATAGTTGTATTCTTGGGTGTGCTACTCAATTTCAATTAAGCATCAGTTTTGAAGAACTGAGTAGCGAAGCAAGCTTTCCTCTTTTAGGATCGTAGAGTTGATCGTTGAGTGTTCTTGAACTTTTCTCTTGATATTATTTCTTTTTGTTGACTTGCTTGCTTAGTCTGAATCCTTGTCTGATTTCTTTATAAAAGAGTCATTCAAAATGTTTCCGTTTGAATGCTCCCATTGCAGCATTAAATGCTTCATACGTTTCTGTGCAGTTGATGTCGACATCCTGCTTCCCTACTGTACAGCCGACTGGCCCACTGACACAGCAGACTGCAATCTCACCTAACACCTGAAAAGATGTTTTCAGCAGGCGATTTAGTCCTTTCCTTAGCTTCTTCAATACGCTTCTTCGATTTGGACTAAGGATGAATATGGAATTATTAGGACCATCAATTTGTCAACGGCTATAAGCTTTTCTTCATTTGTTTCTCTTCCTCCCTTCATCGAAACTACGAACTTTGATGCTGACTGGAGGAACACTACGATTATGGTCATTGTACCATAATCGTTGTGTGTTGGCTTGCACAGGCTTGACTCAGACTTAATCGTAGAGAACACTACGATTCCTCTTAAGCTCTTTGGAAAACTACGATTCCTGCTTGCTTGTCTTGCAGACTCCACGATTCTAAGAGCACACTGCTATTCTTGACTTAGCTCGGCAGGCGCTCGGATCTTCTCCACGATTCTCAGTGTGGCTTCCAAGGCAGACTAAGATTCTTTGATAATTTCACTTAAGCTCCACGAATCTTGCCTTGACCTCTGCAGACTTGGTTTTCTTGGCAGACTATGATTCTGGACATCTTTATTGAAACTCTATGATTCTGCCTTGTCTTCTGTATGTTACCTTTGAAAGACTACGATTCTATCAAGGCTTTAACTTTTACATCTCAAATAGATCAACCTAACAATTTTGATCTTTTCTTCTATACATTTATTTACATAAATGATAAACATTAAAGCTCAGATCAACCTAACAATTTTGATCTATCATCTAAGTCCTTGTACATATGATCATTGAAGGACTTTACACTTAAGCATTTATATTTAATTTCAACATCAAATTTGAATATGCAATTCCCAACAATCTCCCCCTATTGATGTTGACATAATCAAGGAGATTTGTATCATTGCATTATTTTCTTAATGCAGAGTGCTAGAAAGTAAAAATGACTTAGTGTTTCAGTGAGCAACTTAAATTTCTATAGAATAAGCATGAATTTATTGATGTTTGAAAAGATATTACAATCTAGCATAGAAACATCAATATAAAGTTAAACTTAGACTTATCTCTATCTTCTTTACCTCTTATTCCTTGGAGGGTTGGCATGCTCTTCAACTCTTCTTCTCCTTGAGGCTTCATCTCTCCATGCAATGTCCTATAGCTCTTCTTGGGTTAGAGGTTCTGAATGATCATGTCTGTTTATGAAGGCATGATCTCCAACGGGCATATTAAGGCCCGTAAAGGATATGTCTTGTGAGCTAGAAGCATGACCTTGACTCCTTTGAAGAGGTTCAGCCATGAGAGAACGCTGTATCTGCTGATCAGATTGTGGAGGCTGATAACTTGGACTTCTGGAGTTGCCACCCGACGATTGACCAATTTTGAGTTTGCCTTACCTTCCCTGCTGAAGAGGTGGTTAAATATGTGTTTGCCTTTGCCTTCCACCTCTGCTGCCTCTGCCTCTTCTATCTCCTTGTTCATTATTCTCCCCCTTTATGTCAGCATCAAGGTTTCGAATATCGTCAAAGAGGCGCTTGACACCTTCCACCAGCTTATGCATCTGAGAGCGGTTGAGTGCAATGTCACTACGATTTTCCTCTACTAGAGCCTCAGTTTGTCTTCTTTGTTGCTGAAGCCGCTCCATTGCGTTGTTATTTTGATTAATTTGAGTGACACTGCAGGCTTAGAATTGTTGTAGAGAGATATGTAGTTCTGAAATCTATTTGGTCATTAGTTCATTTTGAGATTGATGAGTCTTCTGCATGATCTCCATAGCCTCCTTATTCTTCTTCATTGGAGCAAAGTGAATGACATCTCTTTTACTGAGGCTTTCAGCTATTTCCTTGACAATCTCCCTCAGCTTCTTTGATAGTTCAGTTGCCAAGTTCCCTGGAAGAGGCTTGACCGATTTGATTATATGGTCGAATCTCATGTGAAACGCTAGGGAGTGTGCTTCAAGAATCTCTCTAGACTCTGCACCCATTTGGCTTAATGTTTCAATCAGCTACTCCTTTGTTGGCATTAGAGATAATTGATCGAGAATTAGTTGTGTCTCAAGAGGAGGAGGAGGGGTAGTCTTAGTGTGTTTATCTCTCCTTAACATACTTGCGAGGGCAAGTGTCATGTCAAAATATTCGTTGTTGGAGGATGAGGGAATATCTGCTTGGGTGATTGGTGTTTGTGTTTACTGTATGGGCGTAATGTTTGGTTCAAGGGTTTGTGTTTCTGGTTCGTTGAGCTATTTTGGAGACTCTACGATTGCAGTGTCAAGTTGATCAGTAGGTGTGAATCGTAGTGTGTCATCCAGAGTTGGTGTCTCAATGGTTGAGCTTGCAAGCATTTCTTTGACTACTTTTGTGATGTGTTCAATCACCATTGGATCATTAACAGTTTCCTCTACGAGAACAAGTTGGTTGTTTGGTTCATCAGTCACAGAGTTTTGGGACTCTGTAACTGGAAACTGATTGAGTGGATGCAGGACCACTTCCAACCATTTGGGCAATTCGTAGAATTGATTGAAATGGGATGATGGAGAGTGGTTGTTAATGAAAGAGAGGGGAGTGATGTATACCTTTGGCTCAGCTTCAGAAGTTGACTCATTTGTGATAAGCTTCTCAGCAAACCTCCTTTCTCTTCGGAATCCATAGGCAAGCACTGAAATTACTGGATATGCCTTGAATGTCCAGAATATGTGATCCCAGAAGTTGAGAATTATGGCACTATGATATGGCATCATGGGAAAGTAATTGAACAGCTAATTGTAGTTAGCTGTCCTTTCTCCATCTTGTCCCATATATAGGATCTCAAGTTCATCCTCCTCTTCTTCATCATTATCTTCATCATAAATTTCCACCACATCATTCATCGCATCATCATCAACAATATTCACCATTTCTGTAGCAGCAGACTCTATGAATTCTTTATTAATTTGGGGGGACTTAAAGATTTTCTTTTGGTAGATCCCCCTCAGCTTTTGCATTCTTTGGAACTTGTGCTCTTAATAGCTTCCCCTCAGCTGTATCACTTTCTTGAATAGGAGCTTCCAGAGTTTATTCTTCAGCATTGGCAGA
This sequence comes from Panax stipuleanatus, assembly GCA_020205555.1. Classification (NCBI taxonomy): domain Eukaryota; kingdom Viridiplantae; phylum Streptophyta; class Magnoliopsida; order Apiales; family Araliaceae; genus Panax; species Panax stipuleanatus. Next base: position 60,979,871 of record CM035126.1, on the reverse strand, counting down.
GTTCACTTCAAGTGCTTCTGGTACTCTTTCAGCAGCAACACTTATTTCTTGCGTCTTTTCTTCATGTACTTCAGCAGTATCAACAATAATTTCATCAGGGTTTATCTCAATTGTTTCTCGCACAATCCTTTCAGAGTTGGCCATTTCTTCTTCCTTAGCTTCATCAGTGTGAGCACCAGCTTCAGGCATCTCCATATCAGCTTGATTTATAGCCTGATCAGGTGCATCAGTGTTGTCTACATCTCTGATGTAAGCTACCATATCTTCAATGATTCTGGTCTCCTCAGGGGTTGGACCAGATGCTTGAGGCTAAGTGGTTTGTTCAGCCTTTTCAGCAGCCTTCTTCTGTCATCTTCTTCAAATATTTCTTCATTGGTAAGAACATACTTCTTAACCAACTTGTTTACCCTCTTCTTTGGCTTGGGCACAACCTTTTAACCTTCTTCAGTTTCATCCCTTAGAGTTTGTTTAGGCTGAAAGGATGTTGCAGCATCTCCTTATGTAATGGCAGCAAGTCTGGACTCTACGAGTGGTGATGATTCCACAATCGTAGTGAGTGAAGACTTCCTTGTTCCGTGGCTACGTTTCTTTTTTTACTGAGGCTCAGAGATCCCTTTAGCTCTGTCCTCACATGTCACCCTCTTCTTCTTCTTCTTTTTTTCTTTCAGAACCTCCTTTGGTGATTTAGGAGTGATGACTCTATCAATGGTAAGGCTTCTAAACTCCATATCAACATCAGAACCCACTTGGGGTGCGTCAGTGGTTGAGCCTTGGGGCTCCTCAACCACTTGCTTACGTTCATTCACCTTCTTCTTCCCCTTGTTCTTTCGAACCAGAGCTACAGATTCTTCTTGGTTTGCCTCTTCATCTTCCTCAACTTCCTTCACAGCAGATGAGGTTGCAGACATCATCTTTATATTTTTTGCTGGGTTTCTCTTCCAGTTCTGGAACAGTTGTTGGGTCATCTTTCTGTTGGGAATGATGGGAACACCTTCTTTGTCCTCAATTTTGTCACCCAGAGCAGACTGTACAATGATGCTGATAAACCTTCCATAGGGAATCTTCGCAGAGCTCTTTGTCTTCTTAGAACTTTGCATCCATTTCTCGAACCAATCCATTAGCAAGGCTCCATAGTTAAGTTGAATTTTGAAGAGGATGACTATCATGAGCTTTAGTTTCTTCTCATTGATAGAATCATGGCCAGAGCCCTTGCAGCATATGCATTTTCAACAATGTCAGCAAGGAACTCATATTCTTGGGGAAACTCTTTCTTTTTGTAGCCACTCTTCCCTTCAGTTTTTGTGTAGCGCATCTTCTTCAGACCTTCCTGGAAATCAATAACCTCCATGTCTAGAAGACCTTTAGATTCGAAACCTAGGGCTAGGTTTATGCCTTTGGCGTTGAGTCACATCTGCACGCCCTTGACCTTGGTGAGGATGAAGTCTCCGTCAACGACTCCATTACAGTATAAGTCCTTTACCAGCTTCGGATATATCAGTGTGCTAGTACTCAGAGCTTCTTCAAGTCCTGCTTTCTTTAGCAGTGATAGAATCTTGTGAAACTCAGGTCCAGCCTTCTCAAACCCGTCAAAGCATAGTTGATAGCCAGAAACAACATTAGAAGAAGCCATTGATGTTGATTGAGAGTTCTGAGACGAACAAAGTTGCTTAGCTTTCTGAAACTTAGGGTTTTGTTTGAGAGAGAGAGAGAGATAAGCGTTTGGAATTCAAAAATTAAATTGACAAATGACAGTTTAAAATTTATTTATAACTTCCCTCTATAAGTTTTGCATAGTGGGACACGTGTTGAGTTTTGATGGACTCCACGATTTTAAGTCATATGGAAAGTTTGATTTTGCCCTTAGCTCCCCCTGAGCTAGTGAGTCCTTGTGAGAGGACTACGATTGCCGAGAACCACTCCACGATTGTTAAGTTCTTTAGCTAGATCTGCTCCATGGCCGATGACTCTACGATTTCTAAAGAAATCTGAGATAGCATCCCTTCCAAGTTAAGGTAGCTCAGGAAGGGCCAACCTCTTAGACATGCTAAGGATCAGATTTGTCCCTGAGGCGCTTATTAGAAGGGTTGCTTGGATTGAGTTATGCTATCATCATAGTGAGCTATCCTTCCCTATCTGGAACACTCCATGATCATAGTGTCTCTTAGTTATCTCTACGATTTTGACTAAGCCTTATTATCTGCATGGTTAGCATCAATCTAGAGCATAGAATTCATGGTTGTAGATTTAATATACCTAACTCACTTATTAGCTTATTAAATCTAGATTCGTCTAAGGGTTTTGTAAACACATCAACAAGTTAATTTTTAGTAGGGATATATTGCAAAGTTATAGTTCCATTTTGAACATGATCCCTAATGAAATGATATCTTATTTCTATATGCTTAGTCCTAGAATGTATGACAGGATTATGTGTAATTGCTATGGCACTTGTGTTATCACAATGTATAGGTTTAGATTTGAAGTCAAACCCATAATCTGCTAGCTGGTTCTTCATCCATCACATTTGAGCACAGCAGCTGCCTGCATCAATATATTCATCTTCAGTTGTTGAAGGTTAGACTGAGTTTTGCTTCTTGTTGAACCAGGGCACTAGTCTATTTCCTAGTAGTTGACAAGTGCCACTGGTACTCTTTCTATCTATTTTGCATCCAGTAAAGTCAGCATCTGAGTATCCTGTCAGTTCAAAGGAGGACTCCTTTGGATACCATAGACCCAAGTAGGGTGTACCTTTAAGATACCTGAAAATCCTTTTTACAACAGTTAAGTGTGATTTCTTAGGATTAGCTTGAAATCTAGCACATAAACATGTTGCAAACATTATATCTGGTTTACTGGCAGTTAGATAGAGAAGGGAGCTTATCATACCTTTGTATTGAGTAATGTCAATACTTTTACTGTGACGTCCCCCAGAATAGGTCCAGTCAACCCAACCCATTCTGAGTCGCCAAATACATGGTACAGAATTCAAATACAAACTTTATATCATACGGTTGTGCAAAATACGACCACACAACTCTGAGTGTCAATACAAACATGTAGAAAATATTAATATTCAAACTAAGTCTTCATTACAATTATTATCACACTATTTATTAAAAATAGTGAGGACTACTACTACTCTAACTCGGACCATCACTCTGTCCCCCGACTAGTACCTGCGACATTCTCATTTCCTGAAGAGGACAACAGATGAAAGGGTGAGCTCAACTAGCTCAGTAAAGAATATTATGACTAAGATAATGGAAAATAAATTATCGTTAGTCTTCAATAATTCAGATAAAATATAATGGACAACCAACTTTAGATCAATATTCGCAGCGAAAATAACAATTCATTAGAAGAGTTAAGTAGAGAATGAAGTCTACTATCTTCTATGATTTAAAAGTCCATCATCAATATTTTATCCCTGTAACATCAATCAATATACATCTCAAATCAATATTCATCTTTGCACTACAGGCCAAAGATATTCATTTGTATCATCAGTGGTCATGTTCATCTCAACACCTGTCATCTTTGCACTACGGCCAAAAATATTCATCAGGTAATCATTCATCTTTGCTCTACAGGCCAAAGATATTCAATTATATCACTACTTAGGACTGAGGATGATGAAAAATCATATAAATAACAAATCCAGTGAAATAAAGGATAAGATTAAGGATTCATATTTTAGTATTCAAAAATACTTCGTAATAATCAATTGTGGAGCAAAATTCAAGAATAAAGCTCAAAACTTAGATCCAACCAAAGATAGTAACCATAACAGACAATTTGGACAAATAGAAGAAAATTTAATTTTTTCGTGAATAGTGCAGTATACGTGAATAGTGCCGTATACGTGAATAGTAACCCCGACGGAAAAAGTAAGAATTTCATAATAAAATCCATGACAATATTTCTATATAATGATATTGAAAAGAATAACATCATTTACGAAAGAAATAACATCCCTTACCTCAAAAGAATAGTACTTCTGGTTGGAATATCGGATATAATACCGAAGGAAACTTGCGCTGAATACTAATACTCAAAGTATTGAAATACTCACAAAAATACGCTCGATATTATAGAGAGAGAAAACTTCTGATTCTGGTGTGATTTTTAATTCTAACCTAAGCACCCTATTTATAGGAAAAACTTAGGATGCCAAAGGAGACTAAATAATAAAATATTATATATATTTTTTTTCCTCCAACCGCCGGCTGCTCTCCCAAAAAGCCATCAGCATATTTTTCAACCAAAAGTGGGGCCCACCCATTAAAAAAATATTTATTTTCCGAAACTTCAATAATTCATAATAAATAGCCCCTTTGTCAGAAAAATACAAATTCTATGTCCTTCTATAGGAAATTTAATTCTCTACAACTTTGTAGACGGAAGTTTTTCCAAATTCCAAACATAAATTATTCGAAATCCATAAACAGATGATTTTCCACACCAAAATACTGATAAAAACTCATCAGCGCTAATTCCTTCTTTTATATCCACAAAATAAATATTTCCTTATCATATAAATCAATAATTAATTATTCACAAATAATATTACAGAACTACAATATTGACAACCAGGTCGTTCCCAGGAAAGAGGGGGCCTTCCGATAAGGACTTCTCCTTACTGGCGCGCAATTAAATAACCCCTCCTAGACAGAACTTCCTTAGACATTGTCAATAATGCTATCTAATAATATTATTCAAATAATATGAATTATTGAGTTGATAATGTGAAATACTGTGCAATGACAATTATTGAATCAATAATACCAAAATATCAACTGTAGCCATTATTGAATCAATCATATAAAATGGCAACGTAGCAATTATTGAGTCAATAAAATATCAATGTAACAATTATTGAGTCAATAATATAAAATATCAACGTAGCAATTATTGAGTGAATAATATAAAATATTGAACAGTAATTACTATAACAATAATTGAATAAGTTTCTTCTCACGTAAGACTCAATAATTCGAAATACTGTGCGATACCGTGTGCTACTGTGCAACACCGCACATCACTGTATTTTAACCACCGGGTATTTCAACAGTACTAACGGTAACAACTACGCCGTTATTTATAAAAAAGTTATTTCTGTCGCTTTCTATATCCGACAGTTATTCCGTTGTGGGGCCCACAAATAGCTGCGCCTGTCGTACGAATATTCCCCGACAACAAGAATATTCCACGACCAAACGAATATTCCCCGACAACCAGAATATTTTATAACCACTTGCTCATTTTAAAAATATTTGCACATTTCACCCATAACTTTCATATTTATCAAATCAACACCTTACTATTTCGAAATAATATATAAAGAAAATTAAATCTTTATTCATAAAAGTTGGGGTCTTACAACCTCCCCTCCTTATGAAATTTCGTCCTCGAAATTGACGTACGTACCTGGTATGTCGAAAAGGTGAGGATACCTCGCTTTCATTTCCGATTCCAACTCCCACGTCATTTCCTCAATTGCATGGTTTCTCCACAAAACTTTAACTTGAGGTATAATTTTCGAGCGTAGGACATGCTCCTTCCTATCCAAGATCTTGACAGGTACCTCCTCGTACGTTAAATCTTCGGCTATCTCGTCTGGTTCTAACTCAATAATGCGGTTTGGATCCTTCACATATTTACGTAACACGGATATGTGAAACACGTTATGAACACGAGACATGCTTGGAGGTAAAGCGAGTCTATAGTCCACATTTCCTACTCGGTCAAGAATCTCAAATGGACCAATAAATCGTGGATTGAGCTTTTCTCTCTTCCCAAACCTCATAACTCCTTTCCACGGAGCAATACGTAACAATACATGGTCCCCAACGTTAAATTCCATGTCCTTTCGATGAAGATCCGCATAACTCTTTTGTCGATCTTGTGCTGTTTGTATACGTTGTCGAATCATTTGGATCTTTTCTGTAGTCATACGTACTAACTCCAGTCCCAACAATGTTGTTTCACCCACCTCGTTCCAACATACTGGAGAGTGACACTTTCTCCCATACAATGCCTCGAATGGAGCCACGCCTATACTTTCCTGATAACTGTTGTTGTAGGAGAATTCCACCAATGGTAAATACTTATCCCAACTCCCTTTGAAGTCTAGAACACAGAGTCTCAATAGATCTTCAAGATTTTGGATAGTCCTTTCCGATTGTCCGTCTGTTTGAGGATGATAAGCCGAACTGAATCGTAAATCCACACCCATAGCTTTCTGCAAACTGATTCAAAATCGTGAAGTAAATCTGGGGTCACGATCCGAAACTATGGATACTGGCATGCCATGCAATCTCACAATCTCATTCACGTACATATGAGCAAGACGTTCAAGGGAATAAGTCTCTCGTATCGGCAAGAAATGAGCAGACTTGGTTAATCTATCAACAATAACCCAAATCGTATCTATGCCTTGAGAAACCTTGGGAAGACCCGTAACGAAATCCATCGTAATGTGTTCCCACTTCCATTTCAGAATCTCCAGTGGTTGCAATGGACCCTTCGGTACTTGATGCTCTGCCTTTACACGTTGACACGTTAAACATCTCGAAATAAACTCCGCGATCTCTCTCTTCATATTGCTCCACCAAAATGTATGTCGGAGATCACGATACATTTTGGTACTCCTAGGATGGATCGCAAACGATGTGTTGTGTGCCTCCATCATGATTCTATGCTTCAAGTCAGAATCGTTAGGAACACAAAGTCTGGAGTTGACTCGAAGTATTCCCTCTTCATCGATTCTTGCTTCTGGAATTGCACCTTCTTGCACCTTCTTCTTCATCTTCATCAGCTCCGAATCCGTAGCTTGAGCAACTTTAACTTTATCAATCAAAGCTGGTTCTACGCGTATACTTGACATCATTGCACTCGTTCCTACATATGATCTTCTACTCAATGCGTCAGCTCCCACGTTCACTTTTTCAGGATGGTATTGGATGGTATTATCGTAATCTTTCAACAGCTCAAGCCAACGTCGTTGCCGCATGTTGAGTTCCTTCTGAGTGAAGAAATATTTAAGGCTCTTATGATCCGTATAAATCTCCACTTTCTCCCAGTACAGGTAATGTCTCCAGATTTTCAACGCGAATACGACAGCTGCCAACTCTAGATCATGATTAGGATAATTCCTCTCATATTCTTTGAGTTGTTGCGAGGCATAGGCTATGACTTTCCCATGTTGCATGAGAACACATCCTAACCCTTTGCCCGAAGCATCGCTGGAAATAACAAATTCATCTAAACCAGATGGTATTGTCAGAACAGATGCCGAGATAAGTCTTCTCTTGAGCTCTTGGAAGCTCTTCTCGCATTCCTCGCTCCAAACGAATTTTGTATCTTTCCGAGTTAACTGAGTTAATGGAGTAGCGATTCGAGAAAATCCCTCTACGAACCTCCGATAATAACCAGCTAAGCCTAAAAAGCTTCGTACTTCGGTCACCGACTTAGGTTGCTCCCAGCTTTGTATTGCTTCAATCTTCGCCGGGTCAACAGATACTCCACGTTTCGATACCACGTACCCAAGGAATACTACTTCCTCAAGCTAGAACTCGCATTTCTTCAGCTTGGCATATAGCTTGTTCTCACGAAGCTTTTGAAGTACCAGCTTCAAATGGTGCTCATGATCTTCACGGCTTTTAGAATAGATGAGGATGTCATCAATAAAGACAATAATGAATTGATCCAAATATTCCTTAAATACATGGTTCATCATATCCATGAAAGCAGCAGGAGCATTAGTCAATCCAAAAGACATGACTAAGAACTCATAATGCCCGTACCGTGTTCTGAGAGCAGTCTTTGGAATATCCTCAATTTTAATCTTCAACTGATGATATCTAGAACGAAGATCGATCTTTGAAAAGAATTGCGCTCCTTGCAACTGGTCGAACAGGTCATCAATACGAGGTAACGGATACCTATTCTTGATGGTGACATGGTTCAACTCCCGATAGTCAATATAAAGTCGTATACTCCTGTCTTTATTCATTACGAATAAAACAGGAGCACCCCAAGGAGACGTACTAAGACGAATAAAACCGATGTCTAACAATTCTTGTAATTGGATCTTTAACTCCTGAAGTTCAATAGGAGCCATTCGATATGGGGTTTTAGAAATGGGCTTTGTACCGGGCTCCAGGTCAATAAAGAATTCAACTTCACGTTCTGGGGATAGACCGGGAAGTTCTTCGGGAAATACATCAAAAAATTCATTTACAACGGAAATATCTTTCAAATCTGATGTATTCTGGTTTAGATCAGTGACATGAGCTAAGAAAGCTTGACATCCGTTTTTTAATAAACGAATAGCCTTGGGATTTGAAATGATATTGACTGATTTTAGTGGTTTGGTGATTTGGATTCGCACAACAGGTTGATTAGGAATATGAAAACTAACAACCTTATGAAAATAATCAATTTTGGCATGGTAAGTGGTTAACCAGTCAATTCCTAAAATCACGTCAAATGCAAGTATTTAAAAAGATATAAGATCAACAGGTAAGGTAAGGGTACCAATCTGAATCAAGCAAGATTTGTAAACTGTAGATGTAACGAAGGTTTCTCCCAACGGAGTTTCAACAGATAAGTCAAAGTCTAATTTATCAGAACTCAAGTTCAAACGTTGAGCACAAGCAGGTGAAATAAAAGAATAGGTAGCACCGGTATCTAACAAGGTGTAAACTTCGCAAGAGTTTATGATGAGCTTACCCGTAATCACCTCGTGCGGATTCCTTGCATTTTGGGCTGTCACGACAAACGTTCTTGTAAGACCCCAACTTTTATGAATAAAGATTTAATTTTCTTTATATATTATTTCGAAATAGTAAGGTGTTGACTTGATAAATATGAAAGTTATGGGTGAAATGTGCAAATATTTTTTAAAATGAGCAAGTGGTTATAAAATATTCTTGTTGTCGGGGAATATTCGTTTGGTCGTGGAATATTCTTGTTGTCGGGGAATATTCGTACGACGGCGCAGCTATTTGTGGGCCCCCACAACGGAATAACTGTCGGATATAGAAAGCGACAGAAATAACTTTTTACAAGATAACGGCGTGGTTGTTACCGTTAGTACTGTTGAAATACCCGGTGGTTAAAATACAGTATGCGGTGGTGCGCAGTAGCACACGGTATTGCACAGTATTTCGAATTATTGAGTCTTACGTGAGAAGGAACCTACTCAATTATTGTTACAGTATTTACTGTTCAATATTTTATATTATTGACTCAATAATTGCTACGTTGATATTTTATATTATTGACTCAATAATTGCTGCATTGATATTTTATTGACTCAATAATTGCTACGTTGCTATTTTTTTTATGATTGATTCAATAATGGCTACAGTTGATATTGTGTAGTATTGATTCAATAATTGTCATTGCACAGTATTTCATGTTATCAACTCAATAATTCATATTATTTGAATAATATTATTAGATAGCATTATTGACAATGTCTAAGGAAGTTCTGTCTAGGAGGGGTTATTTAATTGCGCGCCAGTAAGGAGAAGTCCTTATCGGAAGGCCCCCTCTGTCCTGGGAACGACCTGGTAGTTAATATTGTAGTTCTATAATATTATTTGTGAATAATTAATTATTGATTTATATGATAAGGAAATATTTATTTTGTGGATATAAAAGAAGGAATTTGTGCTGATGTGTTTTTATCAGTATTTTGGTGTGAAAAATCATCCGTTTATGGATTTCGGATAGTTTATGTTTGGAATTTGGAAAAACTTCCTTCTGAAAAGTTGTAGAGAATTAAATTTCCTATGAAAGGACATAGAATTGGTATTTTTCTGACAAAGGGGCTATTTGTTATGAATTATTGAAGTTTTGGAAAATAAATATTTTTTAAATAAAAGGTGGGCCCCACTTTTGTTGGTTTGTTGAAAAATCAGAATTTTTGGGCAGCAGCCAGGCGGCGGAAGAAAAAAAAAAAAATATTATTTTATTATTTTAGTCTCCTTTGGCATCCTAAGCTTTTCCTATAAATAGGGTGCTTAGGTTAGAATTGAAAATCACACCAGAAATCAGAAGTTTTCTCCCTCTATAATATCGAGCGTATTTTTGTGAGTATTTTAATACTTTGAGTATTAGCATTCAGTGCAAGTTTCTTTCGAAATTATATCCGATATTCCAGCCAGAAGTACTATTATTTTGAGGTAAGGGATGTTATTTCTTTCGTAAATGATGTTATTCTTTTCAATATCATTATACCGAAATATTGTCATGGATTTTATGTTGAAATTCTTACTTTTTCCGTCAGGGTTACTATTCACGTATACGGCACTATTCACGTATACGGCACTATTCACGGAAAAATTAAATTTTCTTCTATTTGTCCAAATTGCTTGTTAAGGTTACTATCTTTGATTGTATCCAAGTTTTGAGCTCTATTCTTGAATTTTGCTCCATAATTGATTATTACGAGGTATTTTTGAATTGGATATACTGAAATACGAATCCTTAGTCTTTGTCTTTTATCTCACTGGATTCGTTTTTTTTAAATGTTTTTCATCATCCTCAGTCCTAAAAGATGAATGATTACTTGATGAATATCTTTGGCCTGTAGAGCACAGATGAATGATTACCTGATGAATATCTTTGGCCTGTAGTGCAAAGATGACAGGTGTTGAGATGAACATGACTACTGATGATGCAAATGAATATCTTTGGCCTGTAGTGCAAAGATGAATATTTGATTTGAGATATATATTGATTGATGTTACAGGGATAAAATATTGGTGATGGACTTTTAAATCATAGAAGATAGTAGACTTATTCTCTGCTTAACTCTTCTGATGATTTGTTATTTCCGCTGCGAATATTGATCTAAAACTTGTTGTCCATAATATTTTATCTGAACTGTTGAAGACTAACGATAATTTATTTTTCAGTATCTTAGTCATAATATTCTTTACTGGGCTAGTTGAGCTCACCCTTTTCATCTGTTGTCTTCTTCAGGAAATGAGAATGTTGCGGGGACTAGTCGGGGGACAGAGTGATGGTCCGAGTTAGAGCAGTAGTAGTCCTCACTATTTCTGATAAATAGTGTGATAATAATTGTAATGAGGACTTAGTTTGAATCTTAATATTTTCAACATATTTGTATTGAGACTCACAGTTGTGTGGTCGTATTTTGCACGATCGTATGATATAAAGTTTGTATTTGAATTCTGTACCATGTATTTGACGACTCAGAATGGGTTGGGTTGAATGGACCTATTCTGGGGGCGTCAAAGTTCTTCCAGGAATCACCGACTTTGACTTGTTCGAAACCGCCTTTGAAATCACCACTCCCGCTGGGCTTGGTTTCGCAACAGGACAATCTCGAGCTATATGTCCTTCTTTTTCGCAGTTATAACATGCCTTGAATTGTTGTGGGCAGTTTGGGCTGATGTGCCCCTCTTTCCCGCATTTAAAGCATACGACCGGTGGTCGTTCTCCTCCCCTAGAAACAGTTAATGCTGGTGCTGATTTCGACGTCTTCACGTTCTCATTGTTATACCTTCTCTTCTTGAAATCTCCCCCCGATTTGCTTCTTCTACTTCATGGCCACGATTACCACTGGAGTGGTTACCGCTTCTGTCATACTTCCCTCCTCGCTGGTTGTCATTGCTCCGATGACTGCTGCCATCGGTACGACCTTGGTTGTGGTCCCTCGGTTGAACATAATCATTATCTCGTTCTAATAACTGGGCACTGTTTACTACATCCGAATATAAAGAAAATTTATGAGAAATGAGGTATTTACGTATTTCGGGTTTCAAACCTCTTAGAAACATCCGCGTCATACGTTCCTCATTCTCCACCAAATGAGGTACAAACCTGGACAGCTCCGCGAACTTAGCCTCGTACTGGGATACCGTCATGTTATTTTGCTTGAGTCTGATAAACTCTACCTCTTTCATATGACGAATACTTTCAGGAAAGTACTTGTCATTGAATAGTTTTTGGAACGCTTCCCAAGACATCTTGAGTGCGGCAGGCTGGGTATGCTTCACGGATTCCCACAAGTAATCTGCCTCTCCACGGAACATAAACGTGGCGAATGGAACCTTCTGTTCCTCCGTACATCCCAAGACATCAAATATCTTGGTAATTTGTTTAATCCACGTCTCTGCCTTGATCGGATCCGGCTTTCCCAAAAACTCTAGTGGTCCCAATTCTTTGAACTGCTTGGCGGTGACAATTCGCGTGTTGTTATTTTCTCCACCTGTATGTTGCACACGAGTCTCCCTCGTCTGGTTTTGCATAAACTGCAAAAAACTTCTAAACATCTCATCGTTTATCGTTTGACCAGCGTTGTTTTCAGGATGAACATTACCTTCTTGTTGCACGTTCTCCTGGTTAGTGATTAAAGGTGTCTCCACGGTCTCATTCCCTTCGTTGTTAACATTCTCAGCTGCCATTCTCAAATACTGCCATAAAACAAGGGTTAATTAAACAAATAACATCTCACATATGAACCCTATGCTCCGACTGACCAATTAAATACCACATAAGCTTAGGTAGGACACACTAGCGAAGGATTTACTCGTCTCTCCCCTCCTAGCTCTATTCCCCGATATCCGCCAGAAATTATATCCCTAAGCTCTGATACCAACTGTGATGTCCCCAGAATAGGTCCAGTCAACCCAACCCATTCAGAGTCGCCAAATACATTGTACAGAATTCAAATACAAACTTTATATCATACGGTTGTGCAAAATACGACCACACAACTGTGAGTGTCAATACAAACATGTAGAAAATATTAATATTCAAACTAAGTCTTCATTATAATTATTATCACACTATTTATCAGAAATAGTGAGGACTACTACTGCTCTAACTGGGACCATCACTCTGTCCCCCGACTAGTACCTGCGACATTCTCATTTCCTGAAGAGAACAACAGATGAAAAGGGTGAGCTCAACTAGCTCAGTAAAGAATATTATGACTAAGATAATGGAATATAAATTATCGTTAGTCTTCAATAATTCAGATAAAATATAATGGACAACCAACTTTAGATCAATATTCGCAGCGGAAATAACAATTCATTAGAAGAGTTAAGTAGAGAATGAAGTCTACTATCTTCTATGATTTAAAAGTCCATCATCAATATTTTATCCCTGTAACATCAATCAATATACATCTCAAATCAATATTCATCTTTGCACTACAGGCCAAAGATATTCATTTGTATCATCAGTGGTCATGTTCATCTCAACACCTGTCATCTTTGCACTACGGCCAAAGATATTTATCAGGTAATCATTCATCTTTGCTCTACAGGCCAAAGATATTTAATTATATCACCACTTAGGACTGAGGATGATGAAAAATCATATAAATAACAAATCCAGTGAAATAAAGGATAAGATTAAGGATTCGTATTTTAGTATTCAAAAATACTTCGTAATAATCAATTGTGGAGCAAAATTCAAGAATAAAGCTCAAAACTTAGATCCAACCAAAGATAGTAACCATAACAGACAATTTGGACAAATAGAAGAAAATTTAATTTTCCCGTGAATAGTGCCATATACGTGAATAGTGCCGTATACGTGAATAGTAACCCCGACGGAAAAAGTAAGAATTTCATAATAAAATCCATGACAATATTTCTGTATAATGATATTGAAAAGAATAACATCATTTACGAAAGAAATAACATCCCTTACCTCAAAAGAATAGTACTTCTGGTTGGAATATCGGATATAATACCGAAGGAAACTTGCGCTGAATACTAATACTCAAAGTATTGAAATACTCACAAAAATACGCTCGATATTATAGAGAGAGAAAACTTCTGATTCTGGTGTGATTTTTAATTCTAACCTAAGCACCCTATTTATAGGAAAAACTTAGGATGCCAAAGGAGACTAAATAATAAAATATTATATATATATTTTTTCCTCCAGCCGCCGGCTGCTCTCCCAAAAAGCCATCAGCATATTTTTCAACCAAAAGTGGGGCCCACCCATTAAAAAAATATTTATTTTCCGAAACTTCAATAATTCATAATAAATAGCCCCTTTGTCAGAAAAATACAAATTCTATGTCCTTCTATAGGAAATTTAATTCTCTACAACTTTGTAGAAGGAAGTTTTTCCAAATTCCAAACATAAATTATTCGAAATCCATAAACAGATGATTTTCCACACCAAAATACTGATAAAAACTCATCAGCGCTAATTCCTTCTTTTATATCCACAAAATAAATATTTCCTTATCATATAAATCAATAATTAATTATTCACAAATAATATTACAGAACTACAATATTGACAACCAGGTCGTTCCCAGGAAAGAGGGGGCCTTCCGATAAGGACTTCTCCTTACTGGCGCGCAATTAAATAACCCCTCCTAGACAGAACTTCCTTAGAATTTGTCAATAATGCTATCTAATAATATTATTCAAATAATATGAATTATTGAGTTGATAATGTGAAATACTGTGCAATGACAATTATTGAATCAATAATACCAAAATATCAACTGTAGCCATTATTGAATCAATCATATAAAATGGCAACGTAGCAATTATTGAGTCAATAAAATATCAATGTAACAATTATTGAGTCAATAATATAAAATATCAACGTAGCAATTATTGAGTCAATAATATAAAATATTGAACAGTAATTACTATAACAATAATTGAATAAGTTTCTTCTCACGTAAGACTCAATAATTCGAAATACTGTGCGATACCGTGTGCTACTGTGCAACACCGCGCATCACTGTATTTTAACCACCGGGTATTTCAACAGTACTAACGGTAACAACTACGCCGTTATTTATAAAAAAGTTATTTCTGTCGCTTTCTATATCCGACAGTTATTCCGTTGTGGGGCCCACAAATAGCTGCGCCGTCGTACGAATATTCCCCGACAACAAGAATATTCCACGACCAAACGAATATTCCCCGACAACCAGAATATTTTATAACCACTTGCTCATTTTAAAAATATTTGCACATTTCACCCATAACTTTCATATTTATCAAATCAACACCTTACTATTTCGAAATAATATATAAAGAAAATTAAATCTTTATTCATAAAAGTTGGGGTCTTACATTTTCCTTTCTCATCTTTGTCAAACTTAGTTGCTGGAGCAATTGGTGTTTTCATGGGAGAGGCTGATTCCATGCCATACTTCTTAAGTAAGTCTTTGATGTACTTGGCTAGGTTAATGAAGAACCTTCATCAGATTGCTTCACTTGTAGTCCAAGGAAGAAGTTCAGCTCACCCATTATGCTCATTTCAAACTTGCTCTGCATAAGCTTGGCAAATCTCTTGCACATTTTCATCAGTAGAACCAAAGATAATATCATCTACATATATTTGAACTAGTAAAACTTTATCTTTGTGCTTCCTAAGAAATAGTGTAGTGTCTACTCTACCTCTAGTGATTCCTTTTTCAATAAGAAAGTTAATTAATGTTTCATACCATGCTCTAGGTGCTTGTTTAAGTCCATATAAGGCTTTGTCTAATCTATAGACATAATTAGAGAGGGTTGGATTGATAAAACCTGGGGGTTGTTCCACATATACTTCTTCTTGAAGTTTACCATTTAGGAATGCACTCTTGACATCCATCTGGAAGACCTTGAACCTCATGTGTGTAGCAAATACAAGGAATATTCTGATTGCTTCAAGTCTGGCAACTGGTGCAAAGGTCTCATCATAGTCAATGCCTTCTTCTTGAGAATAACCTTTGGCCACTAGTCTTGCTTTGTTTCTTGTGATCACCCTATCTTCATCCATCTTGTTTCTGAAGACCCATTTGGTGCCAATGACAGGGTGATTCTTTGGTCTTGGAACCAATCTCCAGACTTTGCTTCTTTCAAATTAATTCAGCTCCTCTTGTATGGCTTCAATCCAGCTTGCATCTTCCATTACATCTTCTATCTTCTTGGGCTTAATTTGAGACAGAAAGCTCAAATAAAAACACTCATTCTGAGTTACAGATCTTGTTCTGATTCTCGCAGTTGGGTCACCAATGATCAGATCTTGAGTGTGATCTCTTGCCCATCTGTTCCCTGTTGGAACATCTGTTCTGGTGCTTTCTTGTCTGAACTCTTCAAGATTAACTTCTGGTTCAGGTTGATCAGAATCATCGTCTGGTGCAGCTCTCTCTATGATTTCTTCTTCGGACACTACGACACTTCCTTCAGGAACTACGGTCGTAGTGTTGGGCTCGACCACCTCATTCGTGGTTTCTGTATCATTAATCGTAGTATCTTGTGGTGCAGACTTGTTTGAGTTTGTTTCATCAAAGATAATGTAGATCGAGACTTCAACACTTAATGTCTTCTTGTTGAACACTCTATAAGCTTTGCTATCTGTGGCATATCCGAGGAAGATTCCTTCATCTGACTTAGGTTGGAACTTAGTCAGGTATTGCTTCCCATTGTTGAGAATGTAGCATGAATAGCCAAACACATGGAAGTAACTGACATTTGGCTTTCTTCCTTTCCACAGCTTATAAAGAGTCTTCTTCAATGTAGAGTGTACAAGAGATCTGTTCTGTGTGTAGCACACAGTGTTGATGGCTTCTGCCCAGAAGTATTCAGGCAGATGAGCTGCTGCTAGTAGAGTTCTTCCTGCTTCTATAAGTGTTCTTTTCTTCCTTTCAGCTGCTCCATTTTGCTGAGGAGTTCGTGGTGCGGAGAAATTATGGCTGATGCCATTGTCTGAACAGAACAGATCCATTTATGAGAAGTCAAACTCTCTGCCATGATCACTTCTTATAGCCTTGATAGTCTCTCCTTTTTCATTCATTGCCAGCTTAAACATCTTGATCAATTGGGAGCTTGTTTCATCTTTAGAAGTAAGAAAGAACACCCATATGAATCTGGTGAAGTCATCTATTACAACCAATGAGTATCTCTTCCCTCCTAGGCTCACAGTTGGGATTGGCCCGAAAAGATTCATATGAAGTAATTGTAGGAGCCCGTCAATTGAGTTTACTGCTTTGCCTTTGAATGAGCTCCTTGTTTGCTTTCTAAGCTGGCAGGCATTGCATGGTCTTTCTTTGATGAAGCTGAACTTAGGTAAACCTGCTACCAGATCTTTGGAGGCCAGCTTTGACATACTCTTGAAGTTGTGATGAGATAACCTTCTATGCCAAAGCCAACTTAATTCTTCAAAGGCTTTAGCTAGAAAGCATACTGTCTCATCAGAGCTTAGCTAAGCAAGGTTGACAGTGTAGACATTTCCTTCTATTGTTCCTGTCAGCTTGATAGAGGATGTCTCTAGATCTCTTACTAAATACTGGTTGTTGAGAAATATGACTTGATGGCCTTTATCTCAGAGTTGGCTGATGTTAAGAAGATTATGCTTTAGCCTATCTACATAAGCCACTTTGCTAAAGGACACATTACCATTTCCAGCTGAACCATAGCCTTTCGTCTTGCCAGAGATGGTATCTCCAAAGATAACTGTTGGTCCCTCCTTCTCTGTGTAGTTAGACAGGAGGGCTTTGTTCCCGGTCATATGCCTTGAACAACCACTGACCAGATACCATGTTGTAATTGTGGCGCTCATTTCTTGCAGACAAATTCAGCTTTTATATTGGTACCCATACTAGCATGGGTTCTAAAATATTAGTACCCTTGTGCACCCAAATTTGCTTGACTTTGGGCCTCCCATGCACAGTGTTATAAAAGCATAATGCAGCTTTATGACCAAATCTTCCACATGCAAAGCATCTAATATAATTCATATTTGTGTGTGTCTGTGGATTTTTTCTCCACTTTGGACTTGTGTGGGTATTTGTTAGCCTTACCTTTATATTGCATCTTTTTTTTCCATCCTGCCTTGGGGTTCACGTTTTGTGCGTAGTTAACCTCAACACCACGATTTCTTCCAAGTTGATTCATGGAGTCAGTTTTTCCTGACTCTACGATTCTACGAGATTGGTCAGTGGTGACTGAGTTACTTTTCTCCGTTCTAAATCCTAAGCCAGCATGGGATCCGTTGTGTCTAGGGACATGGCTTTGATCCGAAGAGCAGGGTTGCACTGGTTCATCCTTCTGTATGCATTTCACAAATATAATGCTTCTATTTAGATTAGAAGCATTGTTGCTGTTAGTGTCCTTAACCTTTTCCACACTTGGTTCTGGGATAGATTCCTCAAACCCTAAACCAGTTCTATCAGAGACACTTCTCTGACTGGAGATCAGGGAGTCCATGGATGAAGAAGACCTATTCCATATAGAGATAGTCTTTTCTAACTCCTCAATCTTAGAGGTTAGCTTTGACTCTCTTTGTATGCTCAGTTCATTGGTCTCTCTCAAGATTTTATTCTCAGCTTCAAACTTAGAGACAGAGTTAAAACTTAGTAGAGCTGCTTCCAGCTCTTTCTGAACTTTCTCTTTCTCCTTTTGAAGATCAGAATAAATTTTAGATAGAACTCTTAACCATCTCTTATTTTGATATAGATCAGTTGACATATCACGAATGCCAGTTCTTAAATCATCAATATCTATATCAAGAGAGTTGAAGTCAAATACCTTGTCTATGACTGCTTCAGCACTTTTTCTACTGAGTGCATCTTTGGCCATCAAACATAGGTTGGCTTTTTGAGGTGCTTCATCATCTTCAGACTCAGCATTAGTGTCATTGTCTGAGTCACTCCATGAACTTCCTGCTACAAAACCTTTGTCTTTCTTCTTATTCTTTTTATATCCTTTGAGCTCCTTCTTTGGATTTGACTTTCTTTTCAGCTCTTCTCTGATAGGTTTATTGCAGTTGGCAATGAAATGACCAGGCTTCTTGCAGTTGTAGCATAGATCATTGATCTGCTCTTGACTGCTGCTATTGTTGAATCTTTTAGGTTTGCTGCTTCTCCATTTGAGCATGAACCTTCTAAATCTTCTGGCCAACGTTGCAGTTTCATCATTATCATCATCATCCTCAAAGTCAGATTCATCTTCATTATGAGATTTGGAAATTTCCTCTTTTGCTTTGAGAGCAACTCCTTTATCCTTCTTTCTTCCTTCTGATAGAGTTTCTTCTCGTTGAGTCAGCTCTAGTTCGTAGGTAAGAAGGTTTTCGTAGAGTTGTTGAACAGTCATCTCATGCAGGTTCTTTGACTCTCTGATTGTAGTGGTCTTGGTATTCCACCTGCTTGGCAAGGACCTCATGAACTTGATGATAAGATCTTTGTTTGGATAGACCTTTCCATAAGCTCGAAGAGAGTTGAGCAGCAATGTGAATCTTTCATAAGTAGAAGTGATATTTTCTCCAGGAACATGGGCAAACATCTCATACTATTGAGTTAGTAGAGATTGCTTATTTTCTCAGACTTCTTCAGTTCCTTTATGCATGATTAGCAATGCTTCCCAGACTTCCTTAGCAGTTTTGCAGTTGACCACGTTCTCAAACAGATTGTCTTCTAAGGATTAGAACAAGATGTTCTAAGCCTTTTTGTCCAGCTGTACATCTTTCTTCTCATTGTTAGTCCATTAAGATTTAACCTTGACCACAACTCTGTTTGGTTCTTCTGGAGTTGGTGCAAGCCTTGTTAGTATGTAGGGCCTATTTAAAACAGTTTCAAATAGATCATCATCTATTGAATCCATGTAAGCTTTCATCTAAACTTTCTAGTTTGTAAATTTATCTTTGTTGCACATAGGTGGCTTACTTCCTCCACCTGTCTTGGTCTTGCTTATCAGTTGTGCCATTGGATCTACTCAAGCTTGTATGCTTAGTTGAGAGAACCTGCTCTGATACCAATTGTTAGTTTTCAAAGGCACGTTAGATATCTAGAAGGGGGGTTGAATAGATATTTTAAAATTTCTTAGTTTAAAATACTTTGTCAGTATTGAATATACTGACAGCAGCGGAATATATGTTTGTTCCCCATTTAAGATATTGCAGTTATGGTTTGATAAGCAGTTATAGCAATTATAACAGATATAGCAGTTATGGCAGTTAATGAGAGACAAAGAGACACAAGAGTTTTAAGTTGTTCAGAGCACACAAGGCTCCTAGTCCACTCTTCTACTCCACGAGTAGGAAATCCACTAAGGATATCTCTTACAACTTGAATCACTTAGATTCCTTCAAGGCCAGCAACCTTGGAACTTCACTTAGTTCACTTTTGAACTCTTCAAGTCCAGCAGACTTGGTACTTCTCTTAGTTCACTTTTGAACTCTTCAAGTCCTTCTGACTTGGAACTTCACTTGAGTTGATAGTTGTATTCTTGGGTGTGCTACTCAGTTGCAATTAAGCATCAGTTCTGAAGAACTGAGTAGCGAAGCAAGCTTTTCTTTTTTAGGATCATAGAGTTGATCGTTGAGTGTTCTTGATCTTTTCTCTTGATATTCTTTCTTTTTGTTGACTTGCTTACTTAGTCTGAATCCTTGCCTGATTTCCATATAAAAGAGTCATTCAAAATGTTTTCGTTTGAATGCTCCCGTTGCAGCATTAAATGCTTCAGATGTTTCTGTGCAGTTGATGTTGACATCCTGCTTCCCTGCTGCACAGCCGACTAGCCCACTGACACAGCAGACTGTAATCTCACCTAATATCTGAAAAGTTGTATTCAGCAGGCGGTTTAGTCCTTTCCTTAGCTTCTTCAATACGCTTCTTCGATTTGGACAAAGGATGAATATGGAATTATTGGGACCATCAATTTGTCAACGGCTATAAGCTTTTCTTCATTTGTTTCTCTTCCTCCCTTCATCGGCACTACGAACTTTGATGCTGACTGGAGGAACACTACGATTATGGTCATTGTACCATAATCGTTGTGTGTTAGCTTGCACAGGCTTGACTCAGACTTAATCGTAGAGAACACTACGATTACTCTTAAGCTCTTTGGAAAACTACGATTCCTGCTTGCTTGTCTTGTAGACTCCACGATTTCGAGAGCACACTGCAATTCTTGACTTAGCTCGGCAGGCGCTCGGATCTTTTCCACGATTCTCAGTGTGGCTTCCAAGGCAGACTACGATTCTTTGATACTTTCACTTAAGCTCCACGAATCTTGCCTTGACCTTTGCAGACTTAGTTTTCTTGGCAAACTACGATTCTGGACATCTTTCTTGAAAATCCATGATTCTGCATTGTCTTCTGTATGTTACCATTGACAGACTACGATTCTGTCAAGGCTTTAACTTTTACATATCAAATAGATCAACCTAACAGTTTTGATATTTTCTTCTATACATTTATTTACATAAATGATAAACATTAAAGCTCAGATCAACCTAACAATTTTGATCTATCATCTAAGTCCTTGTACATATGATCATTGAAGGATTTTACACTTAAGCATTTATATTTAATTTCAACATCAAATTTGAATATGCAATTCCCAACAAGATCTATTATCCTCCCACTAGCCCTTCAATGATAAACATCTTTATCTTAGAAGGCAACGTGTTTCGCAACAAACACCTTTTGCAAAGTAGGATTATAGAAAATTTACCCTAAACTTAATTTAGGATGTCCAATAAATCTGTATTTGTCAAATCTTGTCCTAAACTTATCCTTTTGAAACCTTTTCACATAAGCTGGACAACCCTTTATCTTAACATACTTAAGATTAGGAATCCTCCCTGTCCATAACTCTTATAAAGTCTTGGGGATGGATTTTGAGGTTACCTTATTTGGTAGATATGCAGCCATTTCCAGGGAATTACCCTAGAAGGAACTGGAATGTCGGTAAAATCATTATGGACCGCACCATGTCCAATAAGGTTTTATTTTTCCTTTTAGATACACCAATCAATTATTTTGTATCAGGAAGAGTCCATTTTAAGCAAACCATTTAAGATGATCTTAAAACTTATTGTGCAAGTATTTATTCCTCGATCTAATCGAAGAATCAATATACCTTGCTAATTAATTTTACTTCTGAATTATTTGAATCTTTCAAATGATTCAGACTTGTATTTCACCAAATACAAATATTCAACTCTTTGAATAATCATCTCCTTTTCTTTTACTAGTTTGTTCAATTTAAAATTATTTTTCATGTAAGTCAAGTATGTAAAATCCACTTAGTAAATTATTAATTATTAAACTAATGGACTTGCCCGTAGGCGGCACTAAACAATAAGTTCCTGCATTTAATGGACCAACCTTTGCTCCATTCCCACACGCAGAAAGACTTCCTTTGTTTAACTTTCTACTTCTGCTTGGTCCCTTCATAAATCTGTATTTATGAGAACCATAGCCGGTATCCAATACCCAAGTAGAAATTTTACTTACTGAAAGATTTATTTCAATTATGAACAAACCTGTATTTGTAACCGATGCTTCACTAAGCTTCTTCTGGTTAGCCTCTTTAAGATACTTCTTGCAGTTTCTATTCTAGTGTCCAGGCTTATTGTAGTGGAAGCAAACTCCTTTGCTATCCATATCAGTTTTGTTCTTATTATCCTTTGTATTTTGCCTTTGCTTATACCTTCTTTGAATTGTTCTTCTTCTAGATCGGAAGAGCTCCTTAGATATATGATATCTATTAGTCCTACTTTCATCACCATTCAACTCCTTGAATTGTAGGAATATAGTAGGAGCATCTATAGTTTCATGCTGACGTTGAAGCTCGCTACTCCTGGATGCGAGCATGATGTATTGAGCCAACTCTACATCATCTTGCTACTTTCTAAAAGTAGCAATCTCTTCCTCAGAGGCATTGTCAGCAACCATTGTAGGGGTATGCGTATTAAGGAAATAAGATAGCTTTTAAGCCTTGAGAACTGTTCTCAAATTCCTTAACCAATCATTTTAATTCGGCCCGGTTAAATAGCATCTAATATGCTACGCAGTGATAGTAACTTAGACATTGTAAATTTCTGTAAATAAATTTGTAATTAACAACATAACAGCATACATTCTTTTATTAATTACCAAAATAAATTATGTCTTATTTTAAATTGGTATCTCCAACTATTTTCTTCAAACTATATTACTCTCATAATATATATAGTTCGACAAATTTAATTAAGATTTTCTAGTGAGAATAAGGATCCCATTTCAAATGTATATAGCCTTGTGTGTGCACAACAAACTATATATAAATAAATAGGTAGACAACTCTTTGTCAATTACATCAACATGTAACTTCTTGTATTTTGCCTCTTAGATCATAATGGTCAAGTGTGTGTACATCTGAACTAAAATAATCTAAGTTAAGTTCAACCTAGCACTCCATATTCTAGAAAAGAAAAACAAAAAACACTGTCCTTGTTTGTGCACAACAAAACAACATTGTTCAGTTCTTTTAATAAGCATCAAATGTGCTAAAACAACAACTCAAAAAAATAAAATAAGCCTTGTGTGTGCACAACAAAGTTATAATGATTAATTGATACTCTATCGTTTTTATCATGCTAGAAGGTTACGTTCGATATTCCAAATATCTTTGAACGTTTAAGACTTAATATAAATTCTTTGAGGGATTTGTTATTATTTGTCTCATCTTGTTTAGCGTGCATGCACATATGCACATATATATATAAAATATGCGTCATATTAATTAACATGCGAATCATGTTTTATAATATATAATATATATAATAAGCATGCACATATAGAGTACTATATTCTACCCGGATTGATTATGGACTTTTATTCTAGTTTGGTTCATTTGAGCCGCCAAGTGAACCAAAAGGTCAAACCTAGGGGTGCAACAATTAAATTTAAATATAACTATTACATTTAAATCACGGGCTCCATTACAAACGGGTCTTCACGCGCTCCTTGCTCCTTGGTCTCTAATTCTTCAAAATTTAATTCTAACTATTCATATTACAAAAAACTATTTGCTATAAATAGAAACCTTGATCAGTAGTCAAGGGGAAGCACATAGGAGTGAGATAGAATTTACATTAAAAAAAATTAGAGAAGACGAGGTATGCAGACCCCCTTTATAAAACCCATACATTCAAGTATCCAACTAAAATAAAATCTAATCACATTGGTCAATAGTCCATAATCAATTGCATTTATTATCATACACATCAACATATGCATCAATAAATAAAACATTCATCTCATGAATAATAAACATTTAATATATACATTGATATCGATTTAATGGGCAATTTTAGTTAGTATAAAATTCAATTCTGAATTAAAATGAACTCTTTTATTTTAATCTAAATTTAAATCAAAATAAATATTTTTATTTTAATTTATCCATTTTTGAATAAAAATAAACTCATTTATTTTTAATCAAATTATTTAATCAAAATAAATTCCTTTATTTTAATTAATATGGAATCCAATTCAAAGTCAAAATAAACTCCTTTATTTTAACTTTTAAAAACGTTTTTGGGAGGAACAAAATATGTAGAATCCAATTTCTTATAAAAATAAACTCCTTTATTTTGATTAATATAAAATCCTATTTTATATCTAAATAAACTCCTTTATTTAAGGAAGTATGGAATCCCTTTTCTTAATTCACAAATAAACTCTTTTATTTTTAGGAAACAAGGAATTCAATTTCATCTCCAATTAGTTATCATGAAAATTTTCTTATCAAAATAAACTCCTTTATTTTGATTAATATGAAATCATATTTCATATCTAAGTAAACTCCTTTATTTAAGGAAGCTTGGAATCCCTTTTCTTAATTCACAAATAAACTCCTTTATTTTTAGGAAACAAGGAATTCAATTTCATCTCCAATTAGTTATCATAGAATCCAATTCCAATTCTAATTAGTTAGCATGAAATTAAATTATAATTAAAATAAACATCTTTATTTTAATCCAATTCTAAATTTATATAAATTCTAAATAAAATTAAACTACGTTATTTAAGTTTAGAATTACTAAAAAAACATGGAATTCAAATTTTAATTTAAAATAAACCTTTTATTTTAATTAGAAATCAAATAAATAAAAAGTAAAAAATAAATTTTCTTTTTCTGGAGAGAGGAGCTGCGGCGCCGCTAGTGAACTAGCATCAGGCGCTGCGGCGCCACGTCATCAGTGTTAGAACACAGAACCGGCGCTGCGGCGCCAAAATTGTACTACAATCAGGCGTTACTGCGCCAGTCTCTAGAAAGTATTTTTTCAATTCTCGAATTGTGTAGTTTTTCTCCCAAAAACATAATTCTATGCCAATAATTATGCCCAAAAAAAAATGTTCAAAACACATATCAACATACATATCTGATAAGTGGTTTTAGGACCACTTATTCAGAAGCTTTCCAACTCATTCGGTTGCTTAAACTTAAGTAATCCTGTGAGTTTAATATGTTTTTCCTTTGTTTTGTGATTTTCAGGTTCAGGAACTCTCTTGGCGTTTATTGAGCGTAAAAGGATGATATGTTGCCAAAATTTAGCTAAAAGGTGTGATGGCATGTTCATGGAATGGAGTTGAGCAGCATGAAGGAACTAGATGCAATGCTACGAGGCTAACAGCTAGGCAAGGAGGTAAGAAGGGCAAAGGAAAGCAACAAGAAGCCAGCCTGCACCAGCCTTGAACCAGCAGCATTATTGCAGAATTTAGTGCCGCGCGGCCGCGCCTGGAATAGACTTGGGGCGCGAGCGGCCGCGCCAGTCCCTCGCAGAAAATTCTTTGACTTTTTGATTGACTGAACGGGAGAGGCTTTAAATGGGGGCTAGTGAGCAGCATTCAAGAAATCCTCCCCTTGGGAGTTCTTCTAGCCCTAAGCCCTAGTTTTCCCTTCTTCATTTCATTTCTTGTTTTAATTAGATTAGGAGTAGATTAGTTCTAGCTTAGGGTTAGTTAGTTTAGTTAGATTCTAGGGTTCTTTGGATTTGAAATTTGAAGCAAGGATTACATCAAGATCCAAGCGGGGAGAAACGAACAAAGATTTGCATTTCTTTATCTCTTACTCTCCTTGTATTCAATTTGTATTCGGATAATGTGTAACCTACTTGTGGATAATATATTTGGGTTATCTATGCCTTAAATCTATTTTGAGGTTCCAATGGAACCTAATGAGTAGTTAATGTTGATTCCCCTCTCATGTTGGTCTTATTTGATTGTTATGTGCTTATCTATTGCGATGTATGCGTTAATTGCTTAATTGAGTTGCAGATAATTACTGTGATAACCTATGTGGGATCGAAAGACGAAACATAGGTTTAGATCTAATCGCGTTAGCGGGCGATTGTAGGTTCATATAGCGTTGGATTTATGATTTGTGCTTAGGATAGAGAGATACTGAAGGGCCGCCCGTAGCCAATAGAGAACTTGACCTTCAAGCTTATTTATTTGTAAATCACATAGACATATAGTGGTTTAGATAATGTGGGTGTTCACGTGCGTCTATCACCTGTGGATTGCACGTGATATGGCTTAGGTGCATCGAAAGGTGGCCTACTCCCACTTTCGTGTTCTCGGCTAATAACTATAATGATTGATTTGACCTGACTTGGGAGTTTGTTGACTTAGATGAATCATTAGGGGAAATTGGAAGCTCTTATCTTCATTCTCTAATTCTACTCTAGGATTAATTAGTTTAACTTTAATTCTTGCCTAGTTATAATTTAGTTTTAATTCATTCTCTTTACCGCTCGTTTAAATAAGACTGCAATGATTATGTGCTATTGATTTGGCGACTGTTTATCTGCTAATTCCTCGTGGGAACGATATCTGTATTTACACTTTATTACTCGTTGGCCGCGTATACTTGCACGTTAATTGTGTCATCTAATCGGACCAACAATATCAAATCTGAATAATTAATAACTTGCATAAAAGTTTGGCTCGGATGCAACTGTTAGGTTTGTAAGATTCATGGATACAATCAAATTGCATAAAATAAGCAGAAGCATGGTAAATCAGAGTTTTAAAATTTTACAAACCATATACCCGAATCATCCTTTATGCACAATTATTAATTAAATAAAAAGATGGCAATTAGTATTCATACCCTTGAAGATTCTAACTTCCTCAGGCACAAGTTCAACTCCAAATCCTTTTTGCGTTCTACTTGAATCTATCGGGTTGAATCCTTCCTTTGATCAACATTAGCCACCCAAGTGTTTCTTTGACGCCCCCAAATTCAGACCGTCACTGATCTCGAATTCGGTTCATCACGTACTAATTCTTATAACAACTAAAATCTCAAACAATGGAATAACAGAATAATTTACATTGATATAACATAAATATTCTCGTCCCAAGTCTCGAAACTATTACTAATACACTTCATAACTTAAACCAAACATATCTTAATACATAACATTAAATAAGTCTTAATACAACATAACGGAAACATCCTAATATAGAAAAGCACAACTACTCCATAGCCTTGCCTTCGCACTTGTCCTGTCCTGGGGTTCCACCTTGCCCTGCCCTAACTGAAATATTTATGAAAAGCATGAGTGAGCAACAAATTTGCTCAGCAAGTAATATGCCAATAAATGTGAACAGGAATATATACAATTCTAAATCTCAAGGGTAAAATGGTAATTAATCGCTCAAGATTTCAAATAAGAATGTTGTGAACAAAATAAATAGCAATTATTTCCAAATCTATTATGTGAAGTTGAATAAGGACTACTACGGGTTTAGAAGTTATTAAAGGATTCAAAAGTTTCAACAATTTAAAGTGAACGAATAGATATCACTAAGTGTCGCTGTGGACTAAAGATTAATAAAGAATCTAATGAATTAAAAGTTTCAAGTTAATAATTACTGGATACTGAGTGGTCGCTAAGAACCACGAACTTATACTAGAATCACCAAAAATATTTTTGGTAACCCAACCAAGTACAATTAGGGGATCAGCCTGTCATACCTGGAGTTATGCATAACCTGTCACACCACTGTCGGCACCCCGACTATATAGTTCCCCTTTTTACAAGGGTTGTTCAACTCAGTCAATTTATAAGAGTCCGCACCAAGGCAATTGGTGTGGATTGCTTTCTAATTCATGATATTGGTCTAGCCGAATTAAATGGCGTAGACAATTTCAACAATGTATATAAGAATAATTTATGAGTTCAATACTCGCAACAATAATTCGAAGAATATAATCGTGATTTAAATCAAACTTATGAAACATAAGTTTGTAAGGCAAGAATTATTCTAGCACCTATTTACTCGTACGACCAAAGTTAGTACAAGCTCGAATATGTGTTCAATAAAGAGTATGAATCAAATACTTGCTCAATAAAAGAGTAGTCAGATACTTGCAATTAATATACAAGAACGGTTTCAAGGAAACTTGCACAATGAAAGAGTATAAGTTAGAGAACTTGCTTACGACGTTCCTCGAATAAGTAACCACAAGGATAGGATACTTCCAACACAATAAAAGTAGGGTTCAGATACTTGCACTATAAATGAGTGTAAGTCAGGAAACTTTCCTTATGCGTAGTTTATCCTCGTTAAATAAATCGACTCTTTCAAATCCCTATCGTAATATATATATTTATATGTATAGGGTATTCATTAGTCATATAGTATAACATCATATCTTATCTTGGAGATACAATCAACACACAAGCTAAGTTTTAGCCTAGCTACACAGTTATCATATATAGTATCATATTTAATTCACAAGTTTCAACTAATATACTTTTATCCTTAACGTTCCTCGTTTTGAGTTTAAAACACATGCTCATATCATATAAGATCGCAACAACTAGCAACATACTCTCATATTTATTAATATCACCTAAAACCACAATCAATACTAAATACATTTTATTTTAGCAAGTTATGGCATTTCTATAAGTTAACCGTCAAAATCGATTTCAAATAACAACATATAATATCATATAGCATATATACGTTAAAAAATACTTTTATGTTTGTATAACCTTCCCTCGTTCCAAACATATGTGATATAGCTTATAAGTTAACCCTTTCGACAACTTACGGTCATTCAAGGTCATGGAATTCACAAACCCTATCATGCTCGCTTTTAAAACACGTAAGGTATTCATATGCTTATTTTAAGCATGTTCATGAGTATTCATATCGCATACATGCAACTATCATTGTCATTAGTTTAAAAACATGCCTCGTTTACGCAAATTTTGAATCACGACAACTAATCATGGTATGTATACATGTACGATGCATGAGTGAGTCTACGAGTACTATCAAACATGTTTACAAATATATAAATTCACATCTCAATATACATGTCAAGATTCACGTGCAAAACGTATACTTTCACTAGTAAATCTCACTAATAGGGCCTAACACGTCTATGCTATCTAGATTCATATGTAAACATGTTCGACACCCATTTCTACATCATCTAAACATGCTCGTAAGATCAGATTACATATATGATACCTTTATGCCAATGTTCACCTTTGAAACTTAAATTTTCGTTTAGAATGTTCGCTAGTGAGGTCCGTATGTTCATGTTACATTATGAAACAAATACACATAATTTAGAATACTTTTCATACGTTTCTAGGTCACAATAACATGTTCGCAAAGTCAGTACATGAATATGGATAGAACATGTTAAAGTTTGTTTATAAGACTTTAAGTCCATTTTCAAGCCATAAGCCTTTTTCAATCAAGAATGTATATAATCATGGTTAAACGTACTCATGCTATGTTAATATACATGCATATACATGTTTCTCATATTATCATGCTTTGTTTAAGTCTTAAAACCATTTACACATAATGGATATTTTGCAAAAATTAGCATCTGGTCCCAGAGACTGGCGCAGCTGCGCTGCGCCTTAGTATAAAATCGGTGCAGCTGCGCCGTGTCCGCTCAATGCCAAAAAAAACTTCATGCTTCGGCAGTTTCTAGCCCAACACAGAAATTACTTCACGAAACAGTTGGAAAACTATCTACATTGCCATACCAATACATATATAAGACTATATAACAACTAAGTAATCATTTCCAAACTCCATTATCATTTAACATAACATAATTAAGAAATTTGGAATTCAAGAATAGAAATTCTTTTGACAGAGAATAAAAATGAAGAACAAGGAAGAAATTTTATACCTCTGTAATTAGTTAGATTGGAAATTGCTGCTAAATTGCTTTCCTTAATTCTCAGAATCCTCACCAACTCAATAAACTCACTCTATATTTAACACTTAACATGTTCTTAGCAATTGAAATGAAGAAGGAGAGATGCCTTATTTTATAGAGAAATGGTTATACAGTCCATGCTTTTGATCATCAAATCAAACTAACGAGAAGACTAAGAACTCAGTGGGTAAGGGAGTGTGGTTGAATAGTCGGTGAATCCCATGAGTAAGCCCACTCCCCTTGTGATGACATGCTAAGAATTGCTGAGTTTGAGGGAAGAGAAGTAGGCTAGGCTTGTAGCCATTCACGTGAGGGAGATATATGACCATTATTTTGGGACAAGACTTATTAAAGCTCAGCAACATGAAACAATGTCGTAAAAAATAAAATAACCCAATACATACACATATTATATAAACTTAGGCATATTTGTATACTTAGGTATTAAATTCATTTAGAGTCACAATGTAGTTATTTAGTTTGCACACATATAATCCATATACATTCTGTTAATACCGGATATGATTTAATCGGATACTATCTAATTTATTATTCAATAGTTCATAAGTACACCTTTAATGTATCCGTACATACATGTTGTCACATAACATTATTACAACTCTTATTATTTCCAATTATATTAATCTATTGAAATATTCATCATATAACATTTGTTTATTTATAATATTATACGAAATACATCTTTTAATGTTGCCACATACCACATGTTGTCACATAAGCTTTATTATGTAACTCATATAATTTATTTAATCGTAACATATGGTTTCAATGTATACAATCACATTGCATCATAGAATATAGTTTAATAATTCTTAATATGTGGTTTCTATATATAGTATAGTCACATGAATGTCGCACTACACTATATAATATAGGTTTATCCCATATATTTTATATATTTAATTTTGCATACATGCACATAACAATTAATATAATCTCATTATATTAATGACTTGCGTATTTATTTTATAATGGCAATTAATTAATTAATAAAATATTAATCACTTTCTTCCTCATAGATTAATGAAGTTAATTAATCTCCATATTAATTAACTAACATTTATATGATTCATTATCACGTTAAATAAATATAAATCTTATTATATTCATAATCAAATTGCTTATTATCATTCTATTATTCGCGATAATAATAATTAACACATTATCAATTAATCATTATTAATATTCTATTTTCTCATAATAGAAAGTAAATAACAATTAATATTGATTAATTGTTCATGTAGTAATTCTCTCATGACTTTACCCTTATCAATTATTATACGACAAATAATCACAATCTCCAATAGTTTAATAAATACAAATCTCATTATATTTATAAACGGTTTTCTTAGTATTATACTATTACTTGCAAAAATAATAAATCAACAGATTATTATTATATTTCTCATAATAATAATTAACAATTAATATAGATTAACTGTTCACTTAATAATTCATTTACTCTATAACTGATTATTATTCATAATAACACTTAATAACATTATTGTATGATTAACTATCACATGTATTGCACTCAACAAATAATCAATTAAATATAACTCTTATTACTTACTCGTAAATGTTTTGTTACTCATAATAACATATTATAAATACTTACTTATTAATATGCTATTACTAATTACGACGATTAATTCATAATGTAATATTAATTTAATCATTTACTCATTAATTCCTTCATCATTTAATTAACTAAATCACCACCATTTCCATTCTCATGCCACACAAGGCATTCTACAAGTTCGTTAAATTCCTCCATATTTTCTTCTAAATTTATAAATTTAATTTAATATAATCAAATTACTTCTCTCGTAACTCATAAACATTTATGTTCAAGTAATATTCATTTTCTTATTATATCAAAAAAAAAAAAAAATCGTGAAATTCACGGTTCATACATCCTCCCCCCTTATAAAAATTTCGTCCTCGAAATTGGTACAAGGTTACACAAATAGATAGGGATAGTCCCTGTCGTCCTATTTTCTAATTCCCACGCGGCCTCCTTAGCATCGTGGTATCGCCAAAGCGCTATCACAGAAGATATAATTTTATCTCCTAATATCTGTTCTTTCCTATCTAGTATTTGGATAGGAATTCTTCATATGTCAGATTCTTCCCTACTCGAATGGGTTCATAGGGTATTACACGCTTATAATTAGGTTTATATGATCGTAAGACAGAAATATGGAACACACTGTGGATATGTTCCAGTTCAAGAGATAAGGCTACCTCGTACGCCACTTTGCCTACTCTCTTCAATACTTTAAAAGGTTTCACAAACCTCAGACTCAATTCTTCTTTCTTACCTAATCTTATCTTCCCCTCACAGGGAAACATTTAAGAAATACGAAACTGCCGTCTTCCAAAATCTTGATTATGACGATGGCAATCTGCGTATTTCCCATGTTGATCTTGAGCTACTACTAATCTGGCTCTTTTTGTCTTCACATCGTCTGCCATTCGTCATACTAAATTCGGTCCCAATTGAAGTCGTCGTTCTCTGACCTCATCCCAATGTAGTGGTGTTCTGCATTTTCTTCCGTGGAGAGCTTCGTACGATGGCTTACCGATATTTGTATAATAATTATTACTATAAGCGGATTCTACTAAGGGTAAGTGATATTCCAAGTTACCTTTGAAATCCATTACGCAAGCTCTTCTAAAACTTTGAAGTGGAGCGCGGGTTTCGATCAGAAATTATTAACACCGTCATTTCGTATTGCAAAACGATTTTCTTAACGTATAATTTTGCAAACTGATTTAAATTGAATCGAATATCTATCGGTAGGGAGTGCATTGTCCTTTCCAATCGGTCGACATATTCTACAACTTCTCATCTCATATTGACCACTAATAGTGTCTTCGAAGATCCTGATATGTTTTCGTGCTTCCTGGGTAAACGAAATATGTCCAACTAAATGCCTCATGAAAACTCTTATCTCGCAATTTTAGTTACAGTTGACTCTCACGCTCGATCTACAATTCTTAAGATACCATTATTATTTCTTCTGAACTTTTCCTCTTTATCTTCTCGCACTTTTTGTCTTTATCTTGTTATCCATTCACTCTATCCAACAACGCTAGACAAACCTCCGTTATAAACTTCCCTTTGGACTCTCTCGGTCCCTTCACTTCTATTTCCAATCTCTTCATCTTCCTGATTAGTTCCTCTTGAGTTATCAACTTGAATAATTCCTCCATTCCCCTTTCCTACTTAGCATATCGGCTACTACGTTCGCCTTTTCTAGGTGATAGAGAATTTTGCAATGGTAGTCTTCGACTGCTCCTAATTTCTTATCGCCTTTACCTCTGCAGGATCTGACGTGCCCTAAAACTAACCTTCTCCTTGACACACAACACTGGTGCTTCACAAGGAAAAATACACTCAGCTGAATATATCCTTTATCTAACATTTCTTGCAATTGTATTATCAATTCTTCATTTCTACTGGCACCATAAGATAGGTGCTTTCGAAATCAGTGCAGTCTCTGGTACTAAATCTATTACGACTTGTTTTTCTCTGTCTGGCAGAAGGCCGGGAAGATCGTCTGAGAATACGTTTTAAAATTTTGGTTCTATTAATACATTATTTATTTCTACTGATACATTCTTTAGTTCTACTCTCGCTCTCTTAGTATCTATAATATGGTGAAACAATCTACACAAACTTTTCTTAACAATATCTTGGCCTGCATCATCGTAAGGCAAAACAATTGCCTAAGCGACGAGCTACCATAAAACACTTCCTTGGATCGGTTTGGATTCTGAAGGTTCACATTTTTCTTCTAACAGTCAATTATCGTAGTATGGTTATGTAATCAGTCCATTTTTTTAGTATCCCATCACACTTTCCAAATTTTATTGGAATTCAGTCTATGCTTAGTTTACATCCCCTAGTTTACGAGCAACAATTACGGTAAATGAATTTCTACGGGAATTACTTCCTTATTCACAACTTCTATGTTTAAAGGATCTCCTAATTGCTCTTGGGTAACTTAGTCCTCTCACAGTTCTTCAGATGCAAAAGGAAAATATAGCACTTGAATCAGATAATATATACGCATTTATATTATTGATTAAGACAGCACCTAACATCACAATTTGGAACGCCACTGCATCATGTATCATAACGTTAGTCGTACTTGGCATTGGTGAGCTAGTTTAATTATCGTCGGCTTCCCGCTATGGCTTCCTTTGTTGCTATCTTCTTCCTTCCTTCCTTTCTTTGGGCAGTTCTTAACCTGATGATCTGTTGTCCTACAAGCGAAGCATCCTTCAATCTTCTTCGGGTTTGGGCAATTCGGAGAAATATGCCCTTCCTGGCTGCAGCTATAGCAAACGCCTCGTCCCTTTCAGCACTCTCCTTGATGACTCTTTCCACATTTCAGGCAAACCTTGTTCTTTTTCTTGAGTCCTTCTTGGTGACTTCCCCTTGGATTGTTGTTGATGTTGTTGTTGTCCTGTCTTCTTTTGTTTTCGACCCCTTCCCCATTTGTTTCCTTCTTCCAATTGTGAATTTGATGTTTTTTAGATCCATACGCAAAACACTCTTTGGTTTTCTCCTTCCTAGGACAGTTAGGAGAAATATAACCCTTCTCACCGCACTCATAACACACATATTTTCCTTTCAAGCATGCTCCCACATGGTTCTTTCTACATTTCTTATAGGCTTCTATCTTCTTCTTCCATAGTTGTCCTTCTCCTCGTACATACTTATTCTCATTCCACTTCCTCTTGAAATTCTTACTGCTACCACTACTACTCTCTTCCATTTTACCTTCGTTCGCTTTCTTTGAATTATTAACCTCTCTTTCTTTAGTTAAATTAATATCTTTTCCTACCTCTGAAGTTTCTGTCTGTCTCTTCTTATAATCATTGATTCCTTCTTCAAAAGCATTTACTATAAGATCTACTAATTGTCGTAAGGGTTCTTGATTCAATTCCCTGTCTCCATTCTCCGTCGCTTGACGAGTCTCTCCTCCTTGGGGTATTGACATTTCTCTACGTAGAAATAAAACAGTATTATCATCTATTTGTTAAACATCTAATACTTCTTAAGATGTATAAGTTTTATTGCTATTCTCCCTTGTCATTATTTAACAAAATCTGGTTACTACATGCATGTTTAATAAAAACATGCCTACATAAAAACATATCACATTGTATAGCAATCTGCTAGTCTCATTACATACCCCCTCGGTATTACTAAAGTTGGGGTTAGAAAGATACTTCCCACATTATCCCTAAAATTGGGATTCACAACACCGTTTTGCATCTATATTTACTGTATCATCTGCGACACTTATTCCAATAACTACCTACTTCCTTTCCTCCCACTATGTCTGTGACTATTAATTACTAATCTGAAGGTCTGGAACTTCGCCTCCCACTATTGTATCTTATTTTTCATTTTAAAGAAACTCAAACATATCTCCATCCTAAAGAAAACTTCCACCATGGATTTTTGATTATATTCCGATTCCATCTCCTCCTAGGTTAAGATTACTGCTGAAAAAGGCTTAACTTCAAGGGGTGTT
This sequence comes from Panax stipuleanatus, assembly GCA_020205555.1. Taxonomy (NCBI): domain Eukaryota; kingdom Viridiplantae; phylum Streptophyta; class Magnoliopsida; order Apiales; family Araliaceae; genus Panax; species Panax stipuleanatus. Next base: position 60,944,302 of record CM035126.1, on the reverse strand, counting down.
GCGGAAACCACATGTATATCACATGGTTCCTCCCCCAAGACCCTACCAGGTTTACCTATCTCTGACATCCAAAATCACAAAACCAATGAACTTTATTATTATCTCCGAGTAAAACATAATTTCATTGTATGGAATGAAAATATATTTCATAACACTACTAGCTTTCTAAGAAAACTCTACATGAGTTTTATCTCCTTCTACTCTATAAATTCTTCTAAGGTTATAGTCTAAGGACTCGCTCCTAAGGTTTATAACCTACAGCTTTGATACTAACCTGTGACGCCCCCAAATTTAGACCGTCATTGATCTCGAATTCGGTTCATCACGTACTAATTCTAATAACAACTAAAATCTCAAACAATGGAATAACAGAATAATTTACATTGATATAACATAAATATTCTCGTCCCAAGTCTCGAAACTATTACTAATACACTTCATAACTTAAACCAAACATATCTTAATACATAATATTAAATAAGTCTTAATACAATATAACGAAAACATCCTAATATAGAAAAGCACAGCTACTCCATAGCCTTGCCTTCGCACTTGTCCTGTCTTGGGGTTCCACCTTGCCCTGTCCTAGCTGAAATATTTATGGGAAGCAAGAGTGAGCAACAAATTTGCTCAGCAAGTAATATGCCAATAAATGTGAACAGGAATATATACAATTCTAAATCTCAAGGGTAAAACGGTAATTAATCGCTCAAGATTTCAAATAAGAATGTTGTGAACAAAATAAATAGCAATTATTTCCAAATCTATTATGTGAAGTTGAATAAGGACTACTACGGGTTTAGAAGTTATTAAAGGATTCAAAAGTTTCAACAATTTAAAGTGAACGAATAGATATCACTAAGTGTCGCTGTGGACTAAAGATTAATAAAGAATCTAATGAATTAAAAGTTTCAAGTTAATAATGACTGGATACTGAGTGGTCGCTAAGAACCACGAACTTATACTAGAATCACCAAAAATATTTTTGGTAACCCAACCAAGTACAATTAGGGGATCAGCCTGTCATACCTGGAGTTATGCATAACATGTCACACCACTGTCGGCACCCCGACTATATAGTTCCCCTTTTTACAAGGGTTGTTCAACTCAGTCAATTTATAAGAGTCCGCACCAAGGCAATTGGTGTGGATTGCTTTCTAATTCATGATATTGGTCTAGCCGAATTAAATGGCGTAGACAATTTCAACAATGTATATAAGAATAATTTATGAGTTCAATACTCGCAACAATAATTCGAAGAATATAATCGTGATTTAAATCAAACTTATGAAACATAAGTTTGTAAGGCAAGAATTATTCTAGCACCTATTTACTCGTACGACCAAAGTTAGTACAAGCTCGAATATGTGTTCAATAAAGAGTATGAATCAAATACTTGCTCAATAAAAGAGTAGTCAGATACTTGCAATTAATATACAAGAACGGTTTCAAGGAAACTTGCACAATGAAAGAGTATAAGTTAGAGAACTTGCTTACGACGTTCCTCGAATAAGTAACCACAAGGATAGGATACTTCCAACACAATAACAGTAGGGTTCAGATACTTGCACTATAAATGAGTGTAAGTCAGGAAACTTGCCTTATGCGTAGTTTATCCTCGTTAAATAAATCGACACTGTAATACCCGAGAATTTCCATATATTATTAAATAAATATATTAATGGAAATGAGAATTTATTTGAATATAAATGATTTTGTGTTATGAGATGAATTAATTCAATTATATATAATTGAATAATTATAATAATTGAGAAATTGGTGGAGTTTGTGATAAACTCGTTGATTGCCTTGTGTGACACAGTGACGTAATATAAGAATGATTATATTAATTTAAGCGAACAATTAATCTATATTAATTGTTAATCGAAGAATATTAATTAACTGTTATAAAATACTAATGAGGATTGATTAATAATATGTGATTATTATTATTGCAAGAAACATAATAATAATGAGCAACGTGTTTATAAATATAATAAGATTTATATCAAAGTGATAATTAATCATATAAGGGTTAATTAAATTGTTATGGAGGTTAACAATTATATTGATTGATGTAGGATATGTGTATATTATTAATTAATATTCAATTTATAAGATGAGAAATTATATGTGCAAGCATGCGAATTAAATGTGTAGCATATATTAGCTGACTATGTATTATGTGAAGTGTAATATGACACTATTATATGGTAAGGCTTATTAAACCATGTGAGCTACTTGATTAATAACTTGTGTGACAATAAATATGTGGGTATACATTGTATAATATATCATGAACATATTGTAAATAATTAGTTTTAATAAAGGAGACAGTGTAATGTGTTAATATCTGATTAGATTATATCCGGTATTAACAAAATTTACATGGATTATACGTGTCAATTTACACTTACTACAATATATGAATTATTGTGACATTTCAATTAAAGACCTAAGTGTCTAAATATGTGTGTGTATATAACCTAAGTATTAACACTAGTTTGTTTACAAATTGGAAATGCTGAGATTTTTATGCCTTTTCCCATATTAATAAGACACAAACCTTGTACACGTAAAACACTCATGAAGCTAGCCTACTCCTACCTTCTCAAACTCAGCATTCTAGCAAATCATGATACGGGGAGTGGGCACAACAGTGTTCTTCAACCACTCTACCAACTCTTCCTTAGCTGATATACAAAGCTTCAATCTAGTGGTTCAATTTAATGGACAATTGCATTGTCTGTGTAAGGATTCTTCTATAAATAGCAGCCATGTTTCTTCGTTTTCAATTTGCTGAGAGTTTGCATAAGGGGTGAGTGAAAGCAATATACATATATCAGTAGGAGAAGTTGGATTAGCAGCAAACTATATTTGAATCCTAGCAGAGGTATAATCCCTCTTCCTTTGTTCTTCATTTTCGTTTTCTGTTTCCATAGTTTCCTTCAAATTTTTGATTATGCCAAATTGGTTCATGATTGGTTTGTAGAACCCTTATATTGTTGTTATATGAACATACATACGTGATGGAACCACTATATAGCTTTCTTGACTTTCATTTCCATTGTTGCTCTGTAATTTCTGTAAAGCATCGAATTCGTGAAATTAGTTGGAGTTCATGAAATTGGGAATCGTTTGGGCGATTGACTGTTATATAAGCATATATATGTGTTAGTAAGTTAAAAAGGTTAGTCTAATAGCATATGGGTATGTCGAGATCGATAAAATGGGAGGTTTTGGGTCGGTTTCGCTGCAGTCTGAACTAAGGAACTGTCCCCTCGCAGCCAGCGCCACAGCGCCGCAAACCGCGCCATAGCGCCGCAGCCCGTGCCGCAGCCCCACCCACGCCGCAGCCCGCGTCGCAGCGCCACCCGCGCCACAGCGCTAGAATATGGCTGCTGTTGCCGCGCCGCAGCGCCGGCCTCTGTGTGCAGTTTTCTGCATTCTGCAACAAAACTGTTATATACCAATTGTTTGATTTTTGTTTAAACAAGCATGGGAGCATGATTAATACATATATATAAACCTAATGAGGCAATGTAAGCATGTTTTAGTATATTAGCATGCATGGTTAACCAAACGACATATAGTTTGAAAATAAACTTAAAGTTTCATAATCGAACGTTAACATATATAAAGCATGTTAATATTCTGATTTTTCAAGGCATGTCGGTATGAGGTAGAGATGTATGAAAGACATATTAAGTTATGTATATATGGTTCATAGTATGACAAGAGCCTGTTAGACCTCACTATTGAACATATCTAACAAAAATACAAGTTTTGAAGGTTGATATTGACATGTAAAGACCATGTATACATTCTGACTTTTCGAGCATGTTTATAGGGCCTTGAAATGCATGAAAAGCATGTTAACTTGTGTATATGGGTTTCATAAGGAAGCATGAACATGATATACCTTATTAATGAACTATACTAACAAAGTATAAGCTTTGAACGTGAACGTTGGTATGTTATGACGAGAATTAGAATCTGACATTTATGGACACATGTGATAGTACTCTTAGACTCATTCATGTGTCATGCATGTATATATACCATGATTAGTTGCCGTGATTAAAGTTTAGCATAAACAAAGCATGTTTTCAAGATAATAACAATGCTAGCTACATATATGCAATACGAGTACTCATGAGCATGACTAATACAAGTTATATGAATATCTTATGTGTTTAAAAGCGACCATGTTAGACCATATGAGTTCGTGTCCTTGAATGGCTTTAAGTATTAACTTAAGAACCTATACCATGTACGATTGGATTTGGAAAAGTTATACAAGCATGAAAGTATCCTTTAAATATGAATACATGCTACGTGATATTATATGATGTTACTTGAACCCGATTTTGACGGTTAACTTAAGGAGATGCCGTAACTTGCTAAAATGAAATATATTTAGTATTGATTGTGGTCTTATGTGATATTAATAATATGCAAGCATGTTTGCTAATTGTTGAAATCTTATATAATATGAGAATGCGTTTAAACTCTAAAGAAGGAACGTTAAGGATAGAAATTATATTCTATATAACTGTGTAGCTAGGTAAAACTTACCTTATGTGTTGATCGTATATTCAAAGAGAAAATGTGAAGTTAAATTATATGACTAATGAATATCATATATATACGTAACTGTATTACGATAGGAATTCGAAAGTGTTGATTGCTTTTCGTGGATAAACTACGCTAAAGGCAAGTTCTCTTACTTACACTCTTTTAAAGTGCAAGTATCCTAACCGACGCATTTACTTTATGCAAGGAAATCTATGATTGTGAAAGTTTCCTAACTTATACTCTTTTACTATGCAAGTATCCTATCTTGTGTATTGCGAACTAGTTTCCTATTTAATCGGTTGAATTGAATTAGCATACTTGAACTCTTATTTCATTAAAGCTATTATTCATGTTGAACTTAGTATTGTTCTTGAATATTGTGAAAGTGTCTATGCCATTTGATTCGGCGGGACTTATGTTATTGAAAAGCAACCCAAACTAATTGATTGGTGCGGGATCTTGTATTTGACTGAGAAGAACAACCTTCTTTGAAGGGAATATATAAATTGTCGGAGAACCGACGTGCACACTTGAGTATGATTGATTGTTATGCATAACAAGGGTACTTTAGGCTGATCACCTGTTGTACCTGTTTTTGTTGGATTTTCAGTTTATTACTGTCAATTCTAGTAGAAGTTCATAGTCCGTAGTGACTACTCAGTATTCAATTATTTGAAATCTTGAATTGACTTATTATTGAATCATATTGATATTATCCTGTCCTTAGCGACTGTTATTGAGAACTGTTGATATTCTTGTTATTCTTGAACTATCAAATCTTGCTATACCCTTTCGAGAATTGAGAATCTTATTATTCACCCTTATTGTATATTACTTGCTGGGCAATTTGTGCTCATTCTTGCTTTCCCTAAAACATTTCAGTTAAGGCAGAGCATGGCGAACCTTCGGGCATTGATAAGGGCAAGGGCAAGGCTACCAACTAGCTTATGTCTGTTATGTTTCAAATATATTAATATTGTGTGAAGATGATGTAGTAAGACTGGATTTGTTTATGTTTAAGCTTAAGTTAGATTATATAACAAGTCGATAATTGATATTGCTATGTAATCTATTAAGTACTGTAGGTTGCGAGACTTGGGGGAATAATTATAATAAATCATTGTAAATTATTCTAGAATAGATTTTCCGCTGTGGTTGTGTGATATTTAGTTATCATTATTGCGATGTATTACCATGAGCACGTGATGAACCGAATTCGAGAGACCAAGTAGCGGTCCTGGAATTTGGGGGCGTCACAGACACTTTCAAATCCCTATCATAATATATATATTTATATGTATAGGATATTCATTAGTCGTATAGTATAACATCATATCTTATCTTGGATATACAATCAACACACAAGCTAAGTCTTAGCCTAGCTACACAGTTATATCATATATAGTATCATATTTAATTCACAAGTTTCAACTAATATACTTTTATCCTTAACGTTCCTCGTTTTGAGTTTAAAACACATTCTCATATCATATAAGATCGCAACAACTAGCAACATACTCTCATATTTATTAATATCACCTAGAACTACAATCAATACTAAATACATTTTATTTTAGCAAGTTATGGCATTTCTATAAGTTAACCATCAAAATCGGTTTCAAATAACAACATATAATATCACATAGCATATATACGTCAAAGAATACTTTTATGTTTGTATAACCTTCTTTCGTTCCAAACATATGTGATATAGCTTATAAGTTAACCCTTTCGACAACTTATGGTCATTCAAGGTCATGGAATTCACAAAGTCTATCATGCTCGCTTTTAAAACACGTCAGGTATTCATATACTTATTTTAAGCATGTTCATGAGTATTCATATCGCATACATGCAACTATCATTGTCATTAGTTTAAAAACATGCCTCGTTTACGCAAATTTTGAATCACGACAACTAATCATGGTATGTATACATGTACGATGCATGAGTGAGTCTACGAGTACTATCAAACATGTTTACAAATATCAAAATTCACATCTCAATATACATGTCAAGATTCATGTGCAAAACGTATACTTTCACTAGTAAATCTCACTAATAGGGCCTAACACGTCTATGCTATCTAGATTCATATGTAAACATGTCCGACACCCATTTCTACATCATCTAAACATGCTCGTAAGATCAGATTACATATATGATACCTTTATGCCAATGTTCACCTTTGAAACTTAAATTTTCGTTTAGAATGTTCGCTAGTGAGGTCCGTATGTTCATGTTACATTATGAAACATATACACATAATTTAGAATACTTTTCATACGTTTCTAGGTCACAATAACATGTTCGCAAAGTCAGTACATGAATATGGATAGAACATGTTAAAGTTTGTTTATAAGACTTTAAGTCCATTTTCAAGCCATAAGCCTTTTTCAATCAAGAATGTATATAATCATGGTTAAACGTACTCATGCTATGTTAATTTACATGCATATACATGTTTCTCATATTATCATGCTTTGTCTAAGTCTTAAAACCATTTACACATAATGGATATTCTGCCAAAATTAGTATCTGGTCCTAGAGATTGGCGCAGCTGCGCTGCGCCTTGGTATAAAACCGGCGCAGCTGCGCCGTGTCCGATCAATGCTAAAAAAACTTCCTGCTTCGGCAGTTTCCAGCCCAACACAGAAATTACTTCACGAAACAGTTGGAAAACTATCTACATTGCCATACCAACACATATATAAGACTATATAACATCTAAGTAATCATTTCCAAACTCCATTATCATTTAACATAACATAATTAAGAAATTTGGAATTCAAGAATAGAAATTCTTTTGATAGAGAATAAAAATGAAGAACAAGGAAGAAATTTTATACCTCTGTAATTAGTTAGATAGGAACTTGCTGCTAAATTGCTTTCCTTAATTCTCAGAATCCTCACCAACTCAGTAAACTCACTCTATATTTAACACTTAACAGGTTCTTAGCAATTAAAATGAAAAAGGAGATATGCCTTATTTATAGAGAAATGGTTATACAGTCCATGCTTTTGATCATCTAATCAAACTAACGGGAAGACTAAGAACTTAGTAGGTAAGGGACGGTGGTTGAGTAGTTGGTGAATCCCATGAGTAAGCCCACTCCCCTTGTGATGATATGCTAAGAATTGCTGAGTTTGAGGGAAGAGAAGTAGGCTAGGCTTGTTGCCATTCACGTGAGGGAGATATATGAACATTATTTTGGGACAAGACTTATTAAAGCTCAGCAACATGAAACAATGTAGTAAAAAATAAAATAACCCAATACATACACATATTATATAAACTTAGGCATATTTGTATACTTAGGTATTAAATTCATTTAGAGTCACAATGTAGTTATTTAGTTTGCACACATATAATCCATATACATTCTGTTAATACCGGATATGATTTAATCGGATACTATCTAATTTATTATTCAATAGTTCATAAGTACACCTTTAATGTATCCGTACATACATGTTGTCACATAACATTATTACAACTCTTATTATTTCCAATTATATTAATCTATTGAAATATTCATCACATAACATTTGTTTATTTATAATATTATACGAAGTACATCTTTTAATGTTGCCACATACCACATGTTGTCACATAAGCTTTATTATGTAACTCATATAATTTATTTAATCATAACATATGGTTTCAATATGTACAATCACATTGCATCATATAATATAGTTTAATAATTCTTAATATGTGGTTTCTATATATATTATAGTCACATGAATGTCGCACTACACTATATAATATAGGTTTATCCCATATATTTTATATATTTAATTTCGCATACATGCACATAACAATTAATATAATCTCATTATATTAATGACTTGCTTATTTATTTTATAATGGTAATTAATTAATTAATAAAATATTAATCAATTCCTTCCTCCTAGATTAATGAAGTTATTAATCTCCATATTAATTAACTAACATTTATATGATTAATTATCACGTTAAAAAAATATAAATCTTATTATATTCATAAACAAATTGCTTATTATCATTCTATTATTTGCGATAATAATAATTAACACATTATCAATTAATCGTTATTAATATTATATTTTCTCATAATAGAAAGTAAATAACAATTAATATCGATTAGTTGTTCACGTAGTAATTCCCTCATGACTTTACCCTTATCAATTATTATACGACAAATAATCACATTCTCAAATAGTTTAATAAATACAAATCTCATTATATTTATAAACCATTTTCTTAGTATTATACTATTACTTGAAAAAATAATAAATCAACAGATTATTATTATATTTCTCATAATAATAATTAATAATTAATATAGATTAACTGTTCACTTAATAATTCATTTACTCTATAACTGATTATTATTCATAATAACACTTAATAACATTATTGTATGATTAACTATCACATGTATTGCACTCAACAAATAATTAATTAAATATAACTCTTATTACTTACTCGTAAATGTTTTGTTACTCATAATAACATATTATAAATACTTACTTATTAATATGCTATTACTAATTACGACGATTAATTCATAATGTAATATTAATTTAATCCTTTACTCATTAATTCCTTCATCATTTAATTAACTAAATCACCACCATTTCCATTCTCATGCCACACAAGGCATTTTATAAGTTCGTTGAATTCCTCCATATTTTCTTCTAAATTTATAAATTTAATTTAATATAATCGAATTACTTCTCTCGTAACTCATAAACATTTATGCTCAAGCAATATTCATTTTCTTGTTATATCAAAAAAAAAATTAAATCGTGAAATTCACGGTTCTTACAGTTTGGCCTCTAAAGGTGATCTACCAAAAAAGAATAAGAATTCAAGAAGGGTGTTTGGCTAAACCCTAATTTCCTTCTCTCTTGAAAAGGAGTGCTCTCCCAACTCTTGGAATTAAAAATGTCTAACCTTGTTCCATAATAAGACTTTCTTATTTATAGATGTAGGCAACCCTCCTAAACAATTTAGGATTAGAATTTTATATTAATTAATTAAACTCTTTTAATTAATTAGGCTTCCTAATTCTATCGAGAATAATTAAACTCTTTTAATTAATTAGTCTCCTAATCTTATTAGGAATATATATAAGAGATAGATAGAGTATCTTATTAATTAATTCCCAAACTCCTTTATGAATTAAAGAATAATAATAATAGTAATAATAATAATAAGACTCCTCTTATTAATTTATATTTAATATTTCTAAAATATTAAACTATTTAATTTATTCTATCACCATAGTTTAAATTAAATATACTTATCTTATTATTACGATTATGTCATTTGATTCTTTAATAAATATTCTTCCTTTTATGGTGTGACCCTTTAGGTTCTCCATATTAAATCGGTTGTGAATAAATCAATTAGAACAATTCTAATCTTATTTAAATAAAAAAATTAAACTAATAATTCATTTAAATAAATAACATTTATTCTACAATAAGGATAAGCCTCCTTAGCGATCAACGACTTTTTAGATAATATAGATTTCAACATTAATCATAAAAGAACATGTGAGTTAATAGTTACCGTACAATTCAATCCTTCCACCATACAATGTCCCAAATAAATATAAGACAAATAATTACTATCAAGTCTTATTTTATTTAATTATATGTATTTTGATTCTCAAATGCACAACTCCAAAGAATGTAAATTAGAAACTCATTTCTAATTTCATTCCACCTTAACCAAGGATTCCTGTTTTGTCATTTATCGAATCATATAAGACATATCTTATTTTTTACTAGAAGTGGTAGATTCTTTATTGATCATTCATTATCTCCATATATAACGTATTACACCCAATCATACCCTTTGATATACCCTAAGGGTCTTAAGGGCTATGTCAAAGTATAATTTATCATACACAAGATACTATGATGATCTCAAGTCTAAGGATCACTTGTACTACTATCAAATTAGGAATTCCTATTGACAAGCAAGTAAAACTCCATTAGGTATTCCTTAGCGAGCCACGTTCAGTGAACTTATTCTCTAATAAACACCTACATACTTGCTTTAATGTCTCCACACAAATAATCATGAGATCAATTATCATCATCCAATGAGCAAGCAACATATGTACCAATCTATTCGGATTCACTAATCCCCTTTTTAGTAATCCAATGATTGTGAACTATTTTAGTTTTAAGTTATCTAAGAATTTAGATCTCATAAACATGATCATCATCATGATTCTAAAAGCATTTCTTAAAACTATGGGTTTATCACATATTATAGAAACAGCACCATGTAGATAAATAAATGTCTTTAATTAAATAATACTTTTATTAATAAATGATTAAGATTGTTACAAAGTAAATGCTTTATCATCAAACATGATTGGCTTGTGTGCATTCTACTTTCAGTCCCGTCGTCTCGAAGTACGTGCACTCTGAGCAACGCAATGTCAGGTTCGAACCTTCATAACTTTTGATCAGGGCGTCCATTTGAGGCGTAATATACCTTTCCGGAAAGCCCTTTCCGAAAGCTACACAATGATATGGGATATGACCATTACAGAATCAAAGAAGATGGGTTTATAACCAGATCTTCATTTTTTCACGGTCCGTCCGTTGAGGTGTCTTGTGTTATTTTTCCTCGGGATCGATGTTATGGCTCTTTCTGACCTTCATTGCATCAATTTGGCTTGCTTTTGACTGATTTGACTTCAAGTTGGTAAAATGATCATTTTGCCCTTTCAGGGGTCATCTCTTGTGTTGGCCAGGTTTTCGACTATTTTCTCTGGGTTTGTCTCCAAGATTTGATCCCAACCGACTCTGTTCTTCCTCAGGGTTATCTCCGAGGTGGATTTTGTGACACCCCCGAATCTGGGTCCTCTGACCCCCGTCCAGTCGCCACGAAACAATACTAACATCCACCTTTAAGTAACATACGATAACTAAAATGCAGAATATAATAAACGTACGCCGTTCATTCAAAAGGTGTTACTAGTACCAAGATTCGATAACGTTAATACATCAATATAAATATACCCTAGAATAAACATTAGGGATCATATTACATTAACAGTAATTAAACAAATCACAAAGACAAAGTCTGCTCCTTGCAAACCATCCTAAATCTTTCCTTTACCCTTGTCCTTCCCTGAGGGCTCGGGCTTAACTGCAATATAAGTCATGATATAGCAAGAATGAGCAACAAGTTTGCTCAGCAAGTTTAAATACAACAATAAAGGATATATCATGATGAATGGAAAAATATCTGACAATGAATTCAACAAAATGAATATCTTAAAGATTCAACAATATGAATGTTAGAATGATTCAACAATCTGAATGATTCAATACTATGAATATTTGTATGATTCAACGATATTAATATCTGTAAGGTTCAACAACCTGCATGATTCAACACTATGAATATCTAAACGATTCAATAATATGACTATTAAAAGCAAAGATAATAATTGCCTTTAGAATGTCTGATAGTCGAGTAGACTTTGAACTATAACTTTCCAATGGGTTCAATAGCTAATTGACCCTTTTTGGGATTACTGGCTTCTGGCTACAGAAACTAAGTACCTCGAGGAGATCAGCCTCGGGCACAACGTGAATATGCATAACACTTATATCTGCTTACTCGTATCATATATATTAGATACCTAGGGAACACTCCTACATATGAGGGGTGTTCTGTTCCGTCTAAGAATCCTTACCATCAATTGGTTTGGATAGCTTCAAAGAAAACTTCATACACTAGTCTGACCGAGCAAAGGTTCAGACTCTTACTGACATAGTTCAAGAAATTTAGAACCTTGAATAATGTACAAGTCGAAGACTGTACGAGCTCAAATGCACTAGGTGCAGACATCAATAATATCAATGTGGAATAATTAATAAGTAATTAAACCACTAAATAACATGCTTGGAAATAAAGTTCAAGCAATTAAGTAAACAACTTTCGATTCAACAATAACCTACTTAATACAATATGAGAAGGATAGAGAACTTGCACAAAGTGAAGTTTAAAATTTGCACAATATATGAATCTGTGTAAGTTCGGGGAACTTGCACAATACTCAACGTGTGAAGTTCGGGGAACTTGCACAATACGCAACGTGTGAAGTTCGGGGAACTTGCACGATAATGGATTCCTTGCATAAAATAAATGCATAGGCTTAGACACTTACAACATCAAAGAGTGAAATTAGGGGAATTTCACCATAATAGATCCCTTGCATAAAGTAAATGCATAGGTTAGGACATTTGCTTACAACGTTCTTTGAGTAAAGTAAACATAAAGATAAGATACTTGCACAATATATTAGTTTGTATAAGTTTAGAGAACTTGCATAATAAAGAAATGAAGTTCGGGAATTTACAAAATAACCAAAGTGTGAAGTTCGGGGAACTTTCACAATACTCAAAATGTGAAGTTCTGGGATCTTTCACAATACTCAAAATGTGAAGTTCGAGGAACTTGCACAATACAATAATAACCTACTCAATACAATATGAGAAGGATAGGAAACTTTCACCAAAAACAAGTGAAGTTTAGAAACTCGCTTACACGGTTCATTGAATAAGGTAGTACAAGAATTTAGAATACTTGCACAATAGGGTCCGGATACTTGTACAATAAATAAGTATAAGTCAAGAAAAACTTGCTCAAATAAAAGAGTAGTTCAGGAAAACTTGTAATATAATAATACCCTGCTCGATATGAATTTGAGTAAAGTTAGGGAGACTTGCATATAATACAAGAATGGTTTAAAAGGAACTTGCACAATCAAAGAGTGAAGTTCAGGAACTTACTTAATATAAATTTGAATAAAGTTAGGGAACTTGCATATAATATAAGAATGGTTTCAAAGGATCTTGCACAATCAAAGAGTGAAGTTCAGGAAAACTTGCCTGTTTGCTCAGCTACAAATAATTCTAGCTTTAATTAAACGGCGTTGGAACGACCTAATATTAACAAGTCGATCTTTCCAATTAGTATATATAAACTAATATAAGTTCACACATACTAGAATCTAGTCGTTATATAAATCTATCACATAAGATCACGCTCAATATCAAACATACCATTTATAGCATCATAATATGTTAACTGTTAAAATCCGACTTAAGCAAATTATTCGGGTCTGAAAGTGTCCCGACGTAACTCTAGCATGCAACTATTGCCATTAAACCAATACACATACTTATCAAGTTATAATCTCCCATTCGAAACTAGCATGCTCGTCCTAATCCAATTTCAAAGTCATATGTTTTCATGCCGGTAAACCTTAAGTTAAACAAGTTCATGCCCCAAGGTCAACTATTAAAGTCATAATACCACATAACGAGGCTAATAACACTTAGTAAACATACTTGTGCGAATACTACTCATGCATACTTGAACCACATAGTTCATGCCTTAGAAATCCACTTTCTATGAATATGCGTACATATGTGAAATCTGTATATAATGCTCGTGTCAACATATCTATAGGCATAATGAAATCTTAATACTCATGCTTGTATGCTCACAACATGACTCACATGGTACTCAATGTTATTATCTTTCACATTCTATGTTTTCATAAAATTGCACTAAGTCGACAAAGGTAACATAGCATATGTAAAGCGCCTCGTAGCCACGACTCACATGTATTAGAACGCATATATAAACCACTTATACATGTTCAAATGGTCAGAATGTACAAGACATAGTCTTGGTCAAGTTTTCTTCAAAAAGTCTTAAGTTCTTCTTTGAAAACGTTTGAGTCTCTCAATCATATATGCTAGTGGTTGATTAGTACTTTAAACATGGATTTCCCATCATTATAAACATGTTTGAAAAATCAGAATTCATATCACAATGTAACATGTCAAATCCATGTTCAACGCTCACGTTTCGTTAGTAAGTTTTCCCTAATGAGGTCTAACATGACCGTGCATATGATTAAACATGTATATACTAATTAACGTGCTCTTCATGCCTTTGTAGGTCATACTAACATGCTCATTATACAATACTTTCATGCTAATCAAAAATTAGAATGTACATATGCTAAGTTTATGACAAAGTCCACTTTAACTAGTCTAGGTTCATTTCTAAACCATAAGCTTTCTTTCCATAACATGTACTACATGGTCAAAATTTTGTATGTAGGCATCAAGGAACATGTACTATGAGTTAACATCATCTTTTATGCATGTCCAAATAGATACCAACTGTTATCACAGTAGCTTAACAGAAGCAGGAAACAAAAACTGGTCACAGGAAACTGCGTAGCTACGCAGGCACCAGGTATAAATCCGGCTCAGCTGCGCCGGTGTCCGGCCAATCCAAGAACAGGCTGTTTTTGGCAGTAACCATAAACCCAACACAGAAAATACCAACGAAATCATTCTAGACTAGTCACAATATATAACTAACATGCTTACTAACTTACACCACACTTAACAAGCATACTTCATAATTCAATTAACATCTAAATAGCATAAACAAGAATTTGCCATTGATTGAACAAGACTGGAAAAATGATATACCTCTGCTATTAGGGACTCTCTACTAAACAATTGCTACAATGCTGCTCTACTAACTCCTTCTTAACTCTAATGAAATACTCAGCAATTGAAAGTAAGAGGAGAAGAGTTGATATTTATAGGCAATTCAATACACAGACATTTCAATTCTCCATTAGAACAAATCAAAGGAATAATTATTTGTACAATGGTTAAGGAATGGTAGGTGAGTAGTTGGTAGATTCAATCATGAATCCCACATCTCTTACAATTATGAGCTAGCTTGTGAGGAAATTGAGAAGAAGTAGAGTAGCTAGTACCTCATTGTTTGTTCACATGAAGAAAGAATTGAGGGTGAGCTTTTAAGCAATCTCAGCAACTTAAATATATAGGTAATGTATGTCAATACTTAGCTTATACCAACTACACTTGGATTATATAATACATATACACATAGTATATACATAGGTTATATGTATTTATTCCATATATATTAAAATGGGTGTTACAATGTTATCTCAATAAAATAATGTATCAAGTAGGTATATATATACCACTCATATAATTCATGTACATTTTTCTTAATACCAATTATAATTCAATTAGGCATTATTAGTATTTACTAACACAACTGTTATTATATTTATTATAACAACTTATTGAAATCATTTATCAATTAATAATTATTCATTGATATTACTATATGTTGATGAGGCATACATGAATGTTTACTTACACACTTCAAGTCACATAAGCAATATTATTGTGTAACTTTACTAATGCAAATAAATCTTACTATATAGTCTATATATAATATACATAGTCACATTAATGTGCACATTGCACTTTATATAATATGAAGATAACCACCACATATTACAAGGTTTAATATATTGCATACTTGTATAAAATAATTAACCAAGTAAATATAATATTATTATATTTATTAATCTCTTACTCATTAATTATTATTTATTCATAATAATTATTAATCAACAACAATAATAATTTCATACGTTATCAATTAATTACTTAAATATCAATTAATCAATCACGATTAAATCTCTACATTATATTCAAGTAAATTTGAATATATAATTACTAACACTTTTATCAATATTCTGATATAAAAGTCTCAGGGTAATCTACTAATTTAAATAACCATTAGTGATTCCTTTTAATAAAATCATAGCATTTATTCGCATAGGTTAATTCAAATAAGCACATAACCACATAAGGTTTAAATAAGTTTAAAAAATTAACTCCTAAAATTTTTAAATCACATATAAAGTTAATAAGGAGCTTAAAATTCCTGGTCGTTATAGATTTGGTCTCCCACGGTTGTCTCTGGAGATGATTTGATGTCTCAGGGCTGTATCTGAAGGTTGATTTGATCTCTCGGTGATTTCGTCGGGGCTGCTGGACCTCCCGGGGTTGTCGCCGGGGCTTGACTTGACATCCCGGTCTTGCCGGTGCTTGACTGACATCCTGGTAGTAAGATCAGGGTTGAGTTAGATCTCCTGGTGTTGTCGCCAGGGCTGCTGTACCACTCGGGGTTGTCACCGGGGTTTGACTTGACATCCCGGTTCTACCAGGGTGAAAAAGATGGTTTTGCCCTCCTGCAGGGTTAGTAACAGGAATTCAAAATTTTGAGTGTCTACATTAAGGATTTTGAGAATAGTTCTCAAAGACTGAAAAGCTATCTTATTTCCTTAATACACCTATCCCTGCAATGGTTACAGGTAATGCCTCTGAGGAAGAGATTGCTACTTTTAGAAAGTGGCAAGATGATACACTGATACACTGATACACTGTTGGCTCAATGCATCATGCTCGTATCCATGAGTAACAGCTTCAGCGTCAGCATGAAACTATGGATGCTTCTACTATATTCCTGCATTTTAAGAAGTTGAATAGTGAGGAAAGTAGGACTAATAGATATTAGATATTTAAGAGCTCTTCCAATCTAGAATGATCGATCACACTATAGTATAGACACATGTCCTAAAGATGATGAACTAGATTGAACAAATAGGACAATAAGATTTTGTCATAGATGGAGAGTTGAGCTAAGATTTGATCTTGCACTCACTCCCGGACTCCTTATCACAATTGTTGTGAATTTTCATATTAACAAGCTAGATGTCAGCCTCGCTGATTTGCTTAAACTTGTTGAAAAACTATTGAGAGTCACTTTCCAACCAAGAAAGACCAAGTCTTACTGGTAAGGGCTAAAGGATCTTCGAAAAGAAGAACGATTCAAAGAAGGTAAATAAAAAGGTAAATATAAAGGATAATAAGAACAAAAACTGATACAGATAGTAAAGGAGTTTACTTCCATTGCAATAAGCCTGGACACTAGAATAGGAACTGCTAGAAGTATCTTACAGATGCTAACCAGAAGAAGCTTAGTGTAGCTTCGGTTACAAATACAGGTTTGCTCATGATTGAAATAAATCTTTCAGTAATTAAAGTTTCTAGTTGGGTATTGGATACCAACTATAGTTCTCATAAATACAGATTTATGAAGGGACCAAGCAGAAGTAGAAAGTTAAACAAGGGGAAGTCATCCTGCGTGTGGCAATGGAGCAAAGGTTGGTCCATTAACTGCAGAAACTTATTATTTAGCGCCACCTACGGGCAAGTCCATTAGCTTAAATAATTAGTAATTTACTGAATGGACTTTACATACTTGATTTACATGAAAATAGTTGAATAAACTAGTAAAAGAAAAGGAGATGATCATTCAAAGAGTTGAATATTTGTATTTGGTGAAATACAAATTTGAATCATATGAAAGGTTCAACGAATTCAGAAGTAAAACTAATTGGCAAGGTATTATGATTCTTCAATTGGATCGAGAAATAAATAATTGTACAATAAGTTTTAAGATCATCTTAAAAGGTATTCTCACAATGGACGTTTTCTTATACACAATAATTGATTAGTGTAGAAAAATTGTACCTTGTTGGACACTGGTGCGGTTCATAATAATTTTACCGACATTCCAGTATCCTTCTGGGCAATGACCTGAAAACGACTGCATATCTACAAAATAAGGTATCTCAAAATCCGTCTCCAAGACTTCATAAAAGTTATGGACAGGGAGGATGTGACACCCCCAAATCCGGGTACTTCATTTCCATATGATATGGTGTTCACTTTCTAAATAGAACATACATCTACCCATAATAAGGAATGTAAAAGAAATTACAACCTTGAATAAATATTAAAATCTTCTTTAAAAAGGAATTACAACCTTATTCAAAATTATCCCAAGGTTTATCTAACCTTAACATAAATAATAATGCGGAAATAAAAACATAACATAAAGTCTTATTACAATCAAAATCAAAAGATAACAAGTCTTCACTTGTTCATCTTGCCTTTCCCTTTATTCGTTGACGGTACGTCAATGTTCTCGGCTTTAACTGCAAGGGATTATTAAATATGCAAGACTGAGCAAACAAACGCTCACTGAAATACAACAATAATAAGGATATAATTGAATAGTTTCAATAGATCTGAATAACTTTACTTTCATCAACCATAAAGAATTGATTAATAATAATTCATTCATTAATAACTAGAATTTCGAATATTGAAATCATCTGAGGGTCATAAGACCTTAAACTTTTGTCCTAGGTTATAAACATTTCTATTTAAAACCTTTAACAGTCATTTAGACTATGGACCTTAACTCGTACTTAGGGGGATCAACCCTTCGTACCATGTATTGTGCACAACCATCTTAACGCTTTTGCATAGTAACCTCTCCTAATAAATAGGGTTGTTCATCTCAGTATTTGAGTACAAGTCCGCACCAAAGAAAGTTTGGTTTGGATAAGCTTAAAGGGTAATTTAGGATTCAACGTTCATCAACTAAGGAATAGTTAAGTCGACTTACAATAATCAAGAATAATTCAATAATAACAATTATGAAAAACTTATTCTTTAGAATTTAACTTAAAGCATACGTAAGATAAGATAGACCTTGCTTGAATAATAAGTCAAAGTCACTTTAAGTAAATCATGAATTTTAAATACATACTTGTCCAGTACAGAAATAAAAAGGACAATCTCGAACACAATAAATATTTTGAATTTAAAACACTTTTATAACAATAACAAGTTTGAGTTTAGAAAACTTGCAAAATTCCAAGAATTAAAGAACTTGTATATAATTGACGAGTTTAGAGATAGAAAACTTGCCTCAAGCGCAAACTACTATTAAAATCACATTCTTTAACACTTCCTACACACATATATTTATTCACAACAATCTAAATTAGTTAACACATAACTAATTCACATAATTGGTTAACTCATATAGGTTAACTCTTCCTAGTTTAATTAATCAGTTAATAATTAACCGTCACATAATTAATTACACCACATAGGCATGCTCACATAATTAAATCAATAATAATTATGTGTTTCATATTAATTAAATGAATTATAATTTAAAATTTTAATCTAATTATAATTACTCAAATTATAATCACATTTTATATTAATTAAATTATAAATAATTTATAATTAATTAAACCACATCATGTATTTACTAAATTATAATTACACAAATTATAATTAGTCATGCAAATATTAAATTATAATACACAAATTATAACTTATAATTAATCATGCATTTATTAAATTATAATTACATAAATTATAATTTAAATTAACATTTACTTGATTAAAATAAATCAAATAATATTTATTATAATTTAACAAAATTATAATTTAAATTAAACCTTTACTCTAATTATAATTATTCAAAATTATAACCACACTATATATTTTATTAATATAATATATTAATATTCATTTTCATGTCATCAAATTATCACCTTCAATTAGCCTTTTATGATACAACAAAATACATAAAAAAGACTTTTTGCCCCCCCCCCCCCCGTCGGGGCGGGGGTTTTATTCTTGATAGGCCTGCCGGGGCGGGGCCCTTGCAGGGTCGGCAGACATGCTGGTGAACTGTGCAGAGAAAAAGCCAATTTGTCTTATTTCTCCACACCAAATTCTAATTCCAGTCAATACAAGTCATATAAATTTTATAGAAAACATAAACTTAAAGCTTTTAACATGATTTTAACATATATAAACATTACAACACATAATCAAAACAACCAATTTCATGATTCTTGAAGAAAAGCCATTGTTAAGTGTTCTTCATGAAATTGAACACTTTACTTTTATTTTTATACCAATTCACACAATTTCCAAGCATAACCAATTACTTTCTAATCATGCTAACATAATCTATGATTACATTACACAACAATTAACAATTAAACTCAAATTTTGATTTAAAATAGTCATTTATTAAAACCAATGCACTGTAAATTTTGATGAACACGATTTCTTCATGTTTATCATGTAAGCATGAATTAAACTATTAATTAGGCATGAAATTCATATATGAGCATGCTAGAACACAATTGATACATATTATTACATGTTTACATAATTTTCACCAGAACTTAATTAACAGAGAACTTTATACTTTATAAAGAACATATAAACAAAATTTTTAACAACTAAAGATGAGAGTTATACCCTTATGCTTAGTGGATTGAAAGGAGAGGATGATGATGATGACCTTAAAGCTTTTCTTCCTCTTCTTCTTCCTTTCTCTTCTTTTCTCTCTAGACTACTCTATATTCTCTCTAACTTTTCTCTGTTTTGTTCTAACACTGACCAATTCTAACTTAACGTATATCTATATTACTTAACTGATAATATAATATAGATATAATAGATATAGCATATAAATATATATGTAACTTATAAATTATAATTATAGGCTGTTCGACCCACCGCCCGGACATTCAACATGACGGTGCAGGATGCTGTGCAATCAAAAGACGTGGTGGCAGGTATTATTCCGGTCAATAGTATAAATGCATATGTATTATTCAATTCGGGTGCTACTTGTTCATTCATATCAGATTATTTTGCTAAAACCCTAGACTTACCTATAGAGGAATTAGTTTACCCCTTAAACATAGAGATTGTGAATAGGGAGGTTATTCCTGTTAGGTGTGTTTACAAGAACTGTAGATTGGACATTAAGGGTCAGGGGAGCTGAGGGTTGATTTGATTTCAATAAAACTTGGGAAATTCAACGTTATATTGGGAATGGACTGGTTGTCCAACCATGGGGCGGTAATCGACTGTCAGAAGAAGTCGGTAAACCTTACGACTCATTCGAAAGTAGTGTTCTATGGTAGTAAATCGCCTAGACAAGTGAGTTTTATGACGGTTATGCAAGCCAATAAACTTTTGACGCAAGGCTGTGTAGGATATCTAGCCTACATAGTAGATACGCGTAAGGAGAGCCCGAAGATAGAAGAGATATCAGTGGTTAGGGAGTTTATGGACGTATTTCTGAGCGACTTACCAGGACTTCAGCCAGATAGGGAGATAAAGTTCGTGATCGACTTAGCACCGAGAACTGCTCTAATTTTGAAAGCTTCGTACCGAATGGCTCTGATCGAGATGAAGGAACTGATGGTTCAACTGCAAGAATTGTTGAACAAGAAGTATATTCAGCCGAGCTTTTTGCCGTAGGGAGCGCTAATTTTATTTGTGAATAAGAAGGATGGATCGATGCGGCTTTGCATTGATTATAGGGAATTGAACAAAGTTATAATCAAAAATAGGTATCCTTTACCCAGGATCGATGACTTATTCGATCAACTAAAGGGTGCTAAGCACTTCTCAAAAATTAATTTGAGATGCGGGTATCATAAATTGAAGGTGAGAAGGGAAGATATACCAAAAATGACTTTCAGAACTCGGTATGGACAGTACGAGTTCTTAGTGATGTCATTTGGTCTAACAAATGCCCCAGCTGCATTTATGGACTTAATGAATAGGGTGTTCAAGCCGTTCCTAGATACGTTCGTAGTGGTGTTCATAAATGACATCCTGGTTTATTCTAAGACCGAGGAGGAAAACATCGAACATTTAAGGCTGACATTAGAATCGCTGAGACAGGAAAAACTATACGCAAAATTCTCAAAATGAGAATTCTGGTTGGAACGTATGCAATTTCTTGGCCACATGATCGATAAGGATGGGATTTCGGTAGATCCGTCGAAGGTTGAAGCCGTTATGAATTGGGAGCAGCCGAAGACGTCGTCCGAAGTTAGGAGTTTCTTAGGATTGGCTGGTTATTACCGGAGATTTATCCAAGACTTTTCCAAGATCACAACTCCGTTGACGAATTTGACTCGTAAAATAGTTAAGTTTGTTTGGACAGAAAAGTGTGAGAAAAGTTTTCAGGAATTGAAGAAGAGGTTGAGTACTATGCCTGTGTTGTCTTTGCCGGATAGTACGGGAAATTTTGTAGTATACAGTGATGCATCACATAAGGGATTAGGTTGTGTGCTGATGCAGAACGGTAAAGTCATTGCCTATGCGTCACGTCAGCTGAAGGATTATGCGAAAGGGTATCCGACCTACGACTTAGAATTGGCGGTAGAAGTGTTTGCTCTAAAGATTTGGAGACACTACTTATATGGAGAAAAGTGTGAGATATATATAGATCGTAAGAGTCTAAAGTATATCTTCACCTAGAAGGATTTGAACATGCGCCAAAGGAGATGGTTGGAACTGATCAAGGACTACGACTGCGAGATACTTTACCATCCGGGTAAAGCTAATGTCGTCGCCGACGCTTTGAGCAGAAAAGGTCAGAAGAAGCTGAACATGTTGACTGATCAAGATTAGTTGATAGAACAGATGGATAGATTAGAACTGGAAGTGAAGTTTCCAAAGGAATAAGATGAGAAGTTATTTCAAGTAACTACTGGTTCTACTCTGGTAGACAAAGTGAAAGAAGCACAACTTCATGACAAAGAATGCGAGAAGATTCGAAAGAGAATAGCCGACGACGAAGAGTTCAATTTCAAGATCGATAACGAAGGACTGTTATAATTTCAAGGGAGAATCTGGGTACCGCCAATACCAAAAGTCAAAGAGGAGATTTTGAGCGAATCTCACAGTTTGAGATATTCGATTCACCCTGGGAGTATGAAGATGTACTAGGATCTCAGGCACCATTTTTGGTGGCCGAACATAAAGAGGGACGTTGCTGAATGCGTTGCAAAATGTCTAATGTGCCTGAAAGTTAAAGCAGAACACCAGAGACCAAGTGGACTGCTGCAACCGTTAGAAATTCAAGAGTGGAAGTGGGAGCACATCACGATGGATTTTGTGGTTGGTCTTCCAGTGACTCAAAAGGTATTTGATGCGATATAGGTTATAGTGGATCAACTGACGAAGTCAGCCCACTTTTTACCAATCAGGATTAAGTATAACTTTGACCAGTTAACAAAATTGTGTATTAAGGAAATTATCTCTCTACACGGTGTTTCGGTGTCGATTGTGTTCGACAGAGATCCGCGTTTTATGTCGAACTTCTGGAAACGTTTGCAAGAGTGTCTGGGAACATAATTGCGAATACGTACGGCATACCATCCTCAGACTAATGACCAGAGTGACATAACGATTCAGACGCTTGAAGACATGCTGAGAACTTGCGTAATGGACTTCAAGGGAAGCTGGGATGATCATCTACCATTGGTGGAGTTCGCCTACAATAATAGTTACCATGCGAGTATCGGCATGCCACCTTACAAAGCATTATACGATAGAAAATGCAGAACTCCCTTGTGCTGGGATGAAGTCGGTGAATGTCAACTGTTGGGACCGGAACTGGTACACCAAACCGCCGAAATCGTGGAGCTGATCAGAACAAGATTGGTTACTGCTCAAGACAGACAGAAGAAATATGTCGATCAACATCGACAGAACCGAGAATTTTTACCAAGAAGTTTTGTTTTCCTGAAAGTATCTCCCTAGAAGGGGAAGCTGAGTCCCCGATTTATTGAACCTTTCGAGGTACTACGAAAGGTGGGCGAGGTAGCTTACGAGGTGGCGTTACCTCCGGAGCTAGAGAATATACATAACGTCTTCCACATTTCTGTGTTGAGACCTTACAAGCACGACTACAAATATATAATAGAATACAAGCCTTTACAATTCGATAAAGACTTAACATATGAAGAAGTGCCAGTTCAAATAGTTGATAGAAAAGAACAAGTACTTAGAAATAAAGTGATACCTTCTGTTAAGGTAATCTGGAGGAACCACAGTACTGAAGAAGCTACGTGGGAACTCGAAGATGTTATAATGAAATCTTATCCGCAATTATTTACTTAGTTTTGTAAAACCCTTATGTATCGATTCTGGGGACAGAATCCTTTTAAGGGGGGAAGAATGTAATAGACGAGATTTGTTTTTATGTGTGATTCTGGGGACAGAATCCTTTTATGGAGAGAAGATTGTAACGACTGAGATTTTATATATTAAATTTTAATATTTATTGAGTTGAATAAATAAATTACGTGAACTTGTGGAGTGATTTAATTAAGAGTTGTATATTAATTAAGTGAATATTTAATATTTAATGTAATTAATATGTATTGATTTTATAGTATAGTTCTAATTTAATTGAGATAATTAAATTAGATGAGTTGTGTGATGAGTGTTACATGAATTATAATTAGCGAGTAATTATAATTGTTATGTGACAATTTTTTTATGTGAGTAATTGATGTTAGATTTTAATTAATTAAATAAGAATGTTAAAGATTTAATTAATTAAAGTGTAACATTTAAAGTATGTGTTAAAATGATTTATTAAAATAAAGAAAAAGTTTTTAAAAGATTTTACCAATCAAGGCCCTTACTTTTGTTTTAATCATATTTGACCAAACAGGGCCTTAAGCTCAAAAAGTTAGTTTTTAAAAATAAACAGTTTTTGCCAAACAAGCCTTATGGCTTTTCAAATTCAAATAAGTGTAACCTATGTGATTATTGTAGGAGTTATTTTATGCAATTATAAGTTGTAAGTTACATATATATATTTATATGCTATATCTATTATATCTATATTATATTATCAGTTAAGTAATATAGATATATGTTAAGTTAGAATTGGTCAGTGTTAGAACAAAATAAAGAACAGTTAGAGAGAATATAGAGTAGTCTAGAGAGAAAAGAAGAGAAAGGAAGAAGAAGAGGAAGAAAAGCTTTGAGGTCATCATCATCATCCTCTCCTTTCAATCCACTAAGCATAAGAGTATAACTCTCATCTTTAGTTGTTAGAAATTTTGTTTATATGTTCTTTATAAAGTATAAAGTTCTCTGTTAATTGAGTTATGGTGAAAATTGTGTAAACATGAAATAATATGTATCAGTTGTGTTCTAGCATGCTCATATATGAATTTCATGCCTAATTAATAGTTTAATTCAGGCTTATATGATAAACATAAAGAAATCGTTTTCATCAAAATTTACAGTGCATTGGTTTTGATAAATGGCTATTTTAAAATCAAAATTTGAGTTTAATTGTTAATTGTTGTGTAATGTAATCGTAGATTATGTTAGCATGATTAGAAACTAATTGGTTATGCTTGAAAATTGTGTGAATTGGTTTAAAAACAAAAGTACAGTGTTCAATTTCATGAAGAACACTTAACAATGGCTTTTCTTCAAGAATCATGAAATTGGTTGTTTTAATTATGTGTTGTAATGTTTATATATGTTAAAATCATGTTAGAAGCTTTAAGTTTATGTTTTCTATAAAATTGATATAACTTGTATTGACAGGAATTGGAATTTGGTGTGGAGAAATAAGCCAAATTAGCTTTTTCTTTACACAGCTCGTGAGCATGTCTGCCGACCCTGCAAGGGGGCCCGCCCCGGCGGGCCTATCAAGAATAAAACCCCCGCCCCCGGCAGGGGGGGTGCAGAAAGTCTAGATGGGTTATTTATTTTATGTATTTTGTTGTATCATAAAAGGTTAATTGAATGTGATAATTTGATGACATGAAAATGAATATTAATATATTATATTAATAAAATATATAGTGTGGTTATAATTTTGAATAATTATAATTAGAGTAAAGGTTTAATTTAAATTATAATTTTGTTAAATTATAATGAATATTATTTGATTTATTTTAATCAAGTAAATGTTAATTTAAATTATAATTTATGTAATTATAATTTAATAAATGCATGATTAATTATAAGTTATAATTTGTGTATTATAATTCAATATTTGCATGATTAATTATAATTTGTGTAATTATAATTTAGTAAATGCATGATGTAGTTTAATTAATTATAAATTATAAATTATTTATAATTTAATTAATATAAGATATGATTATAATTTGAGTAATTATAATTAGATTAAATGTTTAAATTATAATTCATTTAATTAATACGAAACACATAATTATTATTGATTTAATTATGTGAGCATGCCTATGTGGTGTAATTAATTATGTGACGGTTAATTATTAACTTATTAATTAAACTAGAAAGAGTTAACCTATACGGGTTAACCAATTATGTGAATTAGTTATGTGTTAACTAATTTAGATTATTGTGAATAAATATATGTGTGTAGGAAGTGTTAAAGAATGTGATTTTAATAGTAGCTTGCGCTTGAGGCAAGTTTTCTATCTCTAAACTCGTCAATTATATACAAGTTCTTTAATTCTTGGAATTTTGCAAGTTTTCTAAACTCAAACTTGTTATTGTTATAAAAGTGTTTTAAATTCAAAATATTTATTGTGTTCGAGATTGTCCTTTTTATTTCTGCACTGGACAAGTATGTATTTAAAATTCATGATTTACTTAAAGTGACTTTGACTTATTATTCAAGCAAGGTCTATCTTATCTTTCGTATGCTTTAAGTTAAATTCTAAAGAATAAGTTTTTCATAATTGTTATTATTGAATTATTCTTGATTATTATAAGTCGACTCAACTATTCCTTAGTTGATGAACGTTGAATCCTAAATTACCCTTTAAGCTTATCCAAACCAAACTTTCTTTGTTGCGGACTTGTACTCAAATACTGAGATGAACAACCCAATTTATTAGGGGAGGTTACTATACGAAAGCGTTAAGATGGTTGTGCACAATACATGGTATGAAGGCATGATCCCCCAAAGTACGAGTTAAGGTCCATAGTCTAAATGACTATTAAAGGTTTTAAATAGAAATGTTTATAACCTAGGACAAAAGTTTAAGGTCTTATGACCCTCAGATGATTTCAATATTCGAAATTCTAGTTATTAATGAAAGAATTATTATTCAATTCTTTATGGTTGATGAAAGTATAATTATTCAGATCTATTGAAACTATTCAATTATATCCTTATTATTGTTGTATTTCAGTGAGCGTTTGTTTGCTCACTTTTGCATCTTTATTAATCCCTTGCAGTTAAAGTCAAGAACGTTGACGTACCATCAACGAGTAAAGGGAAAGGCAAGATGAACAAGTAAAGACTTGTTATCTTTTGATTTTGATTGTAGTAAGACTTTATGTTATGTTTTTATTTTCGCATTATTATTTATGTTAAGGTTAGATAAACCTTGTGATGATTTTGAATAAGGTTGTAATTCCTTTTTAAGGAAGATTTTGTTATTTATTCAAGGTTGTAATTTCTTTTACATTCCTTATTATGGGTAGATGTATATTCTATTTAGAAAGTGAACACCAAATCGATCATGTGGAAACGAAGTACCCGGATTTGGGGATGTCACAGAGGATTTCTAATCTTAAGTATGTTAAGATAAAGGGTTGTCTAGTTTATGTGAAAAGCTTTCAAAAGGATAAGCTTGGGATAATGTTTGACAAGTACAGCTTTGTGGGACATCCTAAAGTAAGTTTAGGGTATATGTTCTATAATCCTACGCAAAAAGTGTTTGTTGCCAAACACGCTGCCTTCTAAAATAAAAGTGTTTATCATTGAAGGGCTAGTGGGTGGATAATAGATCTTAAAGGAGTTCAAGAATCACAAATCCCTATTAGTCAAAAAGAGGAACCTGTAGATAGACCTATTTTACCACAACCGAATCGTGAATTTGGAATAGTACTGAAGATACCTGGGAGGTATGAATTCATCATAGATGATGATGATGAGGTACACATTATAGAGGATGATGATCCAGTAATACACGATAAGGCTAAGAGTTGTAGACACTCAAAGAAATGACAGATGGCCATAAAATTCAAAATGAATCTTTAAAGAAAATGGCAAGGTGGAGACCTATAAGGCCAAACCATTTTGGAAAAGGTTTTCAAATAAAGTCTAGGAATTGACTGTAATAAAACCTTTATTTTCGGTTTTAATGCTCAAGTTTATTTGGATTTTACTTGCTATTGCAGCTTAATATTACTAGATCTGGCAAATGGATATGGAGACGCCCTTCCTCAAATATATATTATTAGAGGATAATGTATGTATGATACAACTAGATGGATTTGTTTTAATGGTTGAAGAAAATCATATATATGAGCTACAACAATCCATTTATGGATTGAAGCAAGCTTATCAAAGATGGAACATTCATTTTGATGAGATAATCAAAAGAGTTTAATTTTATCAAAAATGAGAATGAGCCTAGTGTGTACAAAAGGGTCAGTGAAGCGCTGTGACATTCCTAGTATTATATGTTTATATACTACTGATAAGGAATGACATGCTAGTGCTATAATAAGTAAAGATAAAATTTTCTAAACATTCCTCCATGAATGATTTGGGTAGAACATCCTAAATTGAGGATAAAATCTATATAAATAGATTTAAAAAGATGCTCGGCTTAACCCAAGGAATGTATATTTATTTGATGCCAAAGGCGTTTAGCATAGAAAACTCCAAGAGATGTCTCATGATGATGAGAAATAGAGTGTATCTTTCTAAAATTGTCCTCAATAAAAGAGAGATCGCATGATTTACTATTATGTATGCAATAAAATGTACGAGACTTGATGTTGATCTGTCATATTCTGGAGCAGATCACTGTAAAATAGTGACAAACATCTTAAAGTACTTAACCGATACTAAGGATGTAATCATGATTCATGATGGGTCTGAATTAAAACTAGAGGACTAAACAGACTAAAGTTTTTTCATACTAACCAAGACGACAACAAATCCACTTTAGGGTAAGTAGTTACCTTGAAAGGTGCTGTAGTGAATTGGAAAGGTTTCAAACAGCAAAGAGTTGTTGGTTTAGTGTTAAAGACAAAGTATATAGCTGCTAATGAAGCTGCAAGTTGATGTTTCGGATGAAAAGTTTATTATAGAACTAGGAATAGTTCCTAAGTCTCATCTTGGATCCAAACATGTGTTGTAGCAGTTTCATTTGATTAAAGGAATCATTGAAAAAGGATAAGTCACTATAGAGACAGTGAACTCTCAAGAACAACATTACATATCCATTTACTGAAGCTTATCCAGCAGTAGGATAATCGTCACTTAGAGAAGAAGGGTATAAGATACCATGACGATTGGCTTTAGTGCAAGTGGGAGATTGAAAGTAGTATGCACACAAGCCAATCATGTTTGATGATAAATCATATACTTTGTAACAATCTTATTCATTTATTAATAAAAGAGTTATTTAATTAAAGGCATTTAATTATCTACATGATACTGTTATAATTAAATATGATAAACCTATAGTTTTAAGCAATTCTTTTAGAATCATGATGATGATCATCATGCTAATGAGATCTAAATTCTTAAATAGTTTAAAACTAAAATAGTTCACAATCGTTGGATTACTAAAAAAGGGATTAGTGAATCCGGATAGATTGGTACATATGTTGCTCGCTCATTGGATGAGGATGATCGATCTCATGATCATTTGTGTGGAGACACTAAATCAAGTATGTAAGTGCTTATTGGAGAATAAGTTCACTGAACGTGGCTCGCTGAGGAATACCTAATGGAGTTTTAATTGCCTATCAATAGGAATTCCTCAAGTGATAGTAGTACAAGTGATCCTTAGACTTGAGATCATCATAGTATCTTGTGTATGATAAGTTATACTTTGACGTGTCCCTTAAGACCCTTAGGGTATCTCAAATGGTATGTATGGGTGTAATAAGGTATATATGGAGATAATGAATGATTAATAAAGAATCTACCGCTTCTAGTAAAAGAAGAGAATATCCTATGTGATTCGATAAATGACAACCCATGAATCCTTGGCCAAGGTAGAAGGATATTAGAAAGGAGTTTCTAATTTGCATTATTTGGTGTTGTGCATTTAGGATAGAAATACGTATAATTAAATAAAATAAAACCTGATAGTAATTCTATGTCTTATATTTAATTGGGACATTGTATAGTGGAAGGATTGAATTGTACGGTAAATATTAACTCAAAAGGTTCTTTTATGATTAATGTTGAAATCTATAATATCTGAAAAGTCGTTGATCGCTAAGGGGGCTTACCCTTATTGTAGAATAACTGTTATTTATATAAATAAATTAAAAAGTTTAATTTATTTATTTAAATAAGATTAGAATTGTTCTAATTCATTTATTCACAACCGGTTTAATATGGAGAACCTAAAGGGTCACACCATAAAAGGAAGAATATTTATTTAAGAAACAAATGGTATAATCTTAATAATAAGTTAAGTGTATTTAATTTAATCTATGGTGATAGAATAAATAAAATATATCTTAATATTTATTATTTAATATTTTGGAAATATTAAATATAAATTAATAAGAGGAGTCTTATTACTATTATTATTATTATTATTTAATTCCTAAAGAAGTTTAGGAATTAATTAGTAAGATACTCTCCCATATATATTACTAATAAGATTAGGAGACTAAGTAATTAAAAGAGTTTAATTATTTATTCCTAATAAGATTGGGAAGTCTAATTAATTAAAAGGATTTAATTAATTAATATGAAACTCTAATCCTAAATTGTTTAGGAGGGTTGCCTACATCTGTAAATAAGATAGTCTTATTATGGAACAAGGTTACACACTTTACTTCAAGAGTTGATAGAGCGCACCTTTTCTATAGAGATAGAATTTAGGGTTTTGCCAAACACCCTACTTGAATTCTTGTTCTTTCTTGGGGGATCACCTCTAGAGGCCAAATACTTGGGTGGCTAACGTTGATCAAAGGAAAGAATAAACCCGGTAGATTCAAGTTGAACGCGGAAAGGAATTGGAGTTGAACTCGTACCCAAGGAAGCTAGCTTCTGCGAGGGTATGAATCTAATCTCCATCTATTTTGTTTAATTAATAATTGCACATAAAGGATGATCCGGGTATATGGTTTTTAAAATTTTAAAACTATGGTTTACCATGCTTCTGCTATTTTAATGCAATTTGATTGTGTTCACGAATCTTACAAACCTAACAATAAGTTATTAACATATAAGCACATAAAGTCTTTTTTTTCCTCTTTTTTTTATCTTTAATGAATTCCTTAATTCATTCCTTATAACTCGATAAGAGTTTATCACCACTATGCTTTCGATCTCCTACAAGGCTATTTCTTAAGGTTTTCCCCACCTAAGGTTCATACACCTAAAGCTTTGATACCAACTTGTGACACCCCCAAATTCGGGTACATCATTCCCACAGAATTTGGTGCTCACTATCTAAAACAATCACATCTAATTACCCATAATAAAAGATAATAACATAAACTTAAAAATAATCAACCCATAAACGGGTTACATAATCTTAAAATAAATCCCAGGTAATCTAACCTTAATTTATTACATTAATGCGGAAACCACATTTAAACCAATAAGTTTCATTATATAAAACAAACGTAAATAGGTCTTTTTCACTAGTGCATTTTGCCCTTTCCCTTACTAGTGGATGGTTCATCAACTTTCTCAACTTCATCTACAATGTTATATGCAAGAGTGAGCAAACAATTGCCCATAAGTAAAATAATAACAACAATAATAACATGAGAGTAGACAATGAATACTGTAGAATAGAAAACTCGACCATTGAATCAAGATTAGAAAAAAAGATTGAATTTTATCTGAGGGTCACAAAACTATAAACTATGTCCCAGGTTATTAAGTATTTATACTTAAACCTTTAACAGTCATAAGACTATATGGACCTTTCTTCTTGTACTCAGGGGGATCAGCCCTTCGTACCATATATTGTGCACAAACATCTTAACGCCAACGCGTAATTAATCCCCTATAATAGGGTTGTTCATCTCAGCTTTGACTTAAGAGTTCGCATCAAAGAAAGTTTGGTTTGGATTAGTTTCAACAATAGTTCTAGAATTTAGAATGCTCATCAACTACTAGTCATTCAAAGTTCAATTCAACAGTACGATATTGAACAACGATGTTTAAATCAAATATTGAATCACAATAATATACAATTGAATAAAATATTGTATATCCAAAGTATTACTTTCAAAGGAATTAGAAAGTCTCGTTCGAAATAATGAACTTGAACAATTTAAGCTTTAAATTAATAAGAAGCAATGGTTAGAAACTTACTCAATATAGATAGATAACTTGAATAACTGTAATCGAGATAGGATAAGGAACTTGTGTTATAATAACAAGTTTAAGATTAGGAAACTTGCCTCATACGTAAGCTATTAAATTACAACTCACGTTCGTTGAATACCATACACATACCATTAGAATTGCAATACTGATTAGCTACATCAACATTAAACCTATAAATACATGTTTATAACCTGTAATAGAACCTTGTTACATGATTAACACATTATCATGAACATTAGACTAGGTTAGGCCAACATGTCATGGACTTAGAAACAAAAAGATAAACTATTTCTACTCAGCGGAGGGCGCAGATGTGCTGCCCCAAGCCATGGCACTGGTGCAGCTGTGCTGATGCTCAATCTCAGGAAACTCAGCAGGCGTAGTTGCGCCGTTCATGCCTTTGATACCGGCGCAGTTGCGCCGGTACGCAGATAGGATCATCGTAGTCTGCTTCCCTAGTTCATAGTTCAAACCCAAAACTCCTAATTTCTCCAATTAAACAGATGTCGACGTCGGTAATATTTTGGGTTCCCTTTTCCTAAGTGTTTCTGTCCTTTATATTTTCTATTTGGCTTTGTTTGATCTGAATGGTGAATTTTTAGGAAAATGCCGACATATTGTCAACAATTTGAAAAGATTGTTTTTATTGGTCCTAATTAGACAGAGTCGCCAGTTGTTATGAGTGAAATGGTTGTACTAACTCAATCGAGTTTTGAAAGGTTTTGCAATATGGCCCAATTACTAGACTCTGTTTAATTGATCTTTGGAAATCGAGATTTATAGAGTTTGGGGGCTTGATTAAGCGGGGGGGGGGGGGGGGGGGAAGGTGTTAAGAAACCCCCGACTTCCGTGAAACACGGTTACCATGCTTTTCATTCCCTAATTTATGAATGTGTGTGTGTGCGCTTTGCAGTTAATTGGGCCTAAGTGCTTTATTTGAAAGTAGTGATGTGCTTCGTTGGACATATATACGAAGGGTTTGATTTATTAAAAAAATCCATTTTTAGACAGGAATATGAAAATGATGTTTTGAAAATTAATTTTCAAACCCTTTCGCTCACATAGGAATTGAAACCCTTTGATACTTCCATTTTATTCTATTTTCGGTTTTATTTGATTTTATTCGCGGGATGCGAAACATCCTCGACAAAATATTTTATATATATAAGTGTCGGGCTCCTTATGGGCATGAAAGCCATCAAACTTGTTGGGTTTGTACGAAATTGTGACGCAATCAAATTGCAAAAATTAGCGGAAGCATGGTATATCAGAGTTTAAAAAATTTCTACAAAACCATTACCCGGATCATCCTTTATGCAAATTATTAATTTAAAACGATAAATAAGAAGTTATGGAATCATACCCTTGTAGAACGAAGCTTCCACAGGTACTAGTTCAACTCCTTGTTCTTCGTGATCTCCTTGAATTTCCGGGTTAGATTCCTTTCTTTGATCAACGTTAGCCACCCAAGTGTTTGGCCTCTAGAGGTGATCCACCAAGGAAGATGAATTATCAAGAAGGAGGGTGTTTGGCTTAACCTTAGTTTTCTATCCTCTATAGAAAAGAAGTACTCTCCAACAATTGGAATTGCATCAATCTAATATCTATTATAAGACTTCTCTTATATAGACATTGGTCAACCCTTCTAATCCTATTAGACATGGGATTTCTTTTAATTAATTAAACTCCTTTAATTAATTTAGGCTTCCCACCACATGGGAATAATTAATTAAATTCATTTAATTAATTTGTCTCCTAATCTTATTAGGAATAAATGAGAGTACTAAATATTAAATTAATTACTAAACTCCTTTAGAAATTAAAATAATAATAATTGTAATAATATTAATAAGACTCCTCTTATTAATTTATATTTAATATTTCCAAAATATTAAATAATAAACATTAAGCTATTTAATTTATTCTATCACCATAGATTAAATTAATTATACTTAATGCATTATTACGATTATGCCATTACCTTCTTAAATAATTATTCTTCCTTTTATGGTGTGACCCTTTAGGTTCTCCATATTAAACCGGTTGTGAATAAATCAATTAAAACAATTTTAATCTTATTTAAATAAATAAATTAAACTAATAATTTATTTAAATAAATAATATTTATTCTACAATAGGGATAAGCCTCCCTAGCGATCAACGACTTTCCAGATAATATAGATTTCAACATTAATCATAAAAGAACCTGTGAGTTAATAGTTACCGTACAATTCAATCCTTCCACCATACAATGTCCCAATTAAATATAAGACATGGATTTACTGTCAAGTCTTATTTTATTTAATTATATGTATTTCGATTAGAAAATGCACAACTCCAAATAATGCAAATTAGAAACTCATTTCTAATTTCATTTCACCTTGGCCAAGGATTCCTGGGTTGTCATTTAACGAATCACATAGGACATATCTCCTCTTTTACTAGAGGTGGTAGATTCTTTATTGATCATTCATTATCTCCATATGTAACTCATTATACCCAAGCATACCCTATATATGCCTTAAAAGGTCTTAAGGAATAAGTCAAAGTATAATTTGTTACATACAAGATACTATGATGATCTCAAGTCCAAGGATTACTTGTACTACTATCACATTAGGAATTCCTATTGACAGGCGAGTAAATCTCCATTAGGTATTCCATAGCGAATCACGTTCAGTGAACTTATTCTCCAATAAGCACCTACATACTTGCTTTAGTGTCTCCACACAAATGATCATGAGATCAATCATCCTCATCCAATGAGCAAGCAACATATGTACCAATCTATCCGGATTTACTAATCCCCTTTTTAGTAATCCCACGATTGGGAACTATTTTAGTTTTAAAACTTTCTAAGAATTTAGATCTCATTAGCATGATCATCATCATGATTCTAAAAGCATTGCTTAAAACTATGGGTTATTTACATATTATAAAAACAGCAACATGTAGATAATTAAATGCCTTTAATAAATGAATATTTTATTAATAAATAAATAAGATTGTTTACAAAGTACGTGCTTTATCATCATACATGAT
This sequence comes from Panax stipuleanatus, assembly GCA_020205555.1. Lineage (NCBI taxonomy): Eukaryota > Viridiplantae > Streptophyta > Magnoliopsida > Apiales > Araliaceae > Panax > Panax stipuleanatus. The sequence goes on along the minus strand of CM035126.1, from coordinate 60,908,748 downwards.
TGGCTTGTATGCACACTACTATCAAAACTATGTCCGGACACCACACATAAATATTTCCATTATTACGGGGACCTTAAATCGGATAACCGTTTTAAGGTCCTATATCTACAATTACAAAATTTGCAAGCTGGCTGTACAACTCAACCAGGTACATCATGGGAACCGGATCTAGATCCATGAGTTGAATTATAGATCCTATAGCAATTAGGCTCACAAGAAATCAAATAAATAACTTGCATAATGAATATATTGCAATAAAATGTAAAACTATACTAGACGTCGCTAAACGAAAGATTTATCAGCCAAATCTTCGTACGCGCGTAGCTCATAGCTTCCAGTTTCCTCTAGATACAAATCTACGGTCAAGTCGTCGCTAAATATTTACAAAAAACTAGAAAGAAAACTAGATCTGTATAGATCTTAGCCATTCTAGCTTCCAGGTTCAAGTTTTACAACTTTTGAACCGGTTAAAAGCTAGATCTGGTTAGATCTATTACAGATCTAGTCAATATAGCTCAAATATTGACTATTTATAAGAAATGAATGGTGAAAAACTCAGATATGATGAATATAAGCTACTAAGTATATGGATATAGCACTTATATACGTATTAAAGTAGGCGAAGAAGACAGATCTGGAGAAATCTTACAGAATATCGCAAGAACAACTCTCAAATGGCTTTTGGTGCCCCTATACTCGTTTCTCACATGTTAATATTTGATATGTTGTAATATATATGTGTATGAAAGCTTACAAAGAGATTTTACAATAATAAAAGTACGTATGAGCCTCCGTTTGACCTTCTTAGTGTCTATTTCTCTCGCCGCGACCCTTTCTTCTTCTCTCTCTTTTTCTATAAGCTAAGAGGGGAGGCCACATATATAGACACGATGGTCGCGGGTCTACCTATGGTAGCCGCTAGACTACCTGCGACTGTTTATGGTGGGCCCGGGCTGGTGGGCCCTGTTGTCTCAAAGTACGTGCATTTTGACCAACGTGTTGTCTGCTTGAACCTTAATAACTTTCAATCCAAAAATCTGATGGAGGCGTGCTATACCTTTCCAAAAAACCCTTTTCGAGAGATATACAATGACATGGGGCTTGACCTTTTCCGAGTCTGGGAAGACTGGTCTATGATCAGATCTTCAAGTCTTCGCAGTCAGTCCGTTGAGTTGTCTTGCGTTGTTTTCACTCGGGATTGTTGTTATGGTTCTGCATGACATTCTGCATTATAATTTAACTTGGTTTGTTGTTGAGTTGGCAAAATTACCTTTTTGCTTTTTCGGGTTGGTTCCGAGCTTGACGTGGCTGCATCTGTCTTTCTAGGGGTTGTCTTCGGGATTCGACGGCTATTAACTCTTTTCTATCTTCAGGGTTGTTACTAAAGTCAATTTGATGATTCCCAGGTCTGTCTCTGTGGAGATTAATTTGATGAATTACTGGTGTTGTCTCCGGGGGTCTGGTTTGATGATTTCCCGGTGTTGTCTCTAAGGGTCCGGTTTGATGATTTAGTCCTTCATGGTTGTCTATAGAGTGTGAAAAAGAGCTTTTGCCATCTTGCAAGGTTAGTAACAGGAATGCAAAATTTCGAGTGTCTACAGATGCCCCTCTTTATCATGTTTATGCAATGCAATGGAATGGACATGATAAAGATTGCTAAACACTAGATATAGGATAAATGTAAATGTAATGCAATGCATGGTATGATATGTCATGAATGCTATATGCCTTTGTGGGTTCAGCTGCCACAGGTTGGATCAATGCCCGTTCTCTTATTTTTTATGGGGATGACTTTCATGGCTGATACCACTGTACCTTTCTAAATTTGATGTTGGGGTTTTCGCCAATGCTCTCTCTTCCAGATATGCTTTATGACTTTACCTCCACTGGGGATATTTCTCTGTTCACTAGTAACCTCAGTGGGGATTCCTGATATTTTTGATGATAACTTGCACTAGTTTATATCATCGGATCCTTCCCAATGCTACGTTGGGGCTTTCACCAACGGTTTAAATTTCTATCCGGTTGATGCCGACATTCCTGTCGGGGATAGGATCTTTGATGCCTACTCGAACGGTAGTTTATAAACGATTTTACCATCATCGAATCTCCTCGATGCCTACTCGAACGGTAGTTTACAACGATCTATCTGAACTGATTTAATGCCTACTCGAACGATAGTTTGTAGGGTTGACCATCACCAAACCTCCTCGATGCCTACTCAAACGATAGTTTACAACGGTCGATCTTCGCTGATCTGATTTGATTTGATGCCTACTCGAACGGTAGTTTGTAGGGTTTGACCATCACCGAACCTCCTCGATGCCTACTTGAATGGTAGTTTACAACGGTCGACTGAACTAATTTAATTTAATACCTACTCGAACGATAGTTTGCAGGGTTGAGCATCACCGAACCTCCTCGATGCCTACTCAAACGATAGTTTAGAATGGTCGATCTTCGCTAAAATGATTTGATTTAATGCTTACTCAAACAGTAGTTTGCAGGGTTGACCATCACCGAACCTCCTCGATGCCTACTCAAACGGTAGTTTACAATGGTCTATCTGAACTGATTTGATGCCTACTTGAATGGTAGTTTGCAGGGTTGACCATCACCGAAGCTCCTCGATGCCTACTTGAATGGTAGTTTACAATGGTCGACCTTCGTTAAACTGATTTTATTTTATGCCTACTCGAACGGTAGTTTACAGGGTTAACCATCACCGAACCTCCTCGATGCCTACTTGAACGGTAGTTTACAACGGTCTATCATCGCCAAAATTTCTGCTTTGATGTCTCAGCTAGAGATTTTTTATATATAACAGATTCCATCATCGGTCCTTCCCTATGAGGATAGTTTCACATAGTCATTCCTGCTAGGTGTTTCGGATGTCATGCTGGGTTGATGCCAGTGACTTGTAATGTTAAATCCGCTGATCTTGGCAGAAATGGCTTTTCAACAGTTTACACCATTGGTCCTTTCCCGATGCTATGCTGGAGTTGTTACCAACGGTTGGATTCACCAGATCCTTCTCTGATGCTACGCTGGAGTTGATACCAACGGTTGGATTCACCAGATCCTTCTCCGATGCTATACTGGAGTCGTCGCCAACGGATCACACTGTCAGGTACTCAGGTCTTCGTCTAAACGATTTTCATTATTAGACCCATTCCCCGATGCTACGCTAGAGCTGTTACCAATGGTTTGAATCACAAAATTATTCCCCGATGCTACTCTGGAGCTGTTACCAACGGTTTATAGAAACTTTCAGACTTCAAAGTTTGACGCCCTGTTTTAGGGTTTTAGGCCCTTTTTGCTCCATCGCGTAGAACCTTTTTTGTTAATTTGACTTTTTGGCCTTAAGGGACTCCGCTGTGACTCAAATTTGATCGAGTCGGAGGGGTGGGACCCACCCTAGCTGCAGGTAGAGTCACGGTAGACCGTGGGTGGATTTATACCCCCTAGCCTTTGAAAATTCAGTTTCAACTTGAAACAACTAAAAAATCCAAAATTTCTCTCTCAGATCTATTCAGTTCGGGCTGCTTTTTGTGAAATTCGTCACCGTACAAGCATTCTGCACAACTCCGGTAATGTTTACATCCTTTCTTTTCATGTTTTGACCGTTAGAACGTTAGTTTTCATGCAGTATGCGTTTAAACACAATGTATCAAATATGTATGGATAGATGACTTAATAAAAGTGAACAGACCTAGTAAGTACATGTATTTTTCTATGCTAAACATTCCAGTGTGAAAATTTTTCATTTTCAAGACAGTCAATTGGCGACCTTTTTGGTTGGTTTATTCATCCTATTTGAGGACAAATGAGCCTTGATTTTCAAATAAAAATGCACATGGTAATTTAGCTGGCATAGTGAGTTTGATTTTGATGTTTTTCATATATGAAAGACTCATGATTTTGGGTTAGTGTGCTATTGAATGGCCACCTAGTCATGCCTATGTGCATGCGAATAGTCCGTTTTACAAAGGAGACTCTAGCAAAAAAAATTCATGAGTCTGGGCATTTAATAGGCATGCAATTTTAACTCTACTGGGAAGTATGTTAAACTAATGCATGTTTTCACATGGGCTATGCATGATGCAATGATTTGAATTTAATGACTTTAATTTTGAAGTGTACCTTACCCTTTCTAAGGCGATTTGGAGATTTTGTTCAGGTTATGGACCCAGATAGACCGAGCAGTTCCCGCTTGGTTTCTTCAGGTGTTAGGAGTTGGGATTCTGACGTCCTTTTGCCTCATCCGGCCTGGTAGCTTCGCCAATTGACCGAGTCAGTGATTTGTCCCATTCAGGTGGATAGGATGAAGGCTATAGACGAGGAGGATGATGTTCCTTTTGAGGATCCTGTCCCTCCTATTTTTACTCCTCATAGGGAGCTTCCTGCTATTAGCATGACAATTCCAGATTTACTGGATGATTTGAGATGTCATCCGTCTATTTATCTTTATGCGAACGAGGTAAAAGAATTTTTCATTTTTCCTTTCCTTTTTTTCCACTTTTGGGGAGATGGTTTGATCTTGATTATGAACTTGATGTAGGTTCTCGGCTTTACTCAGCCCAAAGGGAACTGATTCAGCGTTCATTCTTTATACCGGACACTTCATCCAGAGTACCACGCCGTTGTCTACTCTTGGGGCTTTGAGGCCTTCTTTTCCATTCCACCTCGTAGCTGTTATTTGTGGGCTATGTCTGAGCGTTGATTTCACCATACTCAGTCACTCCATATGCTGGACTGTGAGGTGATGATAACACCGATGGATTAGCGGTTCCTCACAAAGATGGAGTTTATAGGGCAGCTGATAAGTGGCTTTTATAACCACTTATTTAGATAGTAACCAACTCATTCTGTTGCTTAAACTCAAGTATCGTTGTGCATTTTATGTGTTTTTGCTTCGTTTTGTGATTTTCAGGTTTAAAAACTCTCCGTGTGCAAATTGAGCTTAAAAGGGCAAAAGAACGCTTAAATGGGGCAAAGCACTGAAATGGGCTTAAAGCATGAAGATAGCATGGGTGAGGAAACAATGAAGGTGATGCCACGAGTCTAGAGGCCAAAAGGAGCAAGAATGACATTTGAAGCAAAAATGGGAAGGAAATACAATTCGGACATCGTTTGGGGGGTTCATGTTCATTTCATGTTCTTGGATTGGAACTTGAGTCATATTGTAGAGCATCTTATAAGATTTTCGGAACATCTTGAATCATCCCAATCGGAGTTAGGAGGCGAGAGTTATGCCCCGCGAACCAACGGACGTTAAACTTCATGGTTTTGAGTTTTCATGCACAGCTGTCACTTGGAGCTCAATTTCAGCATTCATCCATCCATTATTTCTCAATGCTCAAAAAACAAAAGTTGTAGAGCTCTTCGATAGCTTCAATTTGACAGGTGGCAGGCCTTGTAACTCCTCCCGGATCAAAAGTTATGGCCATTTTACCAGAGGACTCTGCAGTAGAAAAGCCTTGGCGCGGGTGCACGGATTCTAGTGCATTTTTGGGCGCGGCTGCGCCAGTCCCTAGCTGTGCCAGACTTGACTTTTCAATTTAATGGGACTTGGCTTTTGAGTGGGATATAAGGGGGCTCGTTTTGGGCAAGAAAGAGGAGGAGATATACATGTATTGGCCTTAAGCCCTAGTTTTTCCTCTTCCTTCTCTTTCAATTCCTTGTCTAGGAGTAGATTAGGTTAGAGATTAGTGTTAGATTAGTTTAAAGTAGTTAGATTCTAGGGTTTGATTTGTATTGAAGATTGAAGCAAGAGATTGACATGAAGGGTCCAAGCTTGGAGAAAGATTTGTAATCTCTATCCTTAATCTCTCTTTGCTATTACGTTATATATTTGGATGATGTTATTGAATCTTGTGGATAATATACTTGAGTTATTTATGGATTAAGCTTATTTTGAGGTTCCAATGGAACCTAATGAGTAGTCTATATTGATTTTCTTCCATGGTTGGTTCTTATTGATTGCTATGTGATTGTCTACTTCGATTTATGCTTTCATTGCTTAAATGAGTCATGACCAATTACTGTGATAACCCACATGGGATTGAAAGATGAAATGTGGGTTTAGATCTAATCGTAGTAGCGGGCGATTGTACGTTCACATGGCGTTGGACGTATGATTTGTGCTTAGGATAGACATATACCGAAGCGCCGCCCGTAGTCAAATGAGAACTTGACCTTAAACCCTATTTATTTGTAAACACCATAGATATATAGGGGTTTAGATAATGTGGGTGTTCACGTGCGTTCTATCATTTGTGGATTGCACGTGATATGGATTAGGTGCATCGAGAGATGGCCTTCTCTCACTTTCGTGTTCTTGGCTAGCACACTTAACGATTAATTTGACCCAATTGGAAGTGAAACGACTTAGATGAATCATTAGGGGAAATTAGAATCTCATGCCTTCATTATCAAATTTTACCATAGGATTAATTAGTTTAAGCTTAATTCCTTGTCTAGTTAACTTAGTTTAAATTTAATCTCTTTATCGCTCGTTTAAATAAGACTGAAATGATTACGTGCTAGTGGTGTGGCTATTGTTTATCTATTAATTCCTTATGGGAACGATATCTATACTTTCACTTTATTACTTGTTGACCGTGTATACTTGCACGAATATATTGATCGGTAAACCGATCAACAAGTTTTTGGCGCCGTTGCCGGGGAATTAATTGGATAACTGTTTGCCAACATTAGTTTCAATCAGATTAGTCTTAATTTTAACATTTTTATTTTTGTTTAATTCTCTTCCTATATTCTCTTTTCAGGTACAATGGTTCTAAATTTCTATCCATGGAACTACACAAGGCAAGAGCAACCAAGGGAAGTAGGGAATGATGGCGGCGACCCAATTGCTTCACATTCAGCACAACTAGAGGTTCTCTCGAGGAAGTTGGATACTATTTCAGCCCAACAGAGTCAAAAGCCGGCAGTTACTTATGGCTATGGTGCTGGGAGCTACACGAGCCATCAGGAGCCTATCAACTATGGACAGGCGCAGTATGGGGTTGAGTACTCCTACAGTGAACCTTATCCCGACTATCAGCAAGACTGGGGGTATCACCCAGACCCTTCATCAGACTATTATCAAGACCAATATTGGGATCCAAATCCCGTTTACGCCCCAAAATGCACATTCCAAACTCTAATTTATGAGCCTCAACACAATTTTGAGGGTGACATAGAAAATGCAAGCTTGGAGGAAGGAGGTAACATATCACTGAAGGACATCTTGATTGAGCAACAGAAGTCAGTCAAGAATATCCAGAACTGGGCAAAGCAAATTAGTAGGGCCTTGATGATATAGGATGAGCAAGGGCAGACCCATACTATGAGATATCAAGAACAATGCAAGCCAAGTCCAAATTGTGCACCCGAACCCACTTATCAATCCCCATGTTTACAAGGAGAACAGCCAATAATGGACTTCATGTATGCAAGCTTAGAAAACCAAGAGGAGTTGTTTGGGAGCCAGGAACCATCAAACCAAAATTTTCAATATCAGATGGCCCCAATCAACTATGCTTCTACCAGTGAGCCTCAATACAGGGAGCCCGTGGCTGAAACAAAAAAGGAAGGATTGGACACTATGTGGGGTAGCTCATTAGCATCAACAAAGGAGATCTTGGTCGAATAAGAGCAGTCAATTGAGGATCTTCGGACTTGGGTAGAGCAGATTAGCACAGCTTTAAGGAATGAGGAGGTGATTGAGCAAGTAAATGAAGCTCAAGATAGTCAAAGTCCAATGCCTCAGATGACTAAAGCCGTGAGTAATGATCCCCAGGATACTTGGTGCTATGAAATGGATGCAGAAACTGATGGAGATTCAGAAGTGCACTTGCAACTGGACGAGCATAAGGCAGTGGATATAGAGGAGACGCTTGGGGACGTGGAAATCTATGAACCAACCGTGACAATACCCCAAGAGCCTCCTCCGCCGAAGTTTGAGACTCCAGTCAAGTTTGCACACCATTGCCCCCTTGGAAGCCACATTACAGATACGGATCTCGATGATATGAGAAGTCCGTGAGCTTCAAACCATGGTGGTCAGAAGAGAAGAGAATAGAAGAAGAGTCTGTTGTGTGGTCTATACCTCCATGCCCCGATCATTTCACCTACACAACGGAACCCTTACCTAGCTCCCCAACCTTCAAGACGGGGAATTCTTTTACTTATCCAATGCTAGGTAGTTTAAATTTGCATCCGCTTCTACTGGGAAGCCGCCAAAGTCACATAGCTATTCTGATGGATGGAGGGGTCGGGGAGTTGGGTAGCAGTGGGCAGACACAGTCGAGCTAGAGGACTATAAATCAAGTGCTAGATGGGAGGCACCCCATTATTTCTCTATCTCTTTGTTTAATTCTCCATTACCTACTTCCCATCATCCCTCTATCTCTTTTTTTTATTCTCCATTTACATGCTTTCTATCATATTTCCCTCCCCCTCGTTTAATTCTAATTAGTTAATATTTAGTTTAATTTTTTTGCATACTGTAGGAATTAGGAGTTCATTACCTACATTTTTGGTTTTAGGCATGAATGCGTATAATTTTTGGGAACATAAAGCTTATATCATACTTTTGATGCACTTGCATTGCATATACTCCTTTAGAGAATTTTTGGGAATATAAATGTATATATCTTTCCATGTTCATTCTCATGATGTAAATAGATTTTATATACTTTTGTTAGTCTAGGAGGGCTTAATAAGTATTATCTGCGTATTTCAGGTCAAAGGCTGCTCGGAATAAATGAAAAGCAAAAGCCAACCTCAGTTCATACCAAAAATCTACAGCAACAAAATCTGATGGTCCGCGCGGCGGCGCCCAACCCAAGGCATTACCACGCGTGGCCGCGCCATACATAAACTGGGCCTGTGTTGGGAAAAATCCTACAAATTTTGGGGGGTACCACTTCATGTCAATTATTAGCAGCCCCCAAGCCTCAGTCCCTATAATCCCAATCCCTCAGTTCCTTAATGCAATCCCCCCACTACAAGCCTTAGTTTTGAAAACCTCCTACCTCTTCAATCCAAAGTACCAATTCCCATCCACCTCATCCTTTCAACCTGATCAATTTAGACATTGAGTGTGGAATCTCTAGTAGAGCAAGATTGATATGGAGTTGGGTTGGTTCGTTGAGTATAATGTTGAGCGGAGTTTATTTTACCAATAGCAGAGATGAGACGGGGAAACTTCTGAGAGGGCACCACTTCATTTCATGCAGCATAAGAAGCCAACTAGGGGAGTTTCTTTCTTTTTACCTTTACCTTCAATGAGGACATTGAACAGTTTAAGTTTGGGGGTATTGGTGTTTATTTTGCATATAGGTAATTCATTTCATGTTTTGCATGTAAATAGTTCATTGCATGTATATTAGTTCATATAGTGCATGTAGGTTGTAAATAGTTAAAATTTGTGAAAATTTTAAAATTTTTCTTCTTTTTTTTTCATTCTGTTTTGCATTCTGTGTTAGAGCATACGGCATGAATCCAGTTTTCAGTTGGTTAGTTATGTATGTTGCCTGTGAAGAAACTGAAATCACTTGATTGTTGAACTGATTTGAGACTTAAGCCTGATTTCACGGTCATATATGTAAATCCTTACCTGTCAGATACTGTGTAACCAGTAAGCACGATAGAGTAAACACCATGATATGCTAAGTTTAAATGTTTACATACTTGTCTTCTGGTGGAAAAATTATGTTTTAATAAAAGAGTTTCAGTTCGCATATAATAATAACTAGACTGTTAAAAGCTTAAGTTTGGGGGAAAACACGGGAAAGTGCGAATACGCCCTCATGAATAATAAGACCTTAATGAAAACCCCCTGTTGACTCTTAACTCTAGTAATGCACGGTCTTAGTTAGAACTTATATAATTTATTATTTTTCTTAAGTTAAAGCTTGTTTTTCCCCTAAGAAGCATAGTAGGTGAGTTATTTATATGAATGTATATCTAATGGTTGCTAAGCACACAACACACAATACATCAGTGCTGACAGTTTTGGATTTGCAGAATATGCCTTATGGTCTTGTTTTGGGTAGCTTATCTGTTCGACTATCTCGTGGTTTTCTGAGGCATTGCTTTCAAAGTTCAATACTGGCTGGGAACTTGGATTCGCATTCATGATAGCGTAGGTTGCATACATTGTAGATACTTCATTGCATCTTTTATTTAGTTTTGTTTTGGTTGCTTGAGGGCAAGCAACGTTTAAGTTTGGGAGTATTTGATAAGTGGCTTTTATAACCACTTATTTGGATAGTAACCAACTCATTCTGTTGCTTAAACTCAAGTATCGTTGTGCATTTTATGTGTTTTTGCTTTGTTTTGTGATTTTCAGGTTTAGAAACTCTCCGGGTGCAAATTGAGCTTAAAAGGGCAAAAGAACACTTAAATGGGGCAAAGCACTGAAATGGGCTTAAAGCATGAAGATAGCATGGGTGAGGAAACAATGAAGGTGATGCCATGAGTCTAGAGGCCAAAAGGAGTAAGAATGTCATTTGAAGCAAAAATGGGAAGAAAATACAATTCGGACATCGTTTGGGGGGTTCATGTTCATTTCATGTTCTTGGATTGGAACTTGAGTCATATTGTAGAGCATCTTATAAACTTTTCGGAACATCTTGAATCATCCCAATCGGAGTTAGGATGCGAGAGTTATGCCCCGCGAACAAACGGACGTTAAACTTCACGGTTTTGAGTTTTCATGCACAGCTGTCACTTGGAGCTCAATTTCAGCCTTCATCCTTCCATTATTTCTCAATACTCAAAAAATGAAAGTTGTAGAGCTCTTCGATAGCTTTGATTTAACAGGTGGCAGGCCTCGTAACTCCTCTTGGATCAAAAGTTATGGTCGTTCTACTAGAGGACTCTGCAGTAGAAAAGCCTTGGCTCGGGCGCACGAATTCTAGTGCATTTTTGGGCTCGGCCGCGCCAGTCCTTAACTTTGCCAGACTTGACTTTACAATTGAACGGGACTTGACTTTTGAGTGGGATATAAGGGGGCTCGTTTTGGGCAAGAAAGAGGAGGAGATATACATGTATTGGCCTTAAGTCCTAGTTTTTCCTCTTCATTCTCTTTCAATTCCTTGTCTAGGAGTAGATTAGGTTAGAGATTAGTGTTAGATTAGTTTAAAGTAGTTAGATTCTAGGGTTTGATTTGTATTGAAGATTGAAGCAAGAGGATTGACATGAAGGGTCCAAGCTTGGAGAAAGATTTGTAATCTCTATCCTTAATCTCTCTTTGCTATTACGTTTTATATTTAGATGATGTTATTGAATCTTGTGGATAATATACTTGAGTTATTTATGGGTTAAGCTTATTTTGAAGTTCCAATGGAACCTAATGAGTAGTCTATATTGATTTTCTTCCATGGTTGGTTCTTATTGACTGCTATGTGATTGTCTACTTCGATTTATGCTTTCATTGCTTAATTGAGTCATGACCAATTATTGTGATAACCCACATGGGATTGAAAGATGAAATGTGGGTTTAGATCTAATCATAGTAGCGGGCGATTGTACGTTCACATGGCATTGGACGTATGATTTGTGCTTAGGATAGACATATACCGAAGCGCCGCCCGTAGTCAAATGAGAACTTGACCTTAAACCCTATTTATTTGTAAACACCATAGACATATAGGGATTTAGATAATGTGGGTGTTCACGTGCGTTCTATCATCTGTGGAATGCACGTGATATGGATTAGGTGCATCGAGAGATGGCCTTCTCTCACTTTCGTGTTCTTGGCTAGCACACTTAACGATTAATTTGACCTAATTAGAAGTGAAATGATTTAGATGAATCATTAGGGGAAATTAGAATCTCATGTCTTCATTATCTAATTTTTCCCTAGGATTAATTAGTTTAAGCTTAATTCCTTGTCTAGTTAACTTAGTTTAAATTTAATCTCTTTATCGCTCGTTTAAATAAGACTGAAATGATTATGTGCTAGTGGTTTGGCTACTGTTTATCTTTTAATTCCTCGTGGGAATGATATTTGTACTTTCACTTTATTACTTGTTGACCGTGTATACTTGCACGAATATATTGATCGGTAAACTGATCAACAGGAGCCTGTGCATTTGGTGGCGAATATTTCTATGGCTGTAGTTCAATCCCTCTTGGGAGTTCCTGCTATGGCCCTCAAGGGTCGGGTTGTCCGTTCTGGCCCTTTGAGTATGGATGCTGTGAACAAAGTTTTGTTAGCGCCTCTGCCTGATGATCAGAGGGATAGAGATTGCATACTTCGGCGATTGTTCTTGGTCATCATTAGGGGTTGTTTCCTAGCAGACAACTCTCGATAGTTTTTTTCACTTTGGTCAGCGCCACTCGGGATGTGGACCATATTAGAGAGTTTGATTGGGGCTCATTCACATTTGCCTACTTCCTTAGAGGGATGCACCTACTAAGAGGGTGTGACCGAGGCTTGGCTAGGCTTTTACCCTTTTATGTTGGTGACTAATTTCTTCTTTATCTTTTAATTTCCCTTATTCGGGTTATTAATCCTTATTACTGAGGACAATTGATCTTTCCATTTCCTATTTTGGGCATATAAAAGGCTCCCTTGCCTACGCCCGGTTACTATTTTAGGTCTGGAGACCTATCCGCGACGACGACGATGGCATCATTCCATTTTTATAGAGGTCCCTGTGGCAGAGGGGTTTACCCATTCCCGTTTGCAGTTGGAGTTGTTGATCGCCGATTCCGCCACATGGGTTCCTTACACCCTTGATCATCTGACAGTCAGTTTTGAGAATGGTTTTTCGACCAGGATGGAGTATATATTATCCACTCGTCAGATCCCACTCATGACAAAGAGAGGCGGGGAACTTTACTTAGGAGCGCGTGCTATCAGGAGTACTGCAGGGGAGATTCGCATTCTATATCTTCCTCCTACTGGAGGTCATTGGTCTTTATCTCAGCCAATCGTAGAGATTCCCCTGGCGGGTTTGGATGGCTTTACATTGTTAGAGGGCCCTTATACCCAGGAGGCATTTTATCACTGGTGGACTCCTCGCACCATTAGGGGTCAGACCCGTGCCACTCAGTTCTTGGCAGACATAGTTCCCGGGTCTGTGATGATGACAGACTGGATTACTTATGTCCGAGAGCTTACTCATTTGGAGTAGATTTCTAGCTTGACCCAGCGATTGGACCAGGCATATTTTTTCATCAGGTATTTGGGCAAAGATCTCTCAGAGGCTGTTTCTTTTGATCCGTCCAACTCTGGTGCTGGCCCCTCAGGTGGCACATATTTTGGCATCTTTACTGGAGCAGATCCCCTACTATACCGACCCGATATCCCGTCTAGCAGAGATACAATGACTCAGACGGAGTTCTAGTAGGGTTGATCGGCAAGATGTAGGCATCATAGATTTCTTTTGATAGGCTCGTTATCTCTTTTGATAGGCCTATGTTAGATATTGGGCAGATGTGCCCCATTTCCCTGTACTTTTTATTTTTTTAGCTTTCAGACAAAGAAAATGTATTAGATGATGATGTATTTAGGAATGTATGTATAATTTTTTCTATTCATTGCATCCTATTGTCATTCATTATTGTCAATTATTATAATGCATGCATTATATGTCATAGATATGCATGTATATTATTGAGTTTAGCATTGACCCCTGGATAGTCTCATAATACAATTTTATAGATGTCATCATCTACTTTTAGCCGTATTGAGCACAGTCCTCCGACTTTGATAGTCTTATCTTTGAGGTCGTGGTATAATGGTCTGCCTCATTTAGACCGTGTGGCAGTTGATCATATATTGGGGCATTCTATGGCCCTTCTATCATTCTAGGTCCCAGTGGGTTTTGCAGAGGGCATGATATCGAGCTGGATCCCTGAGAGATAGGTTTTCAGATTTGGGATCTATGTGTTGACTCCGACACTGGAGGAATACGAGCGTATCACTGATTTATCCCTGGATAGGCCATGTGCTAGAGCAGCTAAGGGCCAGTCGCAGGCGGTAATTTATGACCATGACAGGTATAGTGTTTACAGTCATTTTGAATGAGATCACATCTGGGCATGTAGTGTCCATAAACTTCTTGATTAACCGAATTGGGTCTGCAAACACCTATTTAGTGCATTCAAAGGATTTTACCATTGCTGAGGATGCTTGGCGGGTTGCTCGGGTTGACGCTTTCTTGATGTGCGTCATAGCATATTTGTATATATCGTTGTATATGGACCATCTTGATATTGGCCTGGTCACCGTAGTTAGTGCCCTTAAGGAGGGTCAGACTATCCTACCGATGATATTAGGAGAGACGTTGATGTCTGCCACTTTCTGCCGTACTCACCCTAGTAAGTTCTTTTGAGGCAGCGCTATAATGTTATACATCTGGTTTATATTACTTTTGAGATCGATCGGTATCTTCAGACCCCATGGATATTGTTTGACATATGAGATATTTACAACTTATTCTATTCGACCAGCTAACTGTGTAGATAAAACGTCTTAGTTTATCCTCTTGGCCATGATTGAGGATCGTTTCTCCATTTTGCATTGTTCAGGATTCAGCTCCTCTTATAGCTTTGTTACCCATGTAGTGGGTATGGACTTTTTGCCTTTGGCTGGTCAGAGAAGAATGACGGCGTATCATCTTTTTGCTGTCATGGGACAGTTTAATCAGTATTAAGATGTCTATGCTTTTGATGGAGCTTCAGGTCAGCGGTCATCAGCCTCATCTTTGTCACAGGATGACCTAGCTAGAGTTTATTATTATTGGACTATAGGGAGAGGGCTAATTTTTCATCGAGTCATATAGGTTGTTCCTCGGAGTACTTTGCATGGCTAGAGGCAGATATTGCATCATCTATGGTTGTTTATTCAGAGCCTAGCATTGATTCCAATGAGGAGGAGCCTATAGAGGATCCTGTTTCTCCTACCAAGGATGAGCTGTTTACTGGTTTGACAGCAGCCCTGATCAGTGACACCCCTAGTTCTTCAGCTGTAGCTGCCCCACCTTCTGTAGAGTCTTTGGAGCAGGTGATGTAGATTTTGACTTTTGAGAGGGATCAAGCTAGAGCCTTAGTGTTGACGACTCTTTCTGGACGAGATGCTTCTTTTATCGAGAGAGACAAGGCTCAGGCTTCCAGGGATACTTCTGTTGTTGAAAGAGATAAGGCTCGAGCTACCAGGGATGCTTCTGTTGCTAATAGTACGGCTCTTAGATCATACATAGAGGGCATTATTATAGATATAAGTGCCTTTAGAGATGACCATGGTAGTACCTTGCAGATGGCGATAGATCTTTTAGCTCGTATTGAGGTTGCAGGCCAGGAGCTCAGAGATGCGCCTTCATCTTTAAAGAGGGATGCTATGTTGGATTTTCTATCCCGTTTGACTGTGGGCTTATAGATTAGCTTTTATTTTCCTGCATAGACTAGATTAGCCATTTTTGTCATGTACAAGAGATATTGTATATATTAAACATTATTAAATGGAAAGGAAATATATTTTGATTCACTTCCCTTTTGCATATGTCTTGATCTTTGCTTGATGATTGTCATTTTCTTTGTGACTTGTTGTCTTGACGTATCATGTGCTCTTCCTTGATGGACTGACATTGAGATGTCGGAGGATCTCTCAAAAAGGTTCATTGATCATGGAGGTTTTATCAGATTTGAGTTTTATATGAGGTTTGGGGTCTTAAGACTTGGTATTTAATTGGATATTTGAGTGTACAGGTAAAGTGTTTGGCTTTTCTTTTGAAGGTTAGACCGCACTATAGATGGTTACCTACGTACTCCCGAGGTTGAGGGATATCAGGTCTTTCGTAGTTCACGCTTGGCCTGAACAGTTGAAAAGTGTTTATTTTAGGTTTGAGTTTAGTTTGAAGGGTTTTTGGATTTTTTTGTTTGGTTTGACCGCACTATAAATGGCTGCCTACGTACTCCTATGCGAGAAGATCAGGTCTTTCATAGTTCAGGCTTGGGCTGAACGGTTGAAAAGTGTTTATTTGGGTTTGAGCTTGGTTTGAGGGGTTTTTTGGATTTTTTGTTTGGTTTGACAGCACCATAAATGGCTGCCTACATACTCCTATGCGAGGAGATCAGGTCTTTCTTAGTTCAGGCTTTGTAGTAAAGACCTGAATTGATTTGATTTGGATTCTTTTCTAGACTAGGATGGTGGTTTACCGAAAACTCAAACATAGTACCTTTTCACAGTGTCAAAATTGATAAGTTGGGAAAATTCTCCCCCATCCATTTCTTGCAATCTGAGGGCTCCTCCTATCAACACATCCTTGACGATGAAAGGGCCTTCCCATTTTGGGCCAAATTTTCCTCTAGCTTCATCTTGATTGGCGAGGATCTTTTTCAGTACCAAATCATTTTCTTTGAATTGCCTAGACCAGACCTTCTTGTTGTAGGACCGAGCAATCCTTTGCTGATACAACTGACCATGAAAGATGGTTACCTCCCTTTTCTCATCTATCAGAAATAAGTGGTGGTATCTCTCTTGTATTCATTGGTCTTCTTCTATCTGAGCATCTATCAATACTCCTAATGATTCCATTCTACTTCTATGGGGAGTACAACTTCCATGCCATAGACCAATGAATAGGGGGTAGTCCTAGTAGAAACGTGCATTGACGTTCAGTAGGCTAACAGAGTCAGAGGCAATAAGTAAGGCCATTCTTTGTGATTGGCGGACATTTTTTGCATGATCTTCTTGATATTCTTGTTGGCTGCTTCGACAGCACCGTTCATCTTGGGACGATAGATGACGGAATTAAGATGTTTAATATAATTTTTTTTGCATAATTCCTTCATCATCTGGTTGTTCAAATTCTTAGCATTGTCTGATACGATCACCTCCGGTTGTTCGTATCGACAGATTATATTGTTTCTGATGAAACCAATGATCACCTCCTTATAGACTTTGGGAATGGAGGCAGCTTCGACCCATTTGGTGAAGTAATCGATCATGGTGAAGATAAATTGATGACCATTACTGGCTTTGGGATCTATTGGTCCAATCACGTCCATCACCCACATGGAAAAGGGCCATGGCGAACTCATATTGTGCAGTTCATTTGGAGGAGCATGGATGGCATTTCCATGGATTTGGCATTGATAACATCTTCTGAAGTGATCATCACAGTCGGCTTTGATAGATATCTAGTAATGCCCTGTTCTTAATATCTTCTTGGCAAGTAAAGTAACGCTCATATAGGGACCACATACTCCACTGTGGACTTCGTCCATAAGTCTTTGGGCTTGGTCTTTGTCTAGGAACCTTAGCAGGCCTATTCCAGCATCCCTTTTATAGAGTGCATCTCCGCTTAGGTAGAACTTCATGGCCATTCTATGGATCCGCTTTCTTTCAGCTTGGTTTGCTCCAGTAGGCGTAGATCTATCTCGCAGATATTCTTTGATGTCTTGATACCAGGGCTGCTTGATGGGAGGTAGTTCACCAGATACTACTCCAATGTAATTTCCATAGGCTGGCGCCTTCTGGCTTGTAAATTTGATATCAGGGATTCTTCTCCTATCGGATATGTGGATCAAGGAAGCCAATGTTGCTAAAGCATCCGCGAAATCATTTTTATTTCGAGGGATGGGGATGAAGGCTATTTCTTCAAAATGCATAGCCATCTTGATGACCTGCCGATGATAGGGCAGCAAATGCAATTCCTTGGTGTGATATGCCCCGGTGGTTTATCTGATGACCAACTCGGAATCTCCAAAGACTGTTAACCGTTGGATACCCATGGATTGGGCCAATTTTAATCCCATTATACAGCCTTCATACTCGGCTGTGTTGTTGGTGTTGACAAACTGTAGTTTGATAGCCATGGGATACTGTTCTCCCGTGATGGATATAAGGACTGACCCTGCTCCTGCACTTTCTATGTTTACAGCCCCATCGAAGTACAGTTTCCAGAATTGGCCGGTATTTTCTCGAGGGTTTTGCTAAATTGTCATTATTTCATCATCTGGGAAATAAGTTTCCAAGGGTTTGAAGTTCCCTGATGGGGCTTCAGCCAATTGATTTGCAATTCCTTGACCTTTGATGGACTTTTGAGTCACGTAGATAATATCGAATTGCTGGAGGATCATTTGCCATTTGGACAATCGGCAATTAACATGGGCTTACTGAATATGTACTTCGGAGGTTCCATGCGGAATATGAGATGAGTTGTGTATCCATGAAGGTAATGTTGTAACTTTTGGAGGCCCATGCTAAAGCATAACAGGTCTTTTCATTCAAGGTGTACTTCTGCTCACCGCTGCTGAATCTTTTACTGAGGTAATAGATAGCTTTTTCCTTGCCTCTATCATCTTTCTACCCCAACATACAACCCATAGCATTGGCATTGACCAATATGTACATGAATAAGGGAACTTTGTCCCTTGGTGGTACCAAATTAGGAGCATCCACTAGTTGGTTCTTGATGGTGAGGAAGGCTTTTTGACATTCTTCATTCCATTTTTCGGAGGAATTTTTCGTAACAGCTTGAATATGGGCTCACAACTTGGTGTGAGTTGGGAGATTAATCTGCTTAAGAAATTGATTCTCCCAAGAAATCACCGTATTTCTTTTTCTATTTGGGGTACAGGCATCTCAGTGATGGCTTTAATCTTGGCGGGATCAATCTCAATGACTTTGTTGCTTACAAGGAATCCCAATAATTTATCGGATTTGACACCTAAAGAAAACTTGGCTGGATTCAGCTTCAAGTCGTATTTGTGAAGCCAGTTGAAAAACTTTCTGAGATGGTTGATGTGGTCATCTTCCCTTTGGGATTTGACGATGATGACATCCACATATACCTCTATCTCTTTGCGTATCATGTCATGAAAAAGGGCCATCATGGCTCTCTGATATTAGAACCAGTATTGATAAGGCTAAAAGACAATCGCCTGTAGCAAAAGGTTCCCCAAGGGGTGATAAAGGCTGTTTTTTCCCTATCTTCTTCAGCAACCATGATTTGGTGGTATCCGGTGAAACAGTCGATAAACAAGGACATGCCATACTACATTGTGTTGTCTATCAGTATGTGGATGAAAGGTATTGGGAAGTCCTCTTTTAGACAAGTTTTGTTCAGATCCCGGTAATCCACTAATACTCGTACCTTCCCTCCGGGCTTAGGTACATGAACTATATTGGACAACCATTCAGGGTAGGTTAAGACCATGATAATTCCTACTTTGAATTGCTTAACAACTTCTTCTTTGACCTTCAAACTCCACTAGGGCTTTAGTCTCCTAATTTTATGTTTGACAAGCTTGAATCCCTCTTTGATGGGTAGTCGGTGAATGACCATGTCAGTAGACAAGCCAACCATGTCTTCATGTGACCATGCAAACACATCCTGGAACTGAGTTAGGAGTTCAATCTGGTCTGTCATTTAATTTGGGGTAAGGTCGGTGCTTATTTGGATTTCTTTAGGATTTTCTAAGGTTTCGATATTGATTGTGGTGGTTTGATCGAGGTTTGGTTTGGGTTTGTCTTCGACCCATTCCTTAATCTCCTCATGCACCTCACAGTCATCTGTCTCCTCTTGATCAATCCCTATCAAGTTAAAGTCCCGTTTTACATCAAAGTTGTAGTCACCACTGATACTTGTCAATTCATCGGCAAGGTTAGACAAATCCAAATTTGGAGTCCTGAAAACAAAATGTTTTCACTTAATATATGATATTGTTTAATCATACAAAGCAGTAATGAATGCATGACAAAAGTAACTGCTAGTACTATGCAACAAAAGTAAGCAGTATATAATATCTACGCTTCAAGGCAGATGGATTTTCTGCCCTTTTACCCTTTACGACATATGCAAGGAGTGCTACTCCAGTTGTCTAGGGTCAGGTCCTTATTGACTGAGATGATGAAGGGGTTGTTGTTATCCTCCTCTTTGATGATGACCATGACTGTATTCTCATCAGGGTCAGTACTTTTCTTTGAATTGTTCTTCTTAGCCCTATTGATGTTAGGGATCAGGATTTGATCTTCTGAATAGTTATCATTTGGGATATTATCGTTCATACCCTCAGTATGTGCCAGAAAATACATCTTTGCAAATCGACCTTGCACTTCTTGTAGGAACCTTTCATTCATTTTCTTATTTTTTGTAGCAGGAGTTTGAACTTATTTTTCATCGGCCGGCTTGATCTGAGGAGTCAGCATACCTGACACAGCAGCAGGAAATTTCCTTGTTGGCTTCACCAATCCGGCATTCGTGAAATTTGGTAATAGGATGGTGGATGTTTGAACCAGTTAATGTTTGTGCGGGTTTTTGTGATTGGATCCATAGAAATATCCTAATCCAGCCTTTTCTGTCTGGCTAGGTATCTGGAATAGATGTTTTCTACCTTGTTGATTTTTCCCGAGCCCTTTGCCGGGACAAAAATCCAAAGATATCATTTCTTTACCGACGGACATCACTTCAGAAGAAGTTCTTGGCTTTAAGGTTGGAGCTCTAATAGGTCAATAGTGAGTGTCGCTCACTTTGAAGGCTTAAAAACTGGCTGGCTGAACTCCTTTGTTGAGGTTGATCATAGGCATATCCTCTTGAACATAGCAGGATACTCTAGTTTGACATTGACAGTGACCAGATTGCCATTAATAATGTACTTTACTTGTTGATGAAGAGTGGATGGGACTGCTCCTGCCATATAGATCCACGATCTTCCCAATAGTAAATTATAACCCGTGGTGATGTTTAGCACTTGGAAGGATACGTAGAATGTATGTGGACCAATCTACACAGGTACTTTGATTTCTCCTACAGCATTTCGCCGAGACCCATCGAAGGCTCTTATGACTATATGGCTACTTCAGATTCGATTTGGAATGATCTTCATTTTTTCCAAAGTGTCATAAGGATAGATGTTCAGGGAAGATCCTCCATCGATCAACACTCCCCCTATCACATTTCCAGAGGACATCACTGCTATATGCAGTGACTTGCAATGACTAGTCCCTTCAACTGGTATGTCATCATCAATGAAAGATATCACATTGATGTTGAAAATGTGCTCTATCATGTGATGGAACTTTTTTGTGTCTACTGCCTTGGGTAGATGTGCTTCTTCCAGCACTTGTATTAAGATTTTGCGGTGGTCTTCTAAAGATAAGACAAAATCCATAATGGATATCTGTCGAGGTGCCTCTTTTAAACTTTGCACCACCTTGGCTTCATTATGCCTTATTTTAATGAGGAATTCTTCAATCTTTTCCTCGGGCACTCTACCCTTGGCTATGGTGATTGGCTTTATCACTCGATGAGGTAAATACAACGGGTTTTCCTTTGATATAGCAGTCGTTTGATTTGATGTTGACCCCTCGTTCATCCCATAGTTCTATGGGACTCTTTTTAAGCTGATCAAGTGATACTGCGGTCTAAATGGAAACATCAATAGTTCTGGTGCAGCCACTTTCAAAGGATTCTTTCCCCCTTTGTCCCCCTTTCCTTGAATTGTCAGGGGTATAGCAGTTCTGTCCTTTTCACAAGAAATGACTGCTACAAGCTCCTTTAAACTCCATGCCATAGGAGGAAACATCGCTTCTTCATCAGGAAAGCCATTGTCTGAACTTTCTTTTAGCAATTCGCCGCTTTCAATCAAGTTATGGATTAGGTGACGAAGTTCCCAATATTCTTATGTATTGTTCCCTAAAGTGTTGAAATGATATTGACATATTTTGGAAGGATTGAACTTCCTTGATCATGAGTCCACTGGAGGTAACAGCTCTGTGACTTTTCCCTTATTGATCAACATCTGGAGAATTTCCTCCATGGGCTGATCCAAAGCTGTGAACTTTCTCTTGAAAGCAAACTCTCTAGTGAGCTCAAACTCTTTCTTCCCTGGCAACTTTGTCTTCCCAGGTTTCGCGTTCATGGAACCGATAATGATCATTCCTTGCAATTGGAAGAATTTTCGGCGTGGGAGGATTTGTTCTCCTTTGGTTGACATAAGTTAGCAACTGTCGCGTCACTTGGTGATGGTATACCATCAGCTTTGAACACTGACCAATCTGATCATGGATAGAATTTGTTTCTCATTCTATAAGGAAGCGGTATTCTGAATAGTCCCATTTGTCAGAGCTATCCTTATTTATTTGTGGAGAATCCCCTACATATTTGAGGTACTTGGAACCTTCTCCATTCCCCATGTTGATCATGTTGACTACCTCATCATTGTGTTGAGGCAAAGGGTTATCTTGAACATGTGGCTGCTCTAGTTTTGTCACCACTATCTCACCACTGTCTATCAGGTCTTGGATCTTGTGCACCAATATTCTTGGGTGTCATGGCAAGGAGATCCAGAATGGTTAACACATTTCTTGCTTGGGTCAAAATGCTTCCCACTTGGATTGGCTGGTGGAAGGAGCTGAGCAATTTTCTTCTATATTGTCAGAAGCTTGAGTATATTCTCAAGTGAGTCCCCTAAGGGTGTGAATGTTCTTCGACGTTTAGCCTCTCCAGTTCTTTGGAACGTCGGATTTGCAGGTTGTACAGATGTTTGAAAAGAGGAATAATTTTTCCTTTGAATAGGCATGTTTTGGTTGCCTCTTTGAGTTTGACCTTGTAGTATCAAGGATACATCCTCTTCTTTCTTCTTATGAACTCTCCGAGGATTACTTCCATAATTTCCAGCCTTAATGTGCTCAGCCACGGCTTCTAAAGTAGTAATGTCTTTAATCTTTTTAGACTTCAGTCCCATCTCAACCATTTCTCCATGTTTGATCATTTCAGAGAATGGTTTTCCTATATCTGCTAAGACCCTTTCATAGATTGGAACTTCTTGTATGTCGATGAATGTCATCACCATCTAAGTCTCTGTCATTGATGGGATGACTTAAGCAGCTAGAAGCCTCCATCTTTGGGCATATTCTCTGAATGACTCAGTGTTCTGGTTTTTAAATTTGGTAATCTGATATCTATCTGGAGCCATTTGTGACTGGAAGCTGTATTAATTTAGGAAGGCATGAGCTAGCTCTTTTCAGCTGTGAATTTTGGAATTTTTCAGTCGGGCATACCAGGCTCCAGCCTCTCCGGTCAAACTTTTCTAAAATAACTGCATTCTCAGCTTCTCGTCCTCTGAATAGGATCTGAGTTCTCCAATAAATACTTTTAAATGGGTGTAGGGATCTCCCAATTAGTTGTATTTTTCAAAATCCAGGATCTGAAATTTGTCTGGATACCGAGCCCCGGGAAAGATACAAAGGTCTGAGTAGTTGGCACTTCCGTAGGATCCAGTCCCTTTGATTGACCGAATAGTTTCTTTTATTTATTGGACTTTCTTTTGGATATCCCCAGTCTCTCGATCTTCTTTGAGATTGATGATTTCAGGGGTTTTGTTGGTCTTTTCATTATTTCAAGGTTCAGGTATCTGAGCTTCCTTTTTCTTGTCAGTACTTTTACTGCCACCATATTCGGAGGACTCTGTTTGAGTGGGTATCTGTTGACCCTGAGTACTTTTGCTCTGTTCTTTCAAGAAAACAATTAATTTTTCTATGTGATTTTTGAGTCCCTCGAATTCTTCTCGAGACACGAAGCCTGTTCCCTGTTGGGTCCTTTCTTCCATGTTAGTGGGTAGGCTTTTTGCCTTCTTAGATTTGGATCTGGTAGTGGGACCAATCTTGCTACAATAAAAGTAGGTAGTTTAGTCTTGATAAACCTAAACAATATGCATGCTATGCAATGTGTCAGGTTTAGGGTTTTTTTTTATTATTTTCCTGTAAAATAGAGATCAATTATTTTAATGACAGGATATCATGATAGGATTTGATATTTTATAATAAATTTGCATGAATTTATAATTTACAATATTTGGCATGAATTGATATTTACAACATTTGATATTTGACATGGAATTGAAAGGGAAAGGTATAAAGAGATTTCCCTTCGCATTTAGATTATAAGAGGCTAACTTATCTTAGGTTTACTCTCAAGGGCTTTTCGGCATAGAGGTTCCCAGATCATAACAATCTACTAGATGGAAAGCTAATCCGATATTTCAATTGGAGCGGATCTGAGTGGTAACTTTCCTGAGCCTCACTTGTACTTAATCGCCACCGGAGTCCAGTAATCAGTGACCGAGAGATTCGCCTCCTGGTGGAGTAACACACAACATACATTCATCGCGTCTCACCGCATGCAAAATGATGACATTGTACGAAGCATTAATATAAAGTGTGGTAAAGAGACATTCACATCCATTCAATGTAAAGACGTCATATCACACACATGCACAAAGAAGGGAATTGAAAAGTTTGAAAAAGCGACTTAAGCCCTCTACTGTCCTTAGCAGAGTCGCCACCTGTTGATGTCGGGAAATTTTTGAGTTCCCTTTTCCTAAGTGTTTCTACCCTTTATGTTTTCTATTTGGCTTTGCTTGATCTGAAGGGTGAATTTTCAGAAAAAGGCCGACATATATTATCGACGATTTGAAAAGATTGATTTTATTGGTCCGAATTAGACATAGTTTGCTAGTTGGTATGAGTGAAATGGTTGTACCAACTCAACCGAGTTTCGAAAGGTTTTGCAATATGGCCAAATTACTGGACTCTGTTTAATTGATGTTTGGAAACTGAGATTCATAGAGTTCGAGGGCTTGATTAAGTGGGGGGAAGGTGTTAGGCACCCCCCGACTTCCGTGAAACATGGTTACTGTGCTTTTCATTCCCTAATTTGTGTATGTGTGTGTGTGCTTTGTAGTTAATTCAAGTGCTTTATTTGAAAGTAGTGATGTGCTTTGTTGGACCTATATATGAAGGGTTTGATTTATTGAAAAGTCTATTTTTAGACAAGAATATGAAAATAATATTTTGAAAATCAGTTTTCAAACCCTTTCGCTCACATAACAATTGAAGCCCTTTGATACTTTCATTTTATTCCATATTCGACTTTATTTTATTTTATTCTCGGGATGCGAAGCATCCTCGACAAAATAATATATATATATATATATATATATATATATATATAAGTGTCGGGCTCTTTATGGGCATGAGCTCTATCAAAGTATGTCCGGACACCACGCATAAGGATTTCCATTATTACGGGGACCTTAAATCCGGATAACCATTTTAAGGTCATATATTTACAATTACATAATTTGCAAGCTGGTTGTACAACTAAACCATGTCCATTATGGGAACCGAATCTAGATCCATGAGTTGAATCGTAGATCCTGTAGCTCCCAGGCTCATAGGAAATCAAATAAATAGCCTGTATAATGAATATATTGTAATAAAACATAAAACTATACTAGACGTCACTAAACGAAAGATTCATCAGTCAAATCTTCATACGCGCATAGCTCATAGCTTCCAGCTTCTTCTAGACACAAATCTAGGGTTACGTGGTTGCTAAATATTTATAAAAAACTAGAAAAAAAAACTAGATCTGTATATATATCTTAGCCATTCTAGCTTCCAGGTTCAAGTTTTACAACTTTTGAACCGGTTAACTGCTAGATCTAGCTAGATCCAGTACAGATCTAGTCAATACAACTCAAATAATGACTATTTACAAAAAATAAACAGTGAAAAACTCAGATCTGATGAATATAAGCTACTAAATATATGGATATAGCACTTATATACGTATTAGAGTAGGCGAAGAAGACGGATCTGGAGAAATCTTACAGTATATCGTTAAAACAGCTCTCAAACGGCTTTTGGCACCCTTATACTCGTTTTCCACAAGTTAAAATTTGATATGTTGTAGTATATATATGTATGAACGTTTATAAAGAGATTTTAAAAGAATTGGAGTACGTATGAGCCTCTGTTAGACCTTTCTAGAGTCTATTTCTCTCGCCACGACCCTTTCTTCTTCTCTATCTTTTTCTATAAGCTAAGAGGGGAGGCCACATATATAGACCCGATGGTCGTGGGTCTACCTGCTGCAGCTGCGGATCTAACTACAACTATTTATGGTGGGCCCGGGCTGGTGGGCCACGCTGTCTTGAAGTACGTGTACTCCGACCAACGCGCTGTCTGCTTGATAATTCATAACTTTCAATCAGGGAATCCAATGGAGACGTGCTATACCTTTTCGGAAAGCCCTTTCCGAGAGCTACACAATGACATAGGGCTTGACATTTTCTGAGTCTGGGAAGACAGGTCTATGATCAGATCTTGGAGTCTTCGCAGTCAGTCCGTTGAGTTATCTTGCGCTATTTTCACTCGGGATTGCTGTTATTGTTCTGCACGACATTCTTCATGGTAAATTAACTTGGTTTAATGTTGAGTTGGAAAAATTACCCTTTTGCCCTTCCAGGTTGGTTTCGAGCTTGACGTGGCTGTAGTTGTCTCTCTCGGGGTTGTCTCCGGGATTCGACGGTTGTTGACTATTGTCTAACTTCAGGGTTGTTACTGAAGTTGATTTAATGATTCCTAGGGCTGTCTCTTGGGAGATTGATTTGATGATTTCCCGGTGTTATTTCCGGGGGTCTGGTTTGATGATTTCCCGATGTTGTCTCCGATGTCCGGTTTGATGATTTAATCCTCCAGGGTTGTCTCTGAAATGTAAAAAGACGCTTTTGCCCTACTACAATGTTAGTAACAGGAATGTGAAATTTCGAGTGTCTACAACAGAAAATCAACAAACCAGAAGCTATAAACTTAACAACAATATCACCAAGCATGCATATCTCATATGCAACTCTCAATTTACAGATTAATGCATGCTTCAACCATCAATTAACTTTCAAAACAGACCTTAGCATACATATATCACCAAAAACACAAAATCTCCATTTACAACATGATTTCATGGATTTATTTACTAAAACTCGTTTCTAGACTATAGACACTCAAAATTTTGCTTTCCTTGTACTAACCTTGAAGGAGGGCAAAATCATATCTTCACACTCTAGATATATCCCTGGAGGATTATAACATCAAATAAAACCCCGAAGACAGTCCCGTGGGACATCAAATCAACTCTCAGAAGCAACCTTGAGGAAAGATAGAAAACAACATCACAGTCAAAGCCTAAGAAATAACCCCGAGGGACAGCAACAACCACTTCAAACTCGGAGATAACCCCGAAAGGGAAAAAGGGTAATTTTGGAAACACTACATCAATACTGATCAAACCACTGTGAATAAGGTTATACAGAGCCATCACAGTAATCCCGAGTACAAACTGCACCAGACAGCTCAACGAACTACCTGCAGAGACCTGAAGATGCTATTTTGGTTATGGACCAATATTTTGGATTCAAAAAAGGTCAAACCCCATGTCATTGCATAGCCCTCTGAAAGATCTTTTCGGAATGGTATGGCACACCTCCATATGATTCCCGGATTGAAAGGAGCAAGCTTCCCAGCGCACAAAAAGACGAATGGCAACCCGACATCTACCTAGGAGTGGGTTTTTCCATTTTTACCTATCTTCCCAAATTTATAATTGGAAAAATGATATACCATTATGAAGCTATCGAAAAGACATTTTCGGATTAATATGGCACGTCTTCTAACTTTTCCTGGATTAAGAGTTATGGTCATTCTAGTGCGCAGCATAAAAACTTGACCTACCTGGACGAATATAGAGCATGTGAGGCCCACTTTTGGGCTGCTACAGGTAGACCCGTTGCTTCCATAGGTAGTACCTATGGCAATCTGGGTCTATATATATCCCCTCCCCCATTTGGCTTCCATAGAAAGATTAGAGAAGAAGAGGTTCACGGCGAGAGAAAGAGAGGCTAGAATAGCTAAATGGAGCTTCTATCTTACTCCAATTTTTGTAAAAACTTCTTTTTAAAAGTTCATATATATATATATATATATATATATATATACTACAATATATCAAATTTAAACCGGTGGGAAATGAGTATCGGGGCGCCGAAAGCCATTCGAGAGCCGTTCTCAAAATATATTATAAGATTTCTCCAGATCTGTCTTCTTTGCCTACTTTAATACGTATATAAGTGTTGTATACATCTATTTAGTAGGTTATATTCATTAGATCTGAAGTTTTAACCGTTCATTTCTTGTAAATAGTCAATATTTGAACTGTATTGACTAGATCTGTACTGTATCTAGCCAGATCTAGCTTTTAACCAGTTCAAATGTTGTAAAACTTGAACCTAGAAGCTAGAATGGCTAAGATCTGTATAGATCTAGTTATTTTCCTAGTTGTAAATATTTAGCAACCATGTGACTCTAGATTTGTATCTAGAGCGAACTGGAAGCTATGAGCTACTCACGTACAGAGATTTGACTGATGGATATTCCGTTTAGCGATATCTAGTATAGTTTTACTTTTTATTGCAATATATTCATTGTACAGGCTGTTTATTTGATATTCTGTGAGCCTAGGAGCTACAGGATCTACAATTCAACTCATGGATCTAGAACCGGTTCCAATGATGGACTTGGTTGAGTTGTACAGCTAGCTTGCAAATCTTGTAATTGTAAATATAGGACCTTAAAACAGTTTACCAGATTTAAGGTCCCCGAAATAATGAAAACCTTATGTGTGGTGTCCGGGCATACTTTGATGGCTTTCATGCCCATAAGGAGCCCGACACTTATATATATGTATATATATATATATATATATAATTTTGTGGAGGATGCTTCGCATCCAGAGAATAAAATCAAATAAAGCCGAATATGGAATAACATAGAAGTATTAAAGGGCATTAATTCTTATACGAGCGAAAGGATTTGAAAACCACTTAAAAATATTATTTTTATATTCTTGTCTAAAAATGGACTATTTAATAAATCAAACCATTCGAATATAGGTCCAACAAAACACATCACTACTTTTAAATAAAGCACGTAGGCCCAATTAACTGCAATACACACACACACACATATACACAATGATTAGGGAATAAAAAGCGCGGTAACTGTATTTCACGGAAGTCGGGGGGTGACTTACACCTTCTCCCCCCTTAAGCAAGCCCCCGAACTCTATGAATCTCGATTTCAAAGACCAATTAAACAGAGTCCAATAATTGGGCCATATTACAAAATCTTTTAAAACTCGGTTGAGTTGGTACAACCATTTAACTCATACCAACTGGCGGCTCTGTCTAATTCGGACCAATAAATTGTATGTCAACTTCTTTCTAAAATCTCACCCTCAGATCAAACAAATCCACATAAAAAAATATAAAGGGTAAGAAACACATAGGAAAATGGATTTTTCTTCTCGGCGTCAATAGGTGGCGACTCTGCTGGGGACAGTAGAGGGCTTAAGCCGCTTTTTCAAACTTTTCAATTCCCTTCTTTGTGCATATGTGTGAAATGACGTCTTTACATTGAATTGATGTGAATGTCTCTTTACCACGCTTTATATTAGTGCTTTAGATAATGTCATCATTTTGCATGCGGTGAGACGCGATGAATTTATGTTTTATGTTCCTCCACCAAGAGGCGAACCCGTCGGTCACTGATTACGGGACTTCAGTGGCGATTAAGTCCAAGTGAGGCTCAAGAAAGGTACCACTCAGATCCGCTCCAATTGAAAGATCGGATTAGCTTCCCATTTAATAAGTTGCGATTAACTGGGAACCTCCAAGCCGAAAAGTCATGAAAGTAACCTAAGATAGGTCAGCCTCTGATAAACCAAACGCAAAGGGAAGGCTCTTCATACCTTTCCCTTTCGATCCCATGTCAAAATATCAAATGTTGTTAATATCAAATCATATCAAATATTGTAAATTATAAATTCTTTTATGTCTATTGTCAAATATTAAATCCTGTCATGATATCTTGTCATCAAAATAACTAACCACTGTTTTGCAGGAAAATATTAAAAATCCATAAAAACTAACACATTGCACAACATGCATATTGTTAGTGTCTATCAAGACTAAACTACCTACTCGTCTTGTAGGTAAGATTGGTCCCATTGCCAAATCGAAATCTAAAAAGGCACAAAGCCTATCCACCGACATGGCTGAAAGTGCCCAATAAGAATCAGGATATGTATCTCGAAAGGAGTTTGAGGGACTTAAGAACCAAATAATAGAATTGGCTATCCGCCTAAAAAAACAAAGTAAAAGCACTCAGGGCCAGACAACGCCCAATCAAACCGAGTCCTCCTTACAGAGTGGCAATCAAAGTGCCGACTAAAGGGGGGAAATACAGATAGTTGAACCTCGATCCAGTGAAAGAACCAACAAAACTCCTAAAATCACAAATCTCAGGGAAGACTGGGAAGCTAAGGATATAAGAAAGAAAATCCAACAAATGGAAGAAAACCATCCATTCAATAAAAAGGACTGGCACATATGGAAGTGTCAATTACTCAGATCTCTGTATCTTTCCAGGGGCTCGTTATCTAAACAAGTTCCAAGTCCCAGATTTTGAAAAGTACAATGGGATGGGAGATCCTTACACCCATTTGAAGGTATACATTGGTGAACTCGGATCCTATGCAGAGGATGAAAAGCTAAGAATGCAGCTATTTCAAAAAAGCATGACTGGAGAAGCCAGAGCCTGGTATGCTCGACTAGACAATTTCAAAATCCACAGCTGGGAAGAGCTAGCCAATGTTTTCCTAAATCGGTACAGTTTTCAGTCAGAAATAGCACCGGATAGATACCAAGTGACTAAAGTCAAAAAGAAGAGTACTGAGTCTTTTTGTGAATATTCCCAAAAATAGAGGCATTTGGCAGCACTGAAAGTAGTATGCATACAAGCCAATCATGTATGATGATAAAACATATACTTTGTAAACGATCTTATTTGTTTATTAGTAAAAGTATTCATTTATTAAAGGCATTTAATTATCTACATGATGCTATTTATGTAATATGTAAATAACTCATAGTTTTAAGCAATGCTTTTAGAATAATGATGTTGATCATGCTAATGAGATCTAAATTCTTAGATAACTTAAAACTAAAATAGTTCTCAATCATTAGATTACTAAAAAGAGGATTAGTGAATCCGGATAGATTGGTACATATGTTGCATGTTCATTGGATGAGGATGATTGATCTCATGATCATTTGTGTGGAGACACTAAAGCAAGTATGTAAGTGCTTATTGGAGAATAAGTACACTAAACGTGACTCGCTAAGGAATACCTAATGGAGTTTTACTCGCCTGTCAATAGGAATTCCTAATGTAATAGTAGTACAAGTGATCCACAGACTTGAGATCATCATAGTATCTTGTGTATAATGAATTATACTTTGACTTATTTCTTAAGACCCTTAGGGTATATAAAAGGGTATGCTAGGGTGTAATAAGTTATATATGGAGATAATAAATGATCAATAAAGAATCTACCACTTCTAGTAAAAGAAGAGATATGTCGTATGTGATTCGATAAATGACAACCCGGGAATCCTTGGCCAAGGTGGAATGAAATTAGAAAGGAGTTTCTAATTTGCATTATTTGGAGTTGGTCATTTTTTAATCGGAATACATATAATTAAATAAAATAAGACTTGACATTAATTCTATGTCTTATAGTTAATTGGGACATTGTATGGTGGAAAGATTGAATTGTACGGTAACTATTAACTCAATGGTTCTTGTATGATTAATGTTGAAATCTATATTATCTAAAAAGTCTTTGATCGCTAGGGAGGCTTATCCCTATTGTAGAATAAATATTATTTATTTAAATAGATTATTAGTTTAATTTATTTATTTAAATAAGATTAGAATTGTTCTAAATGATTTATTCACAACCGGTTTAATATGGAGAATCTAAAGAGTCGCACCATAAAAGGAAGAATAATTATTTAAGAAGTTAAAGACATAATCATAATAATATGTTAAGTGTAATTAATTTATTCTATGGTGATAAAATAAATTAAATAGCTTAATGTTTATTATTTAATATTTTAAAAATATTAAATATATATTAATAAGAGGAGTCTTATTAATATTATTACAATTATTATTATTTTAATTTCTAAAGTAGTTTAGAAATTAATTTAATATTAGTACTCCCATTTATTCCTAATCAGATTAGGAGGCAAATTAATTAAAAGAGTTTAATTATTCCCAATGTGTTGGGAAGCCTAATTAATTAAATTAGTTTAATTAATTAAATAAAACTCAATTTCTAATTAGATTAGAAGGGTTGACCAATATCTATATAAGAGGAGTCTTATGTTAGATATCAGTTGATGAAATTTCAATTGTTGAAGAGTAATCCTTTTCTATAGAGAATAGAAAAATAGGGTTTAGCCAACCACCCTCATTGAACAATTCTTGTAACGACCCCAAAATTCATACAAAATAATTCTCATTCTCGATCGTTAACAATACAACTTTATTCTAACTTTACATCATTATTCGATATTAAAATCACTAAAAATGCGAAATATTTAAAACTTTTATATATTTCTTTCTTTATTGCCCTGAATCTCAACCTTTACATAACATATCTTTAATTCAAATTTATTACATGAATCGCTTCTTCAAAGGTACTATACAAAATCCTACATCACTATGCAGTATCCATTATATATCGGATAGCTCAACTATACATCTCGGTAATTATGTTACAATCAAAAACATAAAATGCATTTCTCATCTAACATAAATAATCTTCTTAAATACTGATATCTATAATTCAAATAGCATGTATTATTACCGTGAAACATTAACCTGCAAAAATAATTATTTGCAAGAGTGAGCTCGACAGCTCAGTAAGATCTAACAGTTTTCATGCATCACGTAGCACATAAATAACATGCTCATCTTATACATCATAATCGTTAGACTAACATATCATGCATGCTTTAATTCATATAACAAGTATAAAGATTGAGTTCCTTACTCAATCAACATTCTTTTCTCAATCAATGAAGTCATAAATAGACTTTATCATTTCATACTTACAACATATATAACATATCATGCTCTTTGCGATACAATTTAAAATAATTCATCATCGAGTTCACATAGCAATTAGGAACTGAAAGACTTGCCTGGCTCGTAGATTACCAATTAACGAAAAACAGCTTATAATAATCTGCACTTCATGAATCCTACACAACGCATTACAATACACATCAACTATTAGTCACATAGCAACGCTTATCAATCGTTTAACTAAATTCTACTTTACATTTCATAATTCTCTCCCATTTATTTGTTTAACACACACTGTCAAACTTATATGTATAATTAATAATATATATTAATTATCACATAACTAATTCTCATAATTAGTTAACCCATTTAGGTTAACTCATTCCTCTTTAATTATTAAGTTAATAATTAATTATCACATAATTAATCACATCACATAATTATATTACCTTTTCACATAACTAATCAACTAATAATTACGTACTCATATTAATTAAATTATAATTTAAATCAATTATAATTTAAATTACGCATTCTTCTCAATTATAATTAATCAAATTATAATTGCATTTTATATTATTAAATTATAATTAAACAAATTATAATTTAAATTAAATATTTATTTTGATTAAAATCAATCAAACTCAATTTATTCCTTTATATCAATTAAATTTTAATAAAACCAATTATAATTTAAATTAAACAATTACTTTGATTATAATCAATCAATTTCAATTCATGCACTCATTAAATTATAATTTAAAATAAATTATAATTTAAATTACACATTTACCTTAGTTAAAATTACTCAAACTATATTCATTATAATTGAACAAATTATAATTGAAATTAAACCTTTACTTTAATTATAATTATTCAAATTATAATCACACATTATATTTTATTAATATAATTCATTACTATTATTTAGCATTTTAAGGTATGCCTAAGATGTCAGTCAAATTTAACACATTGGGTTAACTTTTCATGATCTAAACAAAGCTGCACAAAACAAACCAAGTTTTCTTTTTTGCACACCACCCGCCGGGGCGGGGGTTCTATACCTTACAAGGCCCGTCGGGGCGGGCCCCTGCAGCGGCACAATTTTGGTTAGCAAACTGTGTAGAGAAAAAACCAATTTGGTTTATTTTTCCACACCAAATTTTAATTCCAGTCAACATAATTCATATCAATTTTATAGAAAATATAAATTCTAAGTTTCTAACATGTTTTAATATATTTAGTCATCAAAACACATGATCAAAACTCTTAATTTTGAAAAATTTGTATAAAAACTATTTTCCAGTGTTCTTGATAAAAGTGAACACTAAAAGTTTATTTCTCAATTAAAACAAACAATTCAAATCACATTGAATCCGTTTATAAACATGTTATCATTATCTAACATAAATTTACCCAATGATTATCAATCAAACACAAATTTTGATTTTCAAAGACCAATTACCAAAAACTTATTTCATTGTAACTTTTTGATGAACATGAATTCTTCATGTTCACCATATACACATGAATTAAATATCCTAACTAAGCATACAAATCAATTGTAAGCATATATGAATACAATTTATACATGAATTTCATGTTTATCTATATTTCCATGAAAACTTATTTTTACAGAGAACAAAAACATGAATAACATCAAACATGGTTTTTGAAATACAAGGGTTAGAATTATACCCTTGATGCTTAGTGAGGAAGATGATAATGAGGTTTAACAAGGACTTTCTCTCAAAACATTCCTCTTTTCATCATCTTCTTCTCTCTTCCTTTCTCTCTAACTTTTCTTTTTTTTTTCTCTGTGTTTTTCTCTTCTTGTTTTAACATTGATAAAACTCTAACTCTTTTGTAATTCTAACTAACGTAATATACATATAATATAATATACATATAAAACATAAATATAAGATATATAACTTCCACTACATATTGGCCTTTATTAAATATAATAAGTACCATTAATATATAAGTTACGATTTGAATTTTAAAAACCCTAAGGCTTGTTTGGCAAAACAGCTTATTTTTAAAAACAAGTTTTTAGTAGTTAAGGCCCCGTTTAGCAAAATGGATTTAAAACAGTGCAAGGGCCTTGTTTGAGAAATCGGTTTTAAAAATTCTTTTAATAAATTCTTTAACACATATTTTTAATGTTAAACTTTAATTAATTAAATATTAACATTCTAATTTAATTAATTAAAAGTTAACATCAATTAATCACTTAAAAATTGTCACATAACAATTATAATTACTTGCTAATTATAATTTCATGTAACAATTACCACATAACTTCATTTAATTTAATTATCCCAATTAAATTTGAACTATAACATAAAATCATTATATATTAAATTAAATATTAAATATTCATTTAATTCTTATAGTACACTTAATTAAATTACCCCACCATAATCACATAATTTATTTATTTTACTCAATAAATAAATTACTTAAAATATTTATTTAATTCAATAAATATTAAAATTAATCTATAAAATTCTCTTCACACCAAATCACATATTTCCCAATATATAACACATATACACATACTCAAATTCGAAACACCTCATAATAAGAATTTTATTCATTAAATTCTCATTTATTAATTCTAAAAAATTCGGGTTGTCACAATTCTTATTCCTTGGTGAATCACCTCTATAAACCAAACACTTGGGTGGCTAACGTTGATCAAAGAAAGGAATCAATTTCGGAGATTCAAGGAGATCACGAAGAACAAGGAGTTAAACTCATACATATGGAAGCTTAGTTCTACAAGGGTATGATTCCATAACTTTTTATTTATAGTTTTAAATTAATAATTTGCATAAAGGATGATTTGGGTACTTCGTTTGTAAAAAAATTTTAAACTCTAATTTTACAATGCTTCGGCTTATTTTTGCAAT
This sequence comes from Panax stipuleanatus, assembly GCA_020205555.1. Classification (NCBI taxonomy): domain Eukaryota; kingdom Viridiplantae; phylum Streptophyta; class Magnoliopsida; order Apiales; family Araliaceae; genus Panax; species Panax stipuleanatus. The sequence goes on along the minus strand of CM035126.1, from coordinate 60,873,024 downwards.
TCGATTGCGCTATAATTTTATACAAACCTAAAGTGGTATCAGAGCCAAACCTTTATACGAGTTATGAATTGTTTTAATTTGATATATATACTGATATGTATTTTTGAACAATTTAATTGGGTATAATAGTTAGCTATAATCAAGTTTTTGGAAAAAAACTGCACAATTCAAGAACTAGAAAAACAGACACTGCCCAGCTGCGCTACAGCGCCTGTCCTAAGCTTTACTGCTACGCCGCAGCGCCGACTCCGTGTCCTTGGGGCTGACGTGACGCTGCAACGCCTGAAGCCAGTACTTCAGTAGCGCCACAGCGCCAGCCAGCTATCTCTATTTTTGGTGATGTGGCACAGCAGCGCCTGATGCTAGTTCACTAGCAGCGCCACAACGCCACCCCACCAGAAATAAATAAAAAATTTATTTTATTTTTAAAATTAAGATAAAAGGTTTATTTTAATTAAAAATTAAAATTAATTTTTTTTTCTGTAATTCTAGATTAATAAAGGAGTTTATTAGATTTGGAATTGGATTAAAATAAAGATGTTTATTTTAATTAGAATAAGATTTCATGCTAACTAATTAGAGTTGGAATTGAATTCCATGATAACTAATTAGAGTTGAAATTGGTTTCCGAAACTAGCTAGGATTGCCCATTAAATCGATATCAATGTATATATTAAATTTTTAGTTTATTGATGCATATGGTGATATGTATGAAAATAAATGGGATTGATTATGGACTATTGACTAATGTGATTGAATTTTATTTTAGTTGAATGCTTGAATGAATGGATTTTATTAAATGGGGTCTGCGTACATCGTCTTCTCTAATTTTTCTTGATGTAAAATTCTATCTCCCTCTTATGTACTTCTCCTTGACTTCTGATCAAGGTTTTTATTTAAATTAAATAGTTTATGTAATAGGACTAGTTAGAATTATCTTGAAGAATTAGAGAACAAAGAGCATAGAGCGCTTGAAAACCTATTTATATGAAGCCCGGGTTTAAATGTAATAGTTATGTTTAAATTTAATACTTGCACTCCTAGGTTTGACTATTTGCTTAACTTGATGGCTCTAGTAAACCAAACTAGAATAAAAGTCCATAATTAATTCGGGTAGAATATAGTATTCTATATGTGCATGGTAGTATTATATATATATATATATATATATATATATATTATATTATATTTTATGCAAACATGCTTCACATGTTTTAATAAAATGACACGTATTTTATATATAGATGTGCATGCGCGCTAAACAAGATGAGACTAATAATAACAAACCCCTCAAAGAAATTATTTTAAGTCTAAAGCGTTCAAAGATATTTGGAATATTGAACGTCGCCTTCTAGCATGATAAAATTAATAGAGCGTTAACTATTTAATATTAGTTTGTTGTGCTATCCACAAGGAAATTATTAAGTATTTAAGATGTTAATTAAACCACATTTGATGTTTATAAAGAAAATTGAACAATATTATTTTGTTATGCTTTCCGCAAGGAAATTAATTTTTTTTTGAATATATGGAAGTACTAGGTTAGATTTAACTCAAATAATTTTGATTCAGATGTGCTACAAATTGATCAAAATAATCTGAGAGGGAAAATAAAAGGAGTTACATGTTGATGTAATTGACAAAGAGTTGTCTAGCTATTTATTTATATATGGTTTATTGTGCTTTCCACAAGGCTATATATATTTGAAATAGGATCCTTATTCTCACTAGCAAATCTTTAATTAGATTTTGCCGAACTATATAAGTGAGGATAATATAGTTTGAAGAAAATATTAAGAGATATCAATCTAAAATAAGACCTAATTTATTTTGAAATGTAAAATTAATTAAATGAATATTTGCTAAAATATTGTCTTTTCACATGCAGAAATTTAAAAATGTCAAAATCACTAATTTCACTGCGTAGCATACTTGATGCTAACAAACTAACCGGACCGAATTACACGGACTGGTTAAGGAATCTGAGAATAGTTCTCACTGCTAAAAATATTTATTATGTCCTAAATTTGTTTGTCCCTGGAACTGTTCCAGAAACAACCTATTAGGAAGAGATTGCCACAATTATAAAGTGAAAAGATGATGCATCTATGGCTCAATGCATCATGCTCGCATCCATGAATAACGAGCTTCAGCGTCAGCATGAAAATATGGATGCTCCTGCTATGTTGCTTCACCTCAAGGAGTTGTATGGTGAACAAATAAGGACTGCTAGATATGAGATATTTAAGGAGCTCTTTCGATCTCATAAGACCGAGGGCACTGCCGTTGAGACTCATGTTCTAAGGGTGATCAATCTGATTGAACGCCTTGGACAGCTTAGGTTAGTCATGGATGGGGAGTTGAGTCAAGATTTAGTCATGCAGTCACTCCCTAAGACCTTCTCATAATTTGTTGTGAATTTTCACATGAATAAGTTGGATGTCAACTTACCTGAATTACTTAACATGTTAAAAACTACTGAAGGTCACTTTCCATCCAAGAAGAACCATATCTTAATGGTGGATGATTCTTCCAAGAAAAGGAAAAGGCCCAAGGTATCTTCTCAAAAGAAGAAATCTAAGAAGGTTAAGGGCAACGCGAATGTAAAGGATAATAAAAAACATGATCCAGATAGCAAAGGAATGTGCTTCCATTGCAATAAGTCGGGTCACTGGAAGAGGAACTACAAGGATTTCCTTGTAGAACAAAAGCAGAAGAAGCTTGGAGAAGCTTCAAATCCTAATCAAGGTTTGTTTATGATTGAAATTAATTTTTCAGAAAGTCAAAATTCTACTTGGATATTGGATACCGGCTGTGGTTCTCACATATGTAATACTATGAAGGGACTGGTCAGAAGTAGAAAGCTGAACAAGGATGAGGTTGTCCTACGAGTGGAAAATGGAGCAAAAGTTGCTGCATTAGCTGTAGGCACTTATTGTTTAACCTTGCCTACGGGAAAGTCCATTAATTTGAATAATTGTTATATTGTTCGAATATCATTAGAAACTATTATTTCTATTTCTGTATTAGATATGGATGGATATGACATTATAATAAAGAACAACAGTTGTTCTATTTATAATAACAATGTTTTATATAGTGTTGGTAATTTGTGAAATGGACTTTATATACTTGACTTGCTTGAAAATATATTTCAAATTGAACAAACAAAGAAAAGAAAAAGAGATGATGTTAATTATACTTATATGTGGCACTATAGACTCGGTCATATTAATGAAACAAGATTATCCAAGTTGCATAAGGATGGGCTCTTAGAGCTATCTGATTATGAATCATATCCAACTTGTGAATCTTGTCTCATGGGTAAAATGACTAAATCTTCTTTTAGTGAAAAAGGAGAAAGAGTTATAGAGTTGTTAGTGTTGGTTCACACAGACGTTTGTGGACCTATGATAACGAATGCACGGGGAGGGTATTCTTATTGTATTACTTTCACTGATGGTCACTCAAGATTTGGATATGTGTATTTAATTAAATACAAATCTGAATCATTTGAAAAGTTCAAAAAGTTCTGAAGTGAAGTAGAGAAACAAACTGACAAAAGTATTAAGATTCTTCGATCAGATCGAGGTGGAAAATACTTAAGCGGTGAGTTTCTCAATTGTCTTAAAGATAATGGTATAATCTAACAATGGACTCCACCAGGTACACCACAGTTAAATGGATTATCTAAAAGGGAAAATCAAAAACTGTTGGACATGGTTCGTTCCATGATGAGTTTTATCGATCTTCCAATTTCCTTCTGGGGTTATGCCCTAAAAACGGACTGCATACCTAATAAGGTGCCTACCAAATCTGCCCCAAAGACCCCATATGAGATGTGGAAAGGAAGGAAACCAAATCTTAAGCATGTTAAGACTTAGGGTTGTCCAGCTTATGTCAAAAAGTTTGAAAATGTTAAGCTACAGACTAAATCCGACAAGTGTAGATTTGTGGGATACCCTAAAGAAACACGAGAGTATTATTTCTATCATACAACTGGTCAAAAGGTGTTTGCTGCGAAATATGCTGCCTTCTTAGAAAAGGAGTTTATCTATGTAGGGGTCAGTGGGAGTAAGATATATCTTGAAGAAGTTCAAGAATCACAAATTACTACGGATCAAAGTCAGGTACCTGACCAAGTGGATGAACCTACTGTACAACACCTTATTCATAAATCTAGAAGAGTACCAAAGATACCTGAAAGATATGGAATCTTCTTAGAGGATGACGATGAGGTACGCGTCATGAATAATGATGATCCATTGAATTACAGACATGCTATGAGTAATAAAGACTCAGGAAAATGGCTAGAAGCCACTAAATCTGAGATGAACTCCGTGGATGAGAACCAAGTATGGACTTTGGTTTCACCACCTGAAGGCATTAAGCCTATTGGGTGTAAATGGGTCTTTAAAAGAAAGACTAGAGCGGACGACAAGGTAGAGACCTATAAGGCCCTACTGGTTGCAAAAGGTTTCCAACGAAGATAAGAAGTTGACTATGATGAAACCTTCTCACTAGTAGCTATGCTCAAGTCCATTCGAATTTTTCTTACGATTGTAGCTTATTATGATTATGGGATCTGGCAGGTTGACGTGAAAATGGCCTTCCTCAATAAGAAACTTGAGGAGGATGTATATAAGACACAACCAGAGGGATTTGTTTTAAAGGTTGGAACAAATCAAGTTTGTAAGCTGCAACGATCCATTTATGGATTAAAGCAAGCTTCTCGAAGATAGAACATCCATTTTGATGAGATAATCAAAGAGTTTGATTTTATCAAAAATGAGGATGAACCATGTGTGTACAAGAAGGTTAGTGGGATCACTGTTTCATTCCTTGTATTATATGTTGATGATATATTACTGATAGGGAATGATATTCCTATGCTATAATCAATTAAAATCTGGTTATCTAAACATTTCTCCATGAAGGACTTGGGAGAAGCATCCTATATTTTGGGGATAAAGATCTATAGAGATAGATTTAAAAGGATGCTTGGCTTATCCCAAGAAACGTACATTGACTCGATGCTAAAGAGGTTTAGCATGGGAGATTCCAAAAGAGGTCTCATGCCAATGAGCCATAGAATAAATCTCTCCAAGAAACAGACCCCAAAGACACCTTATGAGAGAGATCGTATGAGTAAGATTCCTTATGCTTCAGCAATAGGATCTATCATGTACGGTATGATATGTACTAGATCGGATGTCGCTCATGCATTTAGTGTAACAAGCTTATATGAGTCGAATCCAGGAGAAGAGCACTGGAAGGCAGTGAAAAATATCCTAAAGTACTTACAAAGGACTAAGGATGTATTTCTTGTCTACGGTGAGTCTGAAATAAAACTCGAGGGCTTCACAGACTCGAGTTTTCAAATGGATCAAGATTACAGTAAATCCATTTCGGGGTATATGTTTATCTTAAACGGTGGCGCAGTGAGTTGGAAGAGTTCTAAACAGCAAATAGTTACTGATTCAGTGATAGAGGCAGAGTACATAGCTGCAAGTGAAGCTACAAAGGAAGCTATTTGGATGAAGAAGTTCATAACCAAACTTGGTGTGGTTCCTAGCATTGGAGGAGCAGTCCCTTTGTACTGTGACAACACCGGAGCTGTTGCATAGGCTAAGAAACCCAGGTCTCATCAGAAATCCAAACACATATTGCAACGATTTCATCTCATCAGAGAGATCATTGATAGGGGAGACGTCACTCTGGAGCGTGTGGACTCTCAAGACAACATTGCAGATCCATTTACTAAAGCTTTAACACAACAGCAATTTGATCGTCACTTAGAGAAGATGTGTCTGAGATACCATGGCAATTGGCTTTAGTACAAGTGGGAGATTGAAAGTAGTATGCATACAAGCCAATCATGCATGATGATAAAGCATATATTTTGGAAACGATCTTATTTATTTATTAATAAAAGTATTCATTTATTAAAGACATTTAATTATCTACATGATGCTATTTTTATAATTTGTAAATAACCCATAGTTTTAAGAAATAATTTTAAAATCATGATGTTGATCATGTTAATGAGATCTAAATTCTTAGATAGCTTAAAACTAAAATAGTTCCTAATAATTGGATTACTAAAAAGGGGATTAATGATTTCGAATAGATTGGTACATATGTTGCTTGCTCATTGGATGAGGATGATTGATCTCATGATCATTTGTGTGGAGACACTAAAGCAAGTATGTAGGTGCTTATTGGAGAATAAGTACACTAAATGTGACTCGCTAAGGAATACCTAATAGAGTTTTACTCGCATGTCAATAGGAATTCCTAATGTGATAGTAGTACAAGTGATCCTCATACTTGAGATCATCATATTATCTTGTGTATAATGAATTATACTTTGACTTATTCTTTAAGACCCTTAGGGTATATCAAAGGATATGTTTGGGTGTAATAAGTTTTATATGGAGATAATGAATGATCAATAAAGAATCTACCGCTTCTAGTAAAATAAGAGATATGTCCTATGTGATTCGATAAATGATAACCCAGGAATTCTTGGCCAAGGTGGAGTGAAATTAGAAAGGAGTTTCTAATTTACATTATTTGGAGTTGTGCATTTTTTGATCGGCATACATATAATTAAATAAAATAAGACTTGATAGTAATTCCGTGTCTTATATTTAATTAGGACATTGTATGGTGGAAGGATTGAATTGTACAGTAACTATTAACTCAAGGGTTCTTTATGATTAATGTTAAAATCTATATTATCTGGAAAGTCGTTGATCGTTAGGGAGGCTTATCCCTATTGTAGAATAAATATTATTTATTTAAATAGATTATTAGTTTTATTTATTTATTTAAATAAGATTAGAATTATTTTAATTGATTTATTCACAACTAGTTTAATATGGAGAACCTAAAGAGTCACACCATAAAAGGAAGAATAATTATTTAAGAAGTTAATGACATAATCGTAATAATATGTTAAGTGTAATTAATTTATTTTATTGTGATAGAATAAATTAAATAGCTTAATGTTTATTATTTAATATTTTAGAAATATTAAATATAAATTAATAAGAGGAGTCTTATTATTATTATTATTATTATTATTTTAATTTCAAAATGAGTTTAGGAATTAATTTAATATTAGTACTCTCATTTATTCTTAATAAGATTTGGCGACAACTTAATTAAAATAGTTTAATTAATTATTTCCAATGTGTTGGGAAGCCTAATTAATTAAAGGAGTTTAATTAGTTAAATAAATTCTAATTTCTAATTAGATTAGAATGGTTGACCAATATCTTTATAAGAGGAGTCTTATGTTAAATATCAGTTGATGAAATTCCAATTGTTGGAGAGTACAAATTTTCTATAGAGAATAGAAAACTAGGGTTTAGCCAACCACCCTCCTTGAACAATTCTTCTTCCTTGGTGGATCACCTCTAGAGGCCAAACACTTGGGTGGCTAACGTTGATCAAAAGAAGGAATCAATCCCGGAGATTCAAAGAGATCACAAAGAACAAGAAGTTGAACTCATACCTGTGGAAGCTTAGTTCTACAAGGGTATTGTCGACGTTGGGAAAAAATCTGGTTCGAGTTATACCCGAATCTTTCTCTCTTTTCCTAAGTTTTGTCTACCTTTATTTCATCTTTTTTTTTGTGAAAAAGGTTTTGAAGGGGTTTTTTAGGAAAAGGCCAATATGTATCATATCGATGATTTGAACGTTTTACAGAGTCGCCAATTGGTAGATTTGAAATAGTTGTACTAACTCAACCGAGTTTCGTTTGAAAGGAGGCCCAATTGCTGGACACTTTCAAAATGAATCTTTGAAACCAAAGTTTTAAGTTCGATGGCTTGGTTAAGTGTGGGGAAGGTGTTAGGCCCCCCAAAACTCCCGTGAAAACACGGTACCGCATCTTTTAAATATTTCCCTTTTAAATCTGTAATGTGTGTGTGAATGCTGGAAAAAATTGAACCTATGTTTGATTGATTTGAAAGTATTGACATGCTTCGTTGAACCTATATGCGAAGGGTTTGATTTGATTTGCAAAAGTCTCTTTTTTAGATAAGATTATTAAGATGATGTTTTGAAAGCAGGTTTCCAAACCCTTACGTTTACGTAGGAATTGAAGCATGTTGATACTTCTATTTTTTTTATCTTTTCAGCCTTTTGGCTCAATTTGGATGGTGATTGTCGGGCTGCGAAGCATCCTCGACCACAGAATATATACAAGTGTTGGTCTTCTCATGGGCATGATAGCCATCGAAGTGACACTGACACGACAAACCATTATTTCACTATGTTATGACCTTAAATCCGGATAACCATTTTAAGGTCTTTTGGATGTACATTTTTACAGAAAAACTGGCAGGGTACATTTGTAAAGTGGAGTTTGTCTATCGTGGGAATCAGATTCTGATCATGAATCCCACGATTCCTAGGCTCACAGAGAAAAACCAATAAACCTGCACAACTCAAATATGCACAGAAAAGATATACTTACATCCATATGTCGCAAGAACCAAGGATTCATCAATAAATCCAGGTACGCGCATAGCCCAAAGCATCTCGTTCCCACTAGATAGCGATCTAAGTGTCGCGAGATTGCTTTCCGAATGAATAAAACTAGAAAAACTGCTAGATTTACGTAAATCTCAGCCATTCTAGCTTTTTGGTACTGTCTGGACCTCTTTAGAACCATTTAAAAGATAGAATTGGCGAGATTTAAAGAAATCTAGTTAGCCTAAAGAGATGTCAACGTCGATTCATATCAAATGAATATTTACAGCAGCAAATTAATCACAATGAATAAAAGTAAGATATATATATATATAGTTATATATATACGAAAGCTGTAAAGGGCGATGGGTTTTCACTTCGATGCCCGGACTGGATTGTAAATATATATATATATATATTTATAAAAGCTGTAAAAAGCCACGGAGTAATCCATGCTGGACATAATTGAAATATATATATAAAAGCTATAAAATAGCCACGGGATGATCGAGGCTCGACAGAATGTCAATATATATATATATATAAACCTGTAATGGGCGACGGACGTTCTATCCTTTGCCCGGACAGAATTATAAATATATATATATATATATATATATATATATATATATATATTTATAAAAGTAGTAAAAAGGCCACAGAACGATCCAGGCAAAATTGAAATGTAAAATGTTAATATATATAGTTAGTATATATATATATATATATATATATATATATATATATATATATATTAAAGCAATAAAAAAGCCACGAAATAGAAATCTAGGCCCAAATAAGTCAGAAAAAATTTATATATATAGTTATATATATAAAAGCAGTAAACTGCCACATAGTTGACATCCGGGCTTGACAGAATTAAAAAGTTAGTATATATATAGTTAAATATATACCAAAAAAATCAAACCGGGACTGGGAAGATAACCCAGTCCGGTGAAGTCAGTATATATATAAAAGCTGTTAAAAGCGACGTATCGATGATCTGAACTATGGAAATGCCAGAAAACGCGTAAATGTACTAAAATGTATAAAAACGTAAGCAAAAATGGCCACAGAACTGAGTTCCGGGCATAATCAGAAAACGAAACTTAAAGTGCGATTGTATAAATGCGCAATGAAGTAATATGAACTTTCTGATCGTAAAAAAAACTCACAATGGACTGCTACGCGGGCTTTTTGCCACTTGGTACGCTTCAAACGTCCGTTTCCACTGGTTAATTTTTTGTATGTAGTAGTATATGAGTATACCTATGTGTTAGAGTAATAAAATTTGGGTTTGGAGTATAAGAGTGGGGCTGAGAAACCTAACAGGCAGAGTTCTAGAGCATTTTTCTATATAAAATGAGTTGGGGGTGCACTCATATATATAGATCTGATGGAAGCGGGCCTACCTGCGGCTGCCCACATGGCGGGCCCCGTCATCTCGAAGTACGTGCACTCCGAGCAACGCGAGGTCAGATTTAAAACTTTCTAACTTTTGATCGGAGCTTCTGTTTGAGGCGTGCTGTACCTTTCCGAAAAGCCCTCGCCGAGAGTGTCGCAATGACATAGGATTAAACCTTTTCCGAGTTCAAAAAGATGGGTTCATAACCAGGTCTTCAATTCCTCGTAGTTTATCCGTTGTGCTGTCTTGCGCTGTTTCCACTCGGGATAACCGTTATGGTTCTTTCTGACCTTGGTGGCATCAATTCGGCTAGAGTTTGACCGAATCAGATTTAAGTTGGCAAGATGACCATATTTCCCCTTCCGGAGTTGCCTTTAGTGCTGGCATGGTCTTCAGCTGATTTCCCGAGGTTGTCTCCGTGGTTTGGATCCCAGTCGATTCTATTTGTCCTCAGGGTTATCTCTGAGGCTGACTTAATCCTTCCAGGTTTGTCTTCAGAGGTGATGTGAGGCTTTGGAGTTATCTGTAAAGTTGATTTGACCTCCTAAGTTGAGACCGGGGTTGACCTGTACCTCCAAGGATGTGACCGGGGTTGACCTGTATCTCCCAGGATGTGACCGGGGCTGAACTGTAGCTCCTGGGTTATGATCGAGGTTTAACTGGCATCCCGGTATTGAGATCAGGGATGAACTGGTACCCCGGTATTAAGATCGAGGTTGAACTGGCATTCCGGTATTGAGACCGCAGTTGAAATGGCATCCAGGTATTGAGACCGGGGTTGAACTGGCATCCCGGTATTGAGACCGGGGTTGAGTTGACTATTTTGCCCTCCTTCAAGGTTAGTAATAGGAATACAAAATCTCGATTGTCTACAACAAAACTGAAGAAAAATCTGAGTGTCTACAGATGCCCCTCTTTATCATGTTTATAAAATGTAATGAAATGAACAAGATAAAGATTGCTAGACACTGGGAATATGATGGATGCAAATGTAATGCAATGCACGACATGATATGTGATGAATGTTAGATACCTTCGAGGGGAAATGGGGCTATTATTGACTTCTCACGTCATTACCTGCTGAGGATAACGTTATCATGGATAGCACTCGGTGTTGGTAGGGTACCACTGGTAGATTATCAGAGTTAGGTTATCATAGATTGTTCTCGTCACTTTCTGTTTGGGATGATGTCATCCGGGATATCTCTTGATGCTTCCTTGGTTTGTGACCAATGGTTTCCCACGTTTGTCAATACTCTCCGTAAGGCATATTTTCCTTCGACTGATGCCGTTGTACATTTCTGCAGGCTCCTTTGTTGGGGATATATCTCTGTTGTTGAATTACCTCAGTGGGTGCTTCCGTTGCCTATCCTGACAATAATTTACACCGGTAGTTTGCAACAGAAGGTTGAATCACCAATCTTTCTCGGTGTTCGTTTTAAGGATTTGTATAACAGATTCCATCATCTGTCTTATGTGGGGATAGATTGATATACTGTTTCCACCACCAGATCATTCTCGATGCGTTGCTGGAGTATTCGCTAATGATTAAGCTGTCAATTAATCTGAACCTCGTTAAAGTGGCTTTCAACGGCTGAATGTCGTCGTACCATTTTCGATGCTTTATTGGGGTTGTGCCAAAAGCCGATAGTGTCAGTCTGTCTGACCTTCGCTGAAGTGGCCTTCAACGGCTGATAGTGTCACCGGTCTATACCCGATGCTTTGATGGGGTTGAGCTAATGGCTGAGGTGTCACCGGTCTGTACCTGATGCTTTGCTAGGGTTGAGCCAATGGCTGAGGTGTCAATAAGTCTGACCTTCACTGAAGTAGCCTTCAATGGCTGAATGTCACCGGACCGCTTCCGATGCTTTGTTGGGGTTGTGCCAACGGCTGATAGTGTCAGCCAGTCTAACCTTCGCTGAAGTAGCCTTCAATGGCTGATAGTGTCACTGGTCTGTACCCGATGCTTCGCTGGGGTTGTGCCAACGGCTGAACTGTCACCGGTCTGTACCCGATGCTTCGCTGGGGTTGTGCCAACGACTGAACTATCACCGGTCAGTACCCGATGCTTCGTTGGGGTTGTGCCAACTGCGAAATTGTCACCGGTCTGTACCCGATGCTTTAAAAGTGGTAATTTTTAACAGTTTTGTGCAGTTTTTTAGCAGTTTTCCACACTGGTCCCTGTATACCACTTCAGTATGATAGCCAATGGTTTTCATGAAGTTTCTCCCTCTATCAGGAATTTGTCGCTCGTACGCAGGATTTCAGGATAATTCGCTCAATCGCGTAGCAATTTTTTCTCAGATTTGACTTTTCAGCTTCTGTAAACTTTGTTTTAACTCAAAGTGGACCGAGACGAAGGAGGTGGGGCCCACCCTAGGGAGCCATAGGTAGAGGTGCGGCTGTCGCGGGTGGGGACACTCCCTCTTGCAAATTTATATTGGGCAGCAACTGCTCTCTTAAGTCATTTTTAGTTTTGAGTTTCTATAGGAATCCGATTTTCTTTTTCATATCTACGGAGTTCGGGCAGCTTTTTTCAGATTCCGTCAGCGGCCACGCATTCTGCACATCTCAGGTAACGTTTACATCCTTTCTTTTGAAGTTTTGACCATTAGAACTGTGTAAACCATGTAGGTTGCTTTTGAGTGCAATGTATCAAAAATGTATGCTTATATAACTAGATAATTTTTTTTTGACTTCATAAATATACATGTTTTACTGCGATGCACATTTTGATGTAAGAAAATTTGAATTCTGAAATAGTTAATTTTTGCTCTTTTTGATCAGTTTACTCATCCTTTTTGAGGCCTAGTGAGCCTGGGATTTCAACTAAAAAATGTCTATAGTAATTTGGCTACCATGTGAAGTTTATTTTTTATTTTTTCATAAATATGAACTATTTTTGTTTTTGGGAAGGTGTGCTACTGAATGGCCACCTATACATGCCTGTGTGTATGCGGGCAGTCCATTTTACAAAGGAGACTCTGGCAAAAAAATTTCAAAAGCCTGAGCATTTAATAAACATGCAATTTTGACTCTACTTGGGATTTTAACTAAGCCATGCATGTTTTAGGATTTAAGAATGCATAAAATACTGATTTAAGTTAATAAGCCACATGTTTTAGGCTTACCTCACCGTTTCTGAGGTCATTTGGAGACTTTGTCCAGGTTATGGACCGAGATAGACCCAGGAGTGCTAGCAGGGTCATGTCAAGAGTTAGACGGAGGATAGTCTCTGATGTCTGTTAGCCACGGCCAGCCTGGCTGTAATACCCGAGAATTTCTTAATATTATTAAATAAATATAATAATGGGAATGAGAATTTATTTGAATATAACTGATATTGTGTTATGAGATGAATTAATTCAATTATATAAAATTGAATAATTATAATAATTGAGAAATTGATGAAGTTTGCTATAAACTCGTTGATAGCCTTGTGTGACACAGTAACGTAATATAAGAATGATTATATTAATTTAAGCGAACAATTAATCTATATTAATTATTATTATAGAATATTAATTAATTGTTATCGTAGGATATTAATTAATTATTGTAGAATATTAACTGTGATTGATTAATAATATGTGATTATTATTATTGCAAGAAATATAATAATAATAATGAGCAACATGTCTATAATATAATAAGATTTATATTTATATACTATGCGTGATAAATGAGCAATGGTTGTGAATATTAATAATTTCATTAACTAACGAGGAATAGATTAATTAATATTATTGTTCATTAATCAATGAGATGAATAATTTATTTATTTGACATTAGGAATAATAAAATAAATAAGTAAGTTATTAACGTAATAAGGTTATAGTAATTGTTACGTGCAAGTATATTTAAACTATACTATATGATTGTACATAGTAAAACTATGTGTTTTGATACTTGAGGTGTAAACATGCATTATAATGCTACTTTTGTGACATTAGCATGTGTGAGTATTCATACAATAAAGTTCCTTATTAGATATGAAAGGTAGTGTGACACTAGTATATAAATAAATAATAAAGTTCCTTCATTCATTGAATAAGGCAAGATGTGTTGTGACATTAAAATAGCCTATGTGACAATATGTATGTAAGTATACATTAAAATATTGTATCATGAATATAAATAATAATTGATGAATATTTATATATATAATAGAATAATAAAATTTAATAAAGGAAATAATGTGATGTGATTATATCCGGTATTAATAAATGTACATGGATGATATGTATGTTACATTGCCATATCACATCTACTACCTTGAAATATTAAGCATGTGACTTACATTATAATGTTAATTATAATATATAGTATGAATATATATATAATAGCCTAAGTGTATGATATATATATATATATATATATGGCCTTAGTGTTAATACACTTCATGTTGCAAATGCTGAGTTTCATATTGCCTTGTCCCTAAATGATAGTCACTATCTCTTCACACGTGAACACTCATGAAGCTATCCAACTCCCTATATCCTCAAACTCAGCACATTCTAGCTAGCATAATTCAATGGGGAGTGGCTCTCATGATGCATTCCACCAACTACTACCAACTTCTCATTAGCCATCAAAGAATACAACAATCCGTTGGTTTAGTTTGAGGGTGAAAAACATTGTCTGGTTAATGCATTTTCTATAAATTGAGCTCTCCTTCTCCATTTTTCTTTGCTGAGATTTTGCTAAGTGTTGAAAGGAAGAGCATATACATATAACAGTGTGAGCATTCTGAGTTTAGCAGCAGTTCATTTGGATAGCAGAGGTATATTTCCATTCCCTGTCTTCATTTTCAAACTCTGTCAAAATCAAATTCTTGATTCTTGTTGTAATTCATCCCAATTTGGATTGGGATATGTTTCTTAGTTGCTATATGGCTTATATACATGTTTGAACTGGATTGTAGTTGTTTAAAAACTATTTTCTTAAAGTCATTTCGTGAGTTGGGCTAGAAACTGTCGTGGCTGCCTGCTGTCTGGTGCGAACCAGTAGTGGCTCAGCTGCGCAGGTTTAAGCCTAGGATGCGGCGTAGCTACGCCGGCACCCTGCTGTAATTTTCTGCAATCTGTTGAGTAATGGCTTGCTCGTATAGGTTTAAACAAGCTTGGTGTCTGGTTAAACATGTATAGTAATATACCTAGACCTAGTATGAACATATATTGCTATGTTTGCATGTAAAGTATATGAAACGACATATAATTGTGAAAATAAACAAAAGTTTCATGAACAAACGTTAAACATATATGAAGCATGTTAGTATTCTGACTTTCGAGACATATTAGTATGATCTAGCAAGGCATGGAAAGCATGTTAGTAGATGTATACATGCTTCATAATGTAATTTGAGCATGTGAACCTCAATAGTGGACATTCTAACAAATATATAAGTTTTGAAAAGAAACTTTGACATGCTATGACCATGTTGATATTCTGATCTTATAAGCATGTTTATATGGTCGTGAAATGCATGTCGGACATGATAACATATGTATATAGATAGCATGAACATGTTAGGCCTTATTAGCAAGCTTTACTAATGAAAATATGAGCTTTGAACGTGAACTTTGATATGTTATGTCGAGAGTTAGAATCTGATAATTTTGAACGTGTTTGATGGTAATCTTAGACTCACTAATGTATTATACATGTATGCCTACCATGCTAGATATCATGAAATCAAGATAGGCCTAAGTGAAGCATGTTTTCAAACTAATGACAATGATAGTTGCATATATGTGATATGAAAACTTATGAACATGTTTAATACAAGTTATATGAATATCTTATGTGTTTAAAAAGCGAGCATGTTAGACCTTATGAGTTCGTGTCCTTGAATGGCTTTAAGTATTAACTTAAGAACCAATACCATGTATTGTAAGACCCCAACTTTTATGAATAAAGATTTAATTTTCTTTATATTATTTCGAAATAGTAAGGTGTTGATTGATAAATATGAAAGTTATGGGTGAAATGTGCAAACATTTTTAAAATGAGCAAGTGGTTATAAAATATTCTTGTTGTCGGGGAATATTCGTTTGGTCGTGGAATATTCTTGTTGTCGGGGAATATTCGTACGACGGCGCAGCTATTTGTGGGCCCCCACAATGGAATAACTGTCGGATATAGAAAGCGACAGAAATAACTTTTTTACAAAATAACGGCGTGGTTGTTACCGTTAGTACTGTTGAAATACCCGGTGGTTAAAATACAGTGATACACGGTGTTGCATAGTAGCACACGGTATTGCACAGTATTTCGAATTATTGAGACTTACGTGAGAAGCCATTACTCAATTATTGTTACAGTAATTACTGTTCAATATTTTATATTATTGACTCAATAATTGTTACATTGATATTTTATTGACTCAATAATTGCTACGTTACCATTTTATATGATTGATTCAATAATGGCTACAGTTGATATTTTGTAGTATTGATTCAATAATTGTCGTTGCACAGTATTTCACGTTATCAACTCAATAATTCATATTATTTGAATAATATTATTAGATAGCATTATTGACAATGTCTAAGGAAGTTCTGTCTAGGAGGGGTTATTTAATTGCGCGCCAGTAAGGAGAAGTCCTTATCGGAAGGCCCCCTCTTTCCTAGGAACGACCTGGTTGTTAATATTGTAGTTCTATAATATTATTTGTGAATAATTAATTATTGATTTATATGATAAGGAAATATTTATTTTGTGGATATTAAAGAAGGAATTGGCGCTGGTGAGTTTTTATCAATATTTTGGTGTGAGAAATCATCTGTTTATGGATTTCGGATAATTTATGTTTGGAATTTGGAAAAACTTCCTTCTGCAAAGTTGTAGAGAATTAAATTTCCTATGGAAGGACATAGAATTTGTATTTTTCTGACAAAGGGGCTATTTGTTATGAATTATTGAAGTTTCGGAAAATATATTTTTTTTATGGGCGGGCCCCACTTTTGTTGGAAATTTTTTTAGCCGCCAGGCGGCGGAAATTTTGAAAAAAAATATGTTATTTTATTCATTTAATCTCCTTTGGCATCCTAAGCTTTTTCTATAAATAGGGTGCTTAGGTTAGAATTGAAAATCACACCAAAATCATAAGTTTTCTCTCTCTATAATATCGAGCGTATTTTTGTGAGTATTTCTATACTTTGAGTATTAGTATTCAGCGCAAGTTTCCTTCAATATTATATCCGATATTCCAGTCAGAGGTACTATCTTTTTGAGGTAAGGGATGTTATCTTCTTTCGTAAATGATGTTATTCTTTTCAATATCATTATACAGAAATATTGTCATGGATTTTATGTTAAAATTCTTACTTTTTCCGTCGGGGTTACTATTCACGTATACGGCACTATTCACGAAAAAATTAAATTTTCTTCTATTTGTCCAAATTGCTTGTTAAGGTTACTATCTTTGATTGTATCCAAGTTTTGAGCTCTATTCTTGAATTTTGCTCCATAATTGATTATTACGAGGTATTTTTGAATTGGATATACTAAAATACGAATCCTTAGCCTTTGTCTTTTATCTCACTGGATTCGTTTTTTTTAAATATTTTTCATCATTCTCAGTCCTAAAAGGTGATGTAACTGAATATCTTTGGCCTGTAGAGCAAAGATGAATGATTACTTGATGAATATCTTTGGCCTGTAGAGCAAAGATGAATGATTACTTGATGAATATCTTTGGCCTATAGAGCAAAGATGAATGATTACCTGATGAATATCTTTGGCCTGTAGTGCAAAGATGACAGGTGTTGAGATGAATATGACCACTGATGATACAAATGAATATCTTTGGCCTGTAGTGCAAAGATGAATATTTGATTCGAGATGTATATTGATTGATGTTATAGGAATAAAATATTGATGATGGACTTTTAAATCATAGAAGATAGTAGACTTGATTCTCTGCTTAACTCTTCTAATGATTTGTTATTTCCGCTGCGAATATTGATCTAAGATTGGTTGTCCATTATATTTTATCTGATTTATTGAAGGCTAACGATAATTTATTTTCCATTATCTTAGTCATAATATTCTTTACTGAGCTAATTGAGCTCACCCTTTTCATCTGTTGTCCTCTTCAGGAAATGAGAATGTTGCGGGAACTAGTCGGGGGACAGAGTGATGGTCCGAGTTAGAGCAGTAGTAGTCCTCACTATTTCTGATAAATAGTGTGATAATAATTGTAATGAGGACTTAGTTTGAATCTTAATATTTTCTACATATGTGTATTGACACTCACAGTTGTGTGGTCGTATTTTGCACGACCGTATGATATAAAGTTTGTATTTGAATTCTGTACCATGTATTTGGCGACTCAGAATGGGTTGGGTTGAATGGACCTATTCTGGGGGCGTCACAGTTGGTATCAGAGCTTAGGGATATGATCTCTGGCGGAGATCGGGGAATAGAACTAGGAGGGGAGAGATGAGTAAATCCTTCGCTAGTGTGTCCTACCTAAGCTTATGTGGTATTTAATTGGTCAGTCGGAGTATAGGGTGAATATGTGATATGTTAATTTGTTTAATTAACCCTTGTTTTATGACAGTATTTGAGAATGGCAGCTGAGAACGTTAACAACGAAGTGAATGAGACCGTGGAGACACCTTTAATCGTTAACCAGGAGAACGTGCAACAAGAAGGCAATGTTCATCCTGAAAATAACGCTGGTCAGACGATAAACGATGAGATGTTTAGAAGTTTTTTGCAGTTTATGCAAAATCAGACGAGGGAGACTCGTGTGCAACATACAGGTGGAGATAATAAAAACACGCGAGCTGTCACTGCCAAGAAGTTCAAAGAATTGGGACCACTAGAGTTTCTGGGAAACCCAGATCCAATCAAGGCGGAGACGTGGATTAAACAAATTACCAAGATATTTGATGTCTTGGGATGCACGGAGGAACAGAAGGTTCCATTCGCCACGTTTATGTTCCGTGGAGAGGCAGATTACTGGTGGGAATCCGTGAAATGTACCCAACCTGCCGCACTCAAGATGTCTTGGGAAGCGTTCCAGAAATTGTTTAATGGCAAGTACTTTCCTGAAAGTATTCGTCATATGAAGGAAGTAGAATTTATTAGACTCGAACAAAATAACATGACGGTATCCCAATACGAGGCTAAGTTCGCGGAGCTGTCCAGGTTTGCACCTCATTTGGTGGAGAATGAGGAACGTATGACGCGGATGTTTCTAAGAGGTTTGAAACCCGAAATACGTCAATACCTCATTTCTCATAAATTTTCTTTATATTCAGATGTAGTAAATAGGGCCCAGTTATTAGAACGAGATAATGATTATGTTCAACCGAGGGACCACAACCAAGGTCGTACCAGTGGCAGCAGTCATCGGAGCAATGACAACCAGCAAGGAGGAAAGTATGACAGAAGCGGTAACCACTCCGGTGGTTATCGTGGCCATGATAGTAGAAGAAGCGAATCGGGAGGAGATTTCAAGAAGAGAAGGTATAACAATGAAAACGCGAAGACGTCGACATCAGCACCAGCATCAACTGTTTCGAGGGGAGGAGAACGACCACCGGTCGTATACTTTAAATGCTGGAAAGAGGGACATATCAGCCCAAACTGCCCACAACAGTTCAAAGGATGCTATAACTGTGGAAAAGAAGGACATATAGCTCGAGATTGTCCTGTTGCGAAACCAAGTTCAGCGGGGGTGGTGATTCCAAAGGCGGTTGCAGACAAGTCAAAGTCGATAATTCCTGGAAGAGCCTTTGTCGTGACAGCCCAAAACGCGAGGAATCCACACGAGGTGATTACGGGTAAGCTGATCATAAACTCTTGCGAAGTTTATACCTTGTTAGATACCGGTGCTACCCATTCCTTTATTTCACCTGCTTGTGCTCAACGTTTGAACTTGACTTCTGATAAATTAGACTTTGACTTATTTGTTGAAACTCCGTTAGGAGAAACCTTTGTTACATCTACAGTTTACAAATCTTGCTTGATTCAGATTGGTACCCTTACCTTACCTGTTGATCTTATATCTTTGAAAATACTTGCATTTGACGTGATTTTAGGAATTGACTGGTTAACCACTTACCATGCCAGAATTGATTATTTTCGTAAGGTTGTTAGTTTTTATATTCCTAATCAACCTGTTGTACGAATTTAAACCACCAAACCACTAAAATCAGTCAATATCATTTCAAATCCCAAGGCTATTCGTTTATTAAAAAACGGATGTCAAGCTTTCTTAGCTCATGTCACTGATCTAAATCAGAATACATCAGATTTGAATGATATTTCCATTGTTAATGAGTTTCCTGATGTATTTCCTGAAGAACTTCCCGGTCTACCCCCAGAACGTGAAGTTGAATTCTTTATTGACCTTGAGCCCGGTACAAAGCCCATTTCTAAAACCCCATATCGAATGGCTCCTATTGAACTTCAGGAGTTAAAGATCCAATTACAAGAGTTGTTAGACATCGGTTTTATTCGTCCTAGTACGTCTCCTTGGGGTGCTCCTGTTTTATTCGTAAAGAAGAAAGACGGGAGTATGCGACTTTGTATTGACTATCGGGAGTTGAACCATGTCACCATTAAGAATAGGTATCCGTTACCTCGTATTGATGACCTGTTCGACCAGTTGCAAGGAGCGCAATTCTTTTCAAAGATCGATCTTCGTTCTGGATATCATCAGTTGAAGATTAAAACTGAGGATATTCCAAAGACTGCTTTTAGAACACGGTACGGGCATTATGAGTTCTTAGTCATGTCTTTTGGATTGACTAATGCTCCTGCTGCTTTCATGGATATGATGAACCGTGTATTTAAGGAGTATTTAGATCAATTCGTTGTTGTCTTTATTGATGACATTCTCATTTATTCTAAAAGCCGTGAAGATCATGAACACCATTTGAAGTTAGTACTTCAAAAGCTTCGTGAGAACAAGCTATATGCTAAGCTGAAGAAATGCGAGTTTTGGCTTGAGGAAGTAGCATTCCTTGGGCACGTGGTATCGAAACGTGGAGTATCTGTGGACCCGGCGAAGATTGAAGCAATACAAAGCTGGGAGCAACCTAAGTCGGTGACCGAAGTACGAAGCTTTCTGGGCTTAGCTGGTTATTATCGGAGATTCGTAGAGGGATTTTCTCGAATCGCTACTCCATTAACTCAGTTGACTCGGAAAGATACGAAATTCGTTTAGAGAGAGGAATGCGAGAAGAGCTTCCAAGAGCTCAAGAGGAGACTTATCTCGGCACCTGTTCTGACAATACCATCTGGTTCGGATGGATTTGTTATTTACAGCGATGTTTCGGGCAAAGGGTTAGGATGTGTTCTCATGCAACATGGGAAAGTCATAGCCTATGCCTCGCGACAACTCAAAGAATATGAGAGAAATTATCCTACTCATGATCTAGAGTTGGCAGCAGTCGTTTTTGCGTTGAAGATCTGAAGACATTACTTGTACGGAGAGAAAGTGGAGATTTATACGGATCATAAGAGCCTTAAATATTTCTTCACTCAGAAGGAACTCAACATGCCGCAATGACGTTGGCTTGAGCTGTTGAAAGATTACGATCATACTATCCAATACCATCCTGGAAAAGCGAACGTGGTAGCTGACGTGTTGAGTAGAAGATCATATGTGGGAACGAATGCGATGATGTCAAGTATACGCGTAGAACCAGCTTTGATTGATAAAGTTAAAGCTGCTCAAGCTACGGATGCGGAGCTGATGAAGATGAAGAAGAAGGTGCAAGAAGGTGCAATTCCAGAAGCGAGAATCGATGAAGATGGAATACTTCGAGTCAACTCCAGACTTTGTGTTCCTAACGATTCCGACTTGAAGTATAGAATCATGATGGAAGCACACAACACACCGTTTGCAATCCATCCTGGGAGTACTAAAATGTATCGTGATCTTCGACATACATTTTGGTGGGGCAATATGAAGAGAGAGATCGCGGAGTTCATCTCGAGATGTTTAACTTGTCAACGTGTAAAGGCGGAGCATAAAGTGCCGAAGGGTCCATTGCAACCACTGGAGATTCCGAAATGGAAGTGGGAACACATTACGATAGATTTCGTTACGGGTCTTCCCAAGGTTTCTCAAGGCTTAGATGCAATTTGGGTTATTGTTGATAGATTAACCAAGTCTGGTTATTTCTTGCCGATACGAGAGACTTATTCCCTTGAACGTCTTGTTCATATGTACGTGAATGAGATTGTGAGGTTGCATGGCATGCCAGTATCCATACTTTCGGATCGTGATCCCAGATTTACTTCACGATTTTGGATCAGTTTGCAGAAAGCTATGGGTACGGATTTACGATTCAATTCGGCTTATCATCCTCAAACAGACGGACAATCGGAAAGGACTATCCAAACTCTTGAAGATCTATTGAGACTTTGTGTTCTAGACTTCAAAGGGAGTTGGGATAAGTATTTACCATTGGTGGAATTCTCCTACAACAACAGTTATCAGGCAAGTATAGGAGTATCTCCATTCGAAGCGTTGTATGGGAGAAAGTGTCGCTCTCCAGTATGTTGGAACGAGGTGGGTGAAACAACATTGTTGGGACCAGAGTTAGTACGTATTACTACAGAAAAGATCCAAATGATTCGACAACGTATACAAACAGCACAAGATCGACAAAAGAGTTATGCGGATCTTCATCGAAAGGACGTGAAATTTAATGTTAAAGACCATGTGTTATTACGTGTTGCTCTGTGGAAAGGAGTTACGAGGTTTGGGAAGAGAGGAAAGCTCAATCCACGATTCATTGGTCCATTCGAGATTCTTGACCGAATAGAAAATGTGGCCTATAGACTCGCTTTACCTCCAAGCATGTCTCGTGTTCATAACGTGTTTCACATATCCGTGTTACGTAAATATGTGAAGGATCCAAACCGCATTATTGAGTTAGAACCAGACGAGATAGCTGAAGATTTAACGTACGAGGAGGTACCTGTCAAAATCTTGGATAGGAAGGAGCATGTCTTACGCTCGAAAATTATACCTCAAGTCAAAGTTTTGTGGAGAAACCATGCAATTGAGGAAATGACCTGGAAGTTGGAATCGGAAATGAAAGCGAGGTATCCTCACCTTTTCGACATACCAGGTACGTACGTCAATTTCGAGGACGAAATTTCATAAGGAGGGGAGGTTGTAAGACCCCAACTTTTATGAATAAAGATTTAATTTTCTTTATATTATTTCGAAATAGTAAGGTGTTGATTGATAAATATGAAAGTTATGGGTGAAATGTGCAAATATTTTTAAAATGAGCAAGTGGTTATAAAATATTCTTGTTGTCGGGGAATATTCATTTGGTCGTGGAATATTCTTGTTGTCGGGGAATATTCGTACGACGGCGCAGCTATTTGTGGGCCCCCACAATGGAATAACTGTCGGATATAGAAAGCGACAGAAATAACGTTTTTACAAAATAACGGCGTGGTTGTTACCGTTAGTACTGTTGAAATACCCGGTGGTTAAAATACAGTGATACACGGTGTTGCATAGTAGCACACGGTATTGCACAGTATTTCGAATTATTGAGTCTTACGTGAGAAGCCATTACTCAATTATTGTTACAGTAATTACTGTTCAATATTTTATATTATTGACTCAATAATTGTTACATTGATATTTTATTGACTCAATAATTGCTACGTTGCCATTTTATATGATTGATTCAATAATGGCTACAGTTGATATTTTGTAGTATTGATTCAATAATTGTCGTTGCACAGTATTTCACGTTATCAACTCAATAATTCATATTATTTGAATAATATTATTAGATAGCATTATTGAAAATGTCTAAGGAAGTTCTGTCTAGGAGGGGGGGTTATTTACTTGCGCGCCAGTAAGGAGAAGTCCTTATCGGAAGGCCCCCTCTTTCCTAGGAACGACCTGGTTGTTAATATTGTAGTTCTATAATATTATTTATGAATAATTAATTATTGATTTATATGATAAGGAAATATTTATTTTGTGGATATTAAAGAAGGAATTGGCGCTGGTGAGTTTTTATCAATATTTTGGTGTGAGAAATCATCTGTTTATGAATTTCGGATAATTTATGTTTGGAATTTGGAAAAACTTCCTTCTGTAAAGTTGTAGAGAATTAAATTTCCTATGGAAGGACATAGAATTTGTATTTTTCTGACAAAGGGGCTATTTGTTATGAATTATTGAAGTTTCGGAAAATAATTTTTTTTATGGGCGGGCCCCACTTTTGTTGGAAATTTTTTTAGCCGCCAGGCGGTGGAAATTTTGAAAAAAAATATATTATTTTATTCATTTAATCTCCTTTGGCATCCTAAGCTTTTCCTATAAATAGGGTGCTTAGGTTAAAATTGAAAATCACACCAGAATCATAAGTTTTCTCTCTCTATAATATCGAGCGTATTTTTGTGAGTATTTCTATACTTTGAGTATTAGTATTCAGCGCAAGTTTCCTTCAATATTATATCCGATATTCCAGTCAGAGGTACTATCTTTTTGAGGTAAGGGATGTTATCTTCTTTCGTAAATGATGTTATTCTTTTCAATATCATTAAACAGAAATATTGTCATGGATTTTATGTTGAAATTCTTACTTTTTCCGTCGGGGTTACTATTCACGTATACGGCACTATTCACAGAAAAATTAAATTTTCTTCTATTTGTCCAAATTGCTTGTTAAGGTTACTATCTTTGATTGTATCCAAGTTTTGAGCTCTATTCTTGAATTTTGCTCCATAATTGATTATTACGAGGTATTTTTGAATTGGATATACTAAAATACGAATCCTTAGTCTTTGTCTTTTATCTCACTGGATTCATTTTTTTTAAATATTTTTCCATCATTCTCAGTCCTAAAAGGTGATGTAACTGAATATCTTTGGCCTGTAGAGCAAAGATGAATGATTACTTGATGAATATCTTTGGCCTGTAGAGCAAAGATGAATGATTACTTGATGAATATCTTTGGCCTGTAGAGCAAAGATGAATGATTACCTGATGAATATCTTTGGCCTGTAGTGCAAAGATGACAGGTGTTGAGATGAATATGACCACTGATGATACAAATGAATATCTTTGGCCTGTAGTGCAAAGATGAATATTTGATTCGAGATGTATATTGATTGATGTTATAGGAATAAAATATTGATGATGGACTTTTAAATCATAGAAGATAGTAGACTTGATTCTCTGCTTAACTCTTCTAATGATTTGTTATTTCCGCTACGAATATTGATCTAAGATTGGTTGTCCATTATATTTTATCTGATTTATTGAAGGCTAACGATAATTTATTTTCCATTATCTTAGTCATAATATTCTTTACTGAGCTAGTTGAGCTCACCCTTTTCATCTGTTGTCCTCTTCAGGAAATGAGAATGTTGCGGGAACTAGTCGGGGGACAGAGTGATGGTCCGAGTTAGAGCAGTAGTAGTCCTCACTATTTCTGATAAATAGTGTGATAATAATTGTAATGAGGACTTAGTTTGAATCTTAATATTTTCTACATATGTGTATTGACACTCACAGTTGTGTGGTCGTATTTTGCACGACCGTATGATATAAAGTTTGTATTTGAATTCTGCACCATGTATTTGGCGACTCAGAATGGGTTGGGTTGAATGGACCTATTCTGGGGGCGTCACATGTATGATTGGATTTGGAAAAGTTATACAAACATAAAAGTATTCGTTAAAATGTATACATGCTACGTGATATTATATGATGTTACTTGAACCCGATTTTGACGGTTAACTTATGAGAATGCCATAACTTGCTAAAATGAAATATATTTAGTATTGATTGTAGTCTTATGTGATATTAATAATATGCGAGTATGTTTGCTAATTGTGATAGTCTCACATGATAGTAATGATGTATGAATATGATCAACTTGAGAAAAGAGGAAGTTAAGGATAGAAGTTATATTCTATATAACTGTGTAGCTAGGTTAAAACTTAGCTTATGTGTTGATCGTATATTCGAAGATAAAATGTGAAGTTAAATTATATGACTAATGAATATCATATATATACGTAATTGTATTACGATAGGAATCCGAAAGTGTTGGCTAGCTTTACGTGAGTAAACTACGCATAAGGCAAGTATCCTAAACCCTTGCATTACTTTATTCAACGGATATCGTAAGCGAGGATCTAAATCTTATCTCTTTGGATACAAGTATTCTATCTTTGTATATTGCGAACTGGTTTCCTATTTAATCGTTTGAATTGAATTAGCATACTTAAACTCTTATTTCATTAAAGCTATTATTCATGTGGAACTTGGTATTGTTCTTGAATATTGTGAAAGTGTCTATGCCATTTGACTCGGCTAGACTTATATTATTGAAAAGCGACCCAAACCAATTGATTGGTGCGGGATCTTGTATTTGACTGACAAGAACAACCTTCTTTGAAGGGAATATATAATTGTCGGAGAACCGACGCGCGCACTTGGGTATGATTGATTGTTATGCATAACGATGGTACTTTAGGCTGATCACCTGTTGTACCTGTTTTTGTTGGATTTCCAGTTTATTACTGTTAATTCTAGTAGAAGTTCATGGTCCTTAGTGACTGCTCAGTATTCAGTTATCTTGAAATCTTGAATTGATTTATTATTGAATCACATTAATATTATTTTGTCCTTAGCGACTGTTATTGAAAACTGTTGATATTCTTGTTATCCTTGAACTATCAAACTTTGTTATACCCTTTTGAGAATTAAGAATTATATCACTTTATTTTATATTACTTGCTGAGCAATTTGTGCTCATTCTTGCTTTCCCTAAAACATTTCAGTTAAGGCAGAGCAGGGCGAACCTTCGGGCGTTGATAAGGGCAAGGGCAAGGCAACCAACTAGCTTGTCTCTTTTATGTTTTAAATATTTTAATATTATATTAAGATGATGTAGTAAGACTGGATTTGATTATGTTTAAGCTTATGTTAGATTATGTAATAAGTCGTTAATTGATATTATTAAGTAATCTATTAAGTACTGTAGGTTGCGAGACTTGGGGAAATAATTATAATAATCATTATAAATTATTCTAGAATAGATTTTCTGCTGTGATTGTGTGATTTTTAGTTATTATTATTGTGATGTATTACCATGAGCACGTGATGAACCGAATTCGAGAGACCAAGTGGCGGTCTTGGAATTTGGGGGCGTCACACTGGCCGCCTCATAGATTGTCTGAGTCAGTGATCCGTCCGATCCAGGCTGATCCGCCGATTAAAATAGATGATAAGGAGGCTCCATTTGTTGCTCCTTCCCCAGCTCAGGCTCCACGTACGGAGGTTCCAGGCGTTGTAGTGCCACTCCAAGAACTGCTGGGAGACTTGAGTCGCCATCCTTCGAGATTCTTTCACGCCAACAAGGTGACTAAAGTTTCCCTTGTTTTGGATTTTCTTTCTTTCTTTTGCTATTCTTGGGGCTCAAGCTTGATATGGGTTAGCTTTTGATCCAGGTTCCTGGCTTTACGCAGCCCAAAGGGAACTGGTTTAATGTGCATTCTCTTTACAACACTCTGCACCAGGATTACAGGGACATTGTTGACACCTGGGGGTTTCAGGCATTCTTTTCTATCCTTCCCCGCCGTTGCCCCTGGGGTTACATGAGGGCTTTGTCTGAGCGCTAGTTCTACTAGACTCAGTCTCTCCACTTGCTAGATTGTGAGGTGATGATGACGCCTATGGATTGGAGGTTCATCACCGGGATAGAGTTTTAGGGAGAGCTAGTGCCTGTTATAGCTGATATTACACCCACTGCTGCTCAGTCCCTCCTGGGAGTTCCTGCGACGGCCATCAAGTGTCGGACAGTCCATTCTGGTCCCTTGAGCGTAGATACTCAGAGTTGGGTTTTGACCGAGCCTCTTCCTGATGATAAGAGGGTTAGGGATCGCATCTTGCGGTGACTATTCTTATTGATCATCAGGGGTTATTTCCTGACAGACAACTCTTCGACGGTGTCCTTTGCCTTGGTCAGTGCCACTCGACATGTGGAGCACCTCAGTGACTTTGAATGGGGTACCTACACCTTTGCCTATTTTCTCCGAGGTATGAGCATGCGCACGGAGGGTGTGACGGAGGCTTGGTTAGGGTTCTACCCATTCGTACTAGTGAATACATCTTTCTTGTACCTTTTTGATTTCTGTATTTATATTTGTCAGTCTTGGTCACTGAGGACTTCCGATATTTACATGGCCAGTTCTGGGCATATGAGAGGCTTCCTTACCTATGCCCCACCACTACTTTGGGCCTGGAGACTTATCCTCAGGGACGGCGTTGGCACCACTTCACTTTGACGGAGGTCCCTGTAGCTGAGGGATTCACCCATTCCCGCCTGCAGCTTGAACTTTTGACGATCGAATCTATCTCATGGGTACCGTATACCTCATACTTTTTGATAGTTGGGTTTGAGGGTGGTTTCCCCAGTGGCCGAGAGTTTGCATTATCCACCCGCAGAGTCCCATTTTTGACAGAGGGAGGTTAGGAGCTCTATTTAGGATAACATGCTATCAAGAGCATCACGGGGCAGATCCGCATTCCCTTTGTTCCTCCTGCTTGGCATCATTGGCCGAGATTCATCAGAGGCATCTTCTTTTGATCCTTCTGGCTCCAGAGCGGGCCCCTCATCAGGTCCATTTTCTAGCAGTTTTGCCGGTGCTGATCCTCCCTTATATCGATCGGACATTCCCACTGGCCGAGATTTTGTGTCTCAAGAGGAGCTGGAGCAGGTTAATAGCCTGGAGACAGATATTTTGGATCTCTTTTGATAGCTTTCCTCTCTATATCTTTTGATAGGCATCTGTTTAGTTATTCGGTGGCTGTGCTCTATTTTGATAGGCCTCTGTTAGTAGTTGGGCGGTTGTGCCCCATATCCTTGTACTTTTTAATTTGGATTGTATTGTTGGACAGAGATGATGCTTGCAGTAGATAGTTGATTCTAGATATGCATGATATTTCATATCTATTGCCTCATGTTTATCATTGTCATATGCATGCATTATGTCATGTATATGCACTTGCATATATGAGTTCAGATTTGACCCCTGGATGGTCTTGTGATATGGTGATACAGATGTCGTCATCGATGGTCAGCCACATTGAGCAATTACCATCATCCATGGTAGAATCGTCGTTAAGGTCATGGTACTATAGTCTGCCATTCCCATCCAGAGGGACAGTAGATTGAATGTTAGGGCATTCATTGGCCCTTGTGGACTTCCAGGTTCCATATGGATTCATAGACGACATTCTATCCTGTTGGATACCTGAGCGGCAGGTTTTTTGCTTCGGGCGGCATGAGTTGACACTGAGTTTGGAGGAGTATGAGCGGCTTACAGGTTTGGCTTTGGACTCGCCTTGCGTTCGTGCCGCCACTAGCGATATGAGGAGACCGTTCCTGCGGATGTCGGGTATGCACCATAGAGTTGTCATGCATGAGATCATTTCAGGATATGTGATCTCTATTGACTTTTTGATCTATCATTTTGGCAGACTGGATAGCTACGATCGACACGCTGCTGATTTTATTATCTCGATAGAGGAGTGGCATTTGGCCCGGATAGACGTTTTGCTACTGTGCGTTACAACTTACTTATACATGCCACTATACTTGGACCACTTAGATGTTGGGTTGATGGTCGTGGTTCGTGCCCTTAGACAGGGTAGCACCATCCTGCCAATGATGTTAGCCGAGACATTGAGGTCAGCTACCTATTGTAGTACCCATCCAGAAGGGTTTTTTAGAGGTAGCTCTGTCTTGTTGTATGTATGTCTCATAACCTATTTGAGCTCGATTGGCTTCTTCAGACATCAGGGGTACTGCTTCACCCATGAGATAGCTACGTCCTACTCCTTTTAGCCAGCGGAGTGCTCGGATGCAGAGATATGGTCAGCTTTTTTGTCAGATAGTGAGCATCCTTTTTTGATTCTGCCATGATCAGGGATAGTCTCCCCTTATAGCTTCATCACCTATGCATCTGGTATGGACTACTTGCCCTTGGCGGGATTGAGAGGGGAGACCATATATCATCTATTGGCAGTTATAGGTCACTTTGATCAGTTCTAGAGCTTAAACCAGTTTGAGGGGGCTATTGACCAGTGGATATCGGCTTCATTATTATCGTCAGCCGACTCGATCCAGATTTATGAGTGTTGGATTTATAGGGAGAGGGCTGATTTCTCTACTAACTATTCGGATCGCTCTTCGGAGTATTCAGCGTGGTTGGAGGCTGATATAGCAGCAGCCGCACTCATCCAGTCAGTTCTGATTGTGGATTCAGATGAGGGGGAGCCTATGGAGGATCCTAATTCTCTTACAGAGGATGATTTGTTTATGGGTCTGACACTAGCGATAGTTAGTGACCCACCGATCATTCCTGTTGGGACAGATCCACCTATAGTAGATTCATTAGCTAGGATGACTTTCGAGAGAGATCAGGCTAGGGCATTGATGTTGACTGCCCTGTCCGGTAGAGATATAGCTTTTGCTAATAGAGATGAGGCTCGAGCCACTCGGGATACGACATTGGTCGAGAGAGAAGAGGCTCAATCATCTCGAGATGCTACTTTTGTCGAGATTGAGGAGACTTTGATTGCCAGGGATGCTATTTTTGTAGAGAGGGATGAGGCCATAGCTTCCCGAGATCTCCACATTGCTGACAGTACTACTCTCTGATCATATACCCATGGCCTGGTTACCGATATGAGTGCTTATATTGATGATCATAGTGCCACTATGCAGATGGCTGTGGATGTTCTGGCTCGTATGGAGGCTGAGGGTATTGCACTTGCAGCAGCTCCTCCATCTTTATATAGATATGCCATATCGGTATTGTTGTCCTGCTTATCATTGGGTCCATAAACTAGCTTTATTTTTCCTGCACAAATAAGATCATCCATTTTTGTCATATACAGGACACAGTGTATATATCAAACAGTAATATATATCAGAGAAATATATTTTGACTCACTTCCCTGTTGGGTATATATTGTCACTATTGAGTGATTACCACTTCTTTCATGACTTATTGTTGTTGTTGATGTGTTATGAGCTTTTCCTTGACGGATTGACATTGAGATGTAGGAAAATATCTCAGATGGGCCTATTGATCAGGGAGGCTTGATAGGATTTATGTTTCAGTGTCTTGGGACTTGTTTTTATTTATTTTTTTGTATTTTCTTGAAGGTCAAACCGTACCATGAATGGATTCCTACGTACTCCCGGGTGTAGGGAGATCAGGTTATTCATAGTTCTGTTTTGTATGAGAGGTTTGAGAAGTGTCTCTTTTGAACTTGGTTTGATGAGTTTTGAGTTTTTTGTTTGGTTTGACCGCAATAGGAGTGGCTGCCTACGTACTCCCGGGCTGAGGGAGATCAAGTCATTCTTAGTTCAGTTTTTCTAATGAAAACCGAATCTGAGTTGATCGATTTGCAGGACCAGGTTGATGACTGACATGTGCTTCAGACATAGTACCTCTTTATGGTGTCTGAGTTAATGTGTAGGGGAAATTCGCTCCCATCCATTTCTTGCAATCTGATAACTCCTCTTGTCAAAACTTCCTTGATAATGAACAGGCCATCCCTATTAGGGGTTAACTTTCGTTTAGCTTCGTCTTGATTGGCCAAATTTTTTTTATGACCAAGTCATTTTCTTTGAATTGCCAGATTCGGACTTTCTTGTTATATGATTGAGCAATCCTTTGCTGTTATAACTGCCCGTGAAAAATGGTTGTAGCCTACTTTTTATCTATTAGGGAAAGCTGGTGGTACCTCTCTTGCAACCACTGGTCTTTGTCCATCTGAACGTCTATTAATATTCTCAAAGATTTCATCTCTACTTTTATGGGAAGGAATACTTCCATGCCATAGACCAATGAATACGGGGTAGCCCTAGTAGAGGTATGTATTGACGTCCTATATGCTAACAGGGTTAGAGGCAATAGGTCAGGCTATTCTTTGTGATTGGCGGACATTTTCTGCATGATTTTCTTGATGTTCTTGTTGGCCGCTTCGACAGCACCATTCATCTTGAGCCGATAGATGACGAAATTGAGATGCGTGATGTGGAACTTGCTGTATAAGTCTCTCATCATCTAATTGTTTAAGTTCTTTACGTTATCTGAGATGATCACCTACGGTTGTCCATATCGACATACAACATTATTTTTGATTAAACCGATGATTACTTCTTGGGTGACTTTAGGAAAAGAGGCCGCTTCAACCCACTTGGTGAAATAATTGATCATAGTAAAGATGAAACGACGACCATTACTGGCTTTGGGTTTTACTGGACCTATCACATCCATTCCCCACATGGAGAAAGGCCATGGCGAACTCATATTGTGCAGCTCATTTGGAGGAGCGTGAATAACATTTCCATGGACTTGGCATTGATAGCATCTCCTGACGTGATCATCACAATCGGCTTTGAGAGAGATCTAGTAATGCCCTGTTCTTAATATTTTCTTGGCCAGTAAATGACCGCTCATGTGTGGACCGTAAACTCCACCGTGGACTTCATCCATCAATCTCTGGGCTTGCTCTTTAACGAGGCATCGTAATAGGCCTATTCTAGCATCCCTTTTGTAAAGTGCGTCTCCGCTTAGATAGAACATCATGACCATCTTGTCAATCCGCTTTCGTTCAGCTTGGCTTGCCTCAATGGGTGTAGATCCATCTCGGAGATATTCCTTGATGTCTTGATACCAAGGTTGTTTGATAGGAGGAATTTCAGCTGATACTTCTCCAATGTAATTCTCGTATGTCGGGGTCTTTTGGTTTGTGAATTTGATGTCGGGAATTCCCTTCCTATCGGATATGTTGATCGTGGAAGCCAACGTTGCTAATGCATCTGCAAAGTTGTTCCTTCCTCGAGGGATATGGATGAAAGTTATGTTTTCAAACTCTATGGATATTTTGATAACCTACCAGTGATAGGGCAGAAATGAAGTTCTTTGGTGTGATATGCACCGGTGGTTTGTCTGATAACCAACTCAGAATCTCCAAAGACTAGTAGATGTTTGACACTCATGGATTGGGCTAATTTCAACCCCATTATGCAGCCTTCATACTCAATCATATTGTGTCAAACTGTAGCTTGGTAGCCACAGGATACTGCTCTCCTGTACCAGAGATGAGGATTGCCCCAGCTCCGACATCTTCCATGTTCACCGCTCCACTGAAATACATTCTCCATGGTGGGACTGTAATCTCTTGTTGGATTTGTTAAATTATAATGATCCCATCATCCGAGAAATAAGTTTCTAGAGGTTCAAACCCTCCTGATGGTGCTTCGGCTAGTTGATCTGTAATGCCTTGACCTTTAATGGACTTCTGAGTCACGTAGACAATGTCGAACTACTGGAGGATCAACTGCCATTAGGACAATCGATAATTCAACATTGACTTGTTGAATACGTATTTTAGCGAATCCATGCGGGATATAAGATAGGTCGTATGCCCATGCAGATAGTCTTGTAATCTCATGGCGGCCCATGCTAACGCACAGCAGGTCTTCTCGATCAAGGTGTACTTCTGTTCACCACTGTTGAATCTTTAGCTGATGTAGTAAATGACTCTCTCCTTGCTACTATCATCTTTTTTTTCCCAGCATGCAGCCCATTGCATTAGCATTGACGGACAGGTACATAAATAGAGGAACTCTGTCCCTCGGGGGTACCAGGACAGGTGCTTCGATTAGCTGTTTCTTGATGGCAAGGAAGGCTTTTTGGCAATCCTCATTCCATTTCATGGAGGAATTCTTCCTTAGTAGCTTTAAGATGGGTTCACAAGTCGCTGTGAGCTGGGAAATGAATCGGCTTATGAAATCGATCCTCCCCAGGAACCCGCGTATTTCCTTCTCTGTCCGAGGTACGGGCATCTCCGTGATGACTTTAATCTTGGCAGGATCCAGCTCAATGCCCTTATTACTCATTAGGAATCCCAATAACTTGCCCGATTTGACTCCAAAAGCACATTTGGTTGGATTCAGCTTGAGGTTGTACTTACGTAACCTGTTGAACAGCTTCTTGAGATGGTCGATGTGATCGTCTTCCTTCCGGGATTTGACGATGATGTCATCCACATAAACCTCTATCTCCTTATACATCATGTCATGAAACAGGGCCATCAAAGCTCGCTGATACGTGGCACCGACATTAATGATGCTAAAGGATAATCGCCTGTAACAGAATGTTCCCCAGGGAGTGATGAAAGCTATTTTCTCCCTATCTTCTTTAACGACCATGATTTGATGGTAACCAGCAAAGCAATCCACAAAAGAATACATGCCATACTGTGCCGTGTTGTCTATCAAGATGTGGATGAAAGGTACCGGGAAATTATCCTTGAGGCAGGCTTTGTTCAAATCCCTGTAATCCACGTATACTTGTACTTTCCATCCGGGCTTTAGCACGGGAACTATGTTTGACAGCCACACTGGGTATGTTGATACCATGATGATGCTGACTTTGAATTGTTTAACAACTTCTTCTTTGACTTTCAGACTCCATTCAGGTTTTAATCGCCTGAGCTTTTATTTGATTGGCTTGAATCAATCTTTGATGGGGAGTCGATGGATGACGATGTCAGTAGACATGCCTATCATGTCTTCATGAAAACATGCATACACATCTTGGAACTGTGTTAGGAGTTTAATTAGGTCAGCTTTTTGGTATTGGGTGAGGTCTAGGCTTATCTGGATTTCTTTGAGGTTTTATGAGGTTCCGATATTGACGGTGGTGGTTAGATCGAGGGTTGGTTTTGGGTTTGTCTTTGACCCATTCTTTGATTTTCTCGGGCACCTCATAATAATCTTCATCATCTTGATCAATCTCCATCAAGTCGAAGTTCAGTTCTACATCAAAGTTATAGTCATTGTGACAGGTTGGCATCTCATCAGCAGTGACAAACAAATCCAATCTTGGAGTCCTGAAAACAAAATGCTTTCTCTTTAATATATGCAACTGCTTAAATATACAAGGCATTTAGCAAAGCATGACAAAAGTTACTTCTATAGCTGTGCAACCAAAATAAGCAGTAAAAGAAAGCATGTTACAAGGCAGTTGGACTTTCTTCCCTTTTACCCTTTTTGAATGATGTAAGGGACGCTGCTTCAGTTGTCCAGGGTCAGATCCTCATAAATAGATAGGATCAAAGAATTGTGCTCGCCCTCCTCATCTCTGATGATGACTAAAACATCCTTTAGATCAGAGCCAGAATTCTTCTTTGAACTGCCCCCCTTTTCTTTCTTGATTGCAAGGAATTTGGATTTGATCCTCCTCATCACTGTCGTGGATATCATCATTCATACATTTGTAGTGTACGAGAACCTGCATGTTAGCGAATGGGTGATCTCGTCCTTCGTACATGAGCTTTTCTTTTCCCTTTTTGCTGTCCCCCTCAGGCTTTGGGGCTCTTCTCTCACTTACCAGTATGATTGGAGGAAACAACATGGCTGACACATCAGCAGGAATCTTCCTCATTGGCTTCACAAACCCGACATCAATAAGGTTTGGCAGTAGTATAGTGGAAGCATGAGCCTTTGGATGCTTGTGTGGATTTCGGTGGTTTGACTCGGATGAATAACCCAATCCGGCTCTCCCCAACTGGCTCGAGATCTGCATTGGACTTTTGATACCTTGTTGATTCTTTCCTAGCCCTTCTCCAGGGCAAAAACCCAAAGATACCATTTCCTGGCCCACTGTCATTACTTCGGAGGAGACTTTTGGTTTTAGAGCAGGTGCCCCAACTGGTAGGTACTGAGTATCGCTTACCTCCAAGGTTTGAAAACTAGCAAGTTCAATCCTTGCATCCAGGCTAATCACTGGCATGTCTCCCAGTATGCAGACAGGGTATTCTGGTTCGGCATTCACCGTGATTAGGTTGCTATTAATAATGTATTTGAGTTACTGATGGAGGGTGGATGGAACTGCTCTTGCCATATAGATCCATGGCCTTCACAGAAATAAATTGTATCCAGTGGTGATGTTGAGCACCTGGAAAGATACATAGAAAGTGTGCGGACCAATCTCTAGAGGAAGCTCAATTTCTCCCACAGCTTCTCGGCAAGACCAATCGAAAGCCCGGATAACCACATGACTGGTTCTGATCCGGTTTAGATTGATCTTCATTCACTCCAATGTGTCGTAGGGACAGATGTTTAGGGACGATCCTCCATCTATTAACACCCCTCCGATCATATATCCGGATGACATTACTACTATATGCAGGGACTTGCGATGACCCATTCGCTCTGCAGGTATATCATCGTCGGTGAAATATATCACATTGTTGTTAAAGATGTGTTCTATCACGTGACGGAATTTCTCAGCGTCTACTGTCTTCGGCAGATGGGCTTCTTCCTGTACTTTCACCAGAATGTTGCGATTATCCACTAAGGATAAGACCAAATCTAGGATGAACATCTGCTTGGGTGCATCCTTCAAACTTTGCATCAGCTTGATTTCATTGTGTCCCATTTTATTGAGGAACTCTTTGATTCACTCTTCAGCCACCTTCCCTTTAGCCTTGATAACTGAATTGATCACCCGTTGAGGTAGGTATAATGGATTCTCCTTGGATACAATGGTAATGTTGTTCGAGATTGAACCTTCATCATTCCCATAGTTCCATGGGACTCTCTTCAGACTGATCACTGGATATTGGGGTCTAAAACGCAAGATTAAAGGTTTGGGCGCAGCTACCTTCGCAGGATTCAGTGTTTCTTGGACCCCTTTATTTGGCAGTACTAAGGGTGTTCCGGCTATCTCCTTCTCATAGGATATAACAACCACTATTTCCTGGTTCCAAGCTATGGGAATAAAGAGTGTTTCTTCATCAGGAAGGCCATAATCTTGATTCCCTCTTATCAGTTCACCGCTTTCTATCATGTTCTGAATTAAGTGACGAAGCCCCAACAATCTTTGGTGTCATAACCGGGTGCATTGGAGTGATACTAACAGATTCGGTTAGGCTTGAATTTCCTAGATCGAGGATTTACTGGGGGTAATAAATCTGCAACCATCCCCTCATTGATTAACGTTTGGAGGATCTCTTTCATAGGTTGAATCAAATTAGTGAAATTCCTTTGAAAGGCGAATTCCCGACCAGCCTGGAACCACTCCTCCTTGGCCATTTTGTCGGCCCAGGGTTAATGCTTATGAAACCGGTAGTGATCCCTCATAGCGATGGGGTTGATCTCCGGTGTAGGAGGACTTGATTCAGACTGGTTGGATTGGTTTATCAGCTGTCTGGTTACCTGATGCTGATAGACGACCAGCTCTGCTAACTGTCCAATCTGTTCCTTGATAGACTTAATCATGTTGACACCCTTCTCTTTGTGTTAAGGGAGGGGATTATCCTACACATGGAGTTGCTCTAGTTTGGTTACCACAATCTTTCCATTGTCTATCAAGTCCTGGATTTTGCGCTTGAGAGACCAACAATCTTGTGTATCATGGCCCGGAGATCCGAAATGGTATGCGCACTTCTTACTCGGGTATAAATTCCGTCCACCGGTGTTGGTTGGTGGGAGGAGTTACACAATCTTCTTCTGTGCTGTCAATAGTTTTAGCACATTATCGAGTGAATCCCCTAAAGGGGTGAACGTTCTCCGACATCTGGCCTCCAAAATTTTTTGAAATGGAGGGTTGGGCTAGAGCTTGAAAAGGGGAATAGTTCCTCCTTTGAAAGGGCATACTCCTCGACTTGCTCCTCTAATTCTGTCCTTGCAGACTAAGGACACTTCTTCGTCTTTCTTCTTATGTACTCTCCGGTGATTACTTCCGTAACTTCAGGACTGGATATGCTCGGCGAAGGCTTCCAAGGCGGTCAGATCCTTTATCTTCATATATTTCAGCCCCATCTCAGCTATTTCTCCGTGTTTGATCATCTCCGAGACTGGTTTTCCTATGTCTGCTAGGACCCTTTCGTAATACGGAGCTTCTTGAATGTCGATGAATGTCATGACTATCTCAGACTCAGTCATAGGTGGAGTGACTTGTGCCGCCATTCGTCCCAAACGTTGAGCATATTCTTTGATTGACTCAATATTTTATTTCTTGATTTTGGTTATTTGATATCTGTTTGGAGCCAGTTGAGACTGAAAAATTTATTGATTAAGGAAGGCATGTGCCAGCTCTTCCCAGCTGTGAATTTTAGAGTTGTCCAGACGAGCATACCAGCTCTAGCCCCTCTGGTAAGACTTTTTTAGAATAACTGCATTCAGAGTTTCTCGTCCTCTACATAGGATCTGATCTCTCCAATGAATACTTTCAAATGGGTGTATGGGTCTCCCGATCTATTATATTTCTCAAAATCAGGGACTCAAAATTTTTCTGGATAACGAGCCCCGGGGAAAATACATAAGTCTGAATAATTGACACTGCCAAATGCCCCAGTCCCTTTGATAGACCGGATAGTTTGTTCCATCTGTTGGTCTTCGTAATGTCACCAGCTTCCTGTTCTTTGTTGAGGATGGTGATTTCAGGGGTTTTGTTTGTAGTATCCTGGTTTTGTGGTTTAGGAATCTGAGTGTCCTTCTTCACGGTCTCTTGACTACGATCGGGTATACCTGGTTCTGTATGACCCTGTACTTGTTTCCCTTTAAGAGCTTTACTATGTTCTCTCAAGAAAGTGGCCAATTCGGCTATCTGGTTCTTCAGTCCTTCAAACTCTTCCTTAAAGACAGGGTGGATTCTGGCTGAGCACTAGAAGCTATGTCTGGAGATGGAATTAGTGCTTTCTTAGGCTTAGATCTAGTGATAGGACCAATTTTTTACCTACAACAAACGTAGGCGTGTCAATTTCCTGAGGTAGATATGGATAGGATGCATGCCATGATGTGTTTTTAAGGTTTTTTAATCTTATCCTGCAAAACAGAGGTCAATTGTTTTGATGACAGAATAATATGATAGAATTTACAAAACATGAAATGTACATTATGATATTTACATTGGAATTTGAAAACATGACATTGAATTGAATGAGGAAGGTATGAAGAAGCTTCCCTTCGAGTTTGGTTAATCAGAGGATGACCTATCTTAGGCTACTCTCGCGGCTTTTCGGCATAAAGGTCCCCAGATCATCATAATCTACTAGAGGGGAAATTAATCCGATCTTTCAACTGGAGCGAATCTGAGTGGTGTTTTTTCATAAGCCCCGAAGACTTATTTTCCCTCGAAGACATTACTCTGTCATCGACGGGTTTGCCTCCTGGTGGAGGAATCACACAACATAGATTCACATACATAGCGTCTCACCGTATGCATATGATAACATTGGTGCGAAGCACTAATATAAAGCAGCAAAGCATTCATTCACATTCATTCAATGTAAAGACACAACATTCACGCATTCATTCAATATAGAGACGCAGCATTCACATATACGCATATATGAAAGGGAAATTTTGAAAAGATTTGAACGCGGCCTAAGCCCTTTACTGTCCTCAGTAGAGTCGCCACCTGTTGACGTTGGGAAAAAATTTGGTTCGAGTTGGACCCTAATCATTCTCTCTTTTCCTAAGTTTTGTCTACCATTATTTTATCTTTTTTTTGTGAAAAAGGTTTTGAAGGGGTTTTTTAGGAAAAGGCCAACATGTATCTTGTCGATGATTTGAACGTTTTACAGAGTCGCCAGTTGGTATATTTGAAATGATTGTACCAACTCAACCGAGTTTCGTTTGAAAGGAGGCTCAATTGCTGGACACTGTTTAAACTGAATCTTTGAAACTGAAGTTCTATGTTTGGGGGCTTGGTTAAGTATGGGGAAGTTGTTAGGCACCCCACAACTCCCGTGAAAACACGATACCACATCTTTTAAATATTTCCCTTTTAAATCAGTAATGTGTGTGTGAATGCTGGAAGAAATTGGGTCTATGCTTGATTGATTTGAAAGTATGGACAAAATTCGTTGAACCTACATACGAAGGGTTTGATTTGATTTGCAAAAGTCTCTTTTTTAGACAAGATTATTAAGATGATGTTTTGAAAGAAAGTTTTAAAACCCTTACGCTTACGTAAGAATTGAAGCATGTTGATACTTCAATTTTTTATCTTTTCAGCCTTTTGGCTCAATTTGGATGGTGATTGTCGGGCTGCGAAGCATACTCAACCACATAATATATACAAGTGTTGGTCTTCTCATGGACATGACTACCATTGGAGTGACACTAACACGACAAACCATTATTATACTATATTATGACCTTAAATTCGGATAACCATTTTAAGGTCTTTTGGATGTACATTTTTACAAAAAAATTGGCATGGTACATTTGTAAAATGGAGTTTGTCTATCGTAGGAATCAGATTCTGATCATGAATCCTAGGATTCCTAGGCTCATAGAGGAAAACCAATAAACCTGCACAGCTCAAATATGCACAGAAAAGATACTTACATCCATATGTCGCAAGAACCAAGGATTCATCAGTAAATCCAGGTATGAGCGTAGCCCAAAGCATGTCGTTCCCACTAGATAGCGATCTAAGTGCCGCGAGATTGCTTTTCGAAAGAATAAAACTTGAAAAACTGCTAGATTTACGTAAATCTCAGCCATTCTAGCTTTTTGGTTCTGTCTGGACCTATTTAGAACCATTTGAAAGATAGAATTGGCGAGATTTAAAGAAATCTAGTTCACCCAAAGAGATGTCAGTACCGAATCATATCAAATGAATATTTACATCAACAAATTAATCATAATGAAT
Organism: Panax stipuleanatus; assembly: GCA_020205555.1. Taxonomy (NCBI): domain Eukaryota; kingdom Viridiplantae; phylum Streptophyta; class Magnoliopsida; order Apiales; family Araliaceae; genus Panax; species Panax stipuleanatus. The sequence goes on along the minus strand of CM035126.1, from coordinate 60,832,424 downwards.
AAATAAAAGATATATATATATATATATATATATATATACGAAAGATGTAAAGGGCGATGGATTTTCACTCCGATGCCCAGACTGGAATGTAAATATATATATATATTTATAAAAGCCGTAAAAAGCCATGGAGTAATCCAGGCCAGACAAAATTGAAATATATGTATAAAAGCTATAAAAGAGCCACTGCACGATCCAGGCTCGACATAATGTAAATATATACATATATATATATATATAACTATAAAGGCGACGGACGTTCTATTCTTTGCCCGGACAGAAATGTAAATATATATATATATATATATATATATATAAAAGCAGTAAAAAGACCACAGAATGATCCAGGCCAAACTGGAATGTAAAATGTTAATATATACAGTTAGTATATATATTAAAGCAATAAAAAAGCCACGAAATATAAATCCAGGCCCAAATAAGTTAAAAAAAATTATATATATATAGTTATATATATAAAAGTAGTAAACTGCCACAGATTTGACATCCGGGCTTGACAGAATTGAAAAGTTAGTATATATATATAGTTAAATATATACAAAAATAAAATCAAACCTGGACTTGGAAGATAACCGAGTCCGGTGAAGACAATATATATGAAAGCTATTAAAAGCGACGGATTGACGATCTAAGCTATGGAAATGCCAAAAAAAATGCGTAAATGTACTAAAATGTACAAAAACGAAAGCCAAAAAGGCCACGGACTTGAGTTCCGGGCATAATCAAAAAATGAAACTTAACGTGCAAGTGTATAAACGCGCAATGAAGTAATATGAACTTTTTGATCGTAAAAATACACAATGGACTGCTACACGGGCTTTTTGCCACTTGGTAGGCTTCAAACGTCCGTTTCCACCGGTTAAGTTTTTGTATGTAGTAGTATATGAGTATACCTACGTGTTAGAGTAATAAAATTTGGGTTTGGAGTACAAGAGTGGGGCTGAGAAACAAAACAGGCAGAGTTCTAGAGCGTTTTTCTATATAAAATGAGCTGGGGTGCAGCCATATAGGAAGCGGGCCTACCTGCGTCTGCCTCCACTCTACCTACGACTCCACGTGGCAGGTCTTATCCTCTCGAAGTACGTGCACTCCGAGTAACGCGAGGTCAAATTTAAAACTTTAAACTTTTGATCGGAGCGTCCGTTTGAGGCGTGTTGTACCTTTCCAAAAATCTCTCGTCGAGAGTGTCGCAATGACATGGGATTGAACCTTTTCCGAGTTCAAAAAGATGGGTTCATAACCAGGTCTTCGATTCCTCGGAGTTTATCCGTTGAGCTGTCTTGCGCTGTTTCCCCTCGGGATCACCGTTATGGTTCTTTCTGACCTTGGTGGCATCAATTTGACTTGAGTTTAACCGAATAGACTTCAAGTTGGCAAGATGACCATTTTGCCCTTCCCGGGGTTGCCTTTAGTACTGGTATGGTGTAATAACCAAGAATTTCTAGTCACTTTGTAAATAGACATATCAATTATGAATGATATTGAAAACCTTGTGGTATATGGATTGAGTGATTAAATTTAAATAACAAGTGTGTTATGAGAATTATATAGGAAGTCCCTCTTATGAAATAATTAAAGTAGTGGACTAGCCTAAGAATGATATTAATCAAGGAAGTTGATTAAGATAATGAAACCTAATTGAATATTCAATTTACTTGTAGGTGGCAAGTCTAATTGGGTTATGAAAGTAAAGTGGTATTCTTGATTTATGGGTATGTGTTATAGTCCAAGTAGTAAGTGTTACTAGTGGGCTAGCCTCATTGAGTGATTAAATCAAGCCCACTAATTTCATTGGGAGATATAATTTAGTGGCCTTAGTTAAATGAATTAACTTAGTCCAACTTGTGGAATTATAATAGTAGCCCAAGTGATATAAAAATAAACTTTACTACTAATAGCCCAAACTAATTAATTGCAAGCCCAAACATTAATTAGAAAGATCCAACCTTTGGTCCATGGAAGAAAGGACAATTAATCATTATAGTATGTATATAACACAACAAAAAATAAATCTATAATGGGTAAATAGGGGTATAGCCGGCCACATGGGGGCAAAAAGGGGAGAAAAAATCAAATTTTAACAAAACTTGGACAATATCTTGTATATAATCTTTAAGCCCAACACCCATGACAAGTGTCATCCTCTTAGCAGGACCAACACATATGTTTAGTGACTAAGCTTGCAAGTAATGATTAAGTAGGAAGTGAGTGGGATGCATGCTTATAATTTCAATTATACACATTCCCACTAACTACACTTCATTTGCACACTTACACTTCAAATCCCCTTTAGCTAGAGAAAGAAAGGAAACATAGAGAGAAAAGAGGGAGAGATTTTTGGCCAAGAGGAAGAAGAAGAGAGGATCTTGTGCTTCATGCATGCCAAGTTTGTAAGCTATTTTGGCAAGAGAAGGAAGATAGCAAGAAAAACTAGGTATTGATTCTCCTTATTTTAAAAGTTTGATTTATTATTTGGTGGGTTTTTGATGAAACAAAAGTCTTAAGTTTGATCTTTGATAAACTCTTCATCTATTGGTATATAAATGTTTTATTTGATGATTAAAACATTTTTTAAGTTGAATGTAAGATCAAAAAGGGAGATTTGTACCAAATGAGTAGAAAAAGGCACATGCATGAATGCACTAGGTGATTTTATGATAGATTCTTGTGATGCATGTTGAATATGGTTAATATCATGATTAGAATGTTAGATCATGGGTTTAACAAATGAGGCTTGTGGATTTATATGAGTTCATATGGAGAGTTTTGGAAAAGGTTAGTTAAATGGATTGTTGAATGAATTTTTGTTTAACTAGTATGCTTTATCATGTGCATATTGAAATATACAAGTTATATTTGAGGTTTTCTTTCTTGGTATGCTAGATGCATGAGTTAAGGGTTAAACCCCTTTAGAATCACTCAAATATGTTTTAAAATGAGCAAGTTATGAAATAAATCCCAAACTACCCAACTATTGAGAATATGTAACTGATCAGTCACTTGTGGACTATTTTCGGTAATCAAAATAAACTTAAATTTGATGTTTGATATATGGAAAATGTATTTCGGGAAAATACAAATCCAACGATAGCAAATGAACCCAAATCCGAGATGTAGATCTCGAGATATGAGATTTTTCGTAAAAGACCTCAAATTTGGAAAACGACTAAACTGTTGCAAATTTTTCCTGCTGATCAGTAACTTTGGCACTGATTTCCGGGACCTGAACAAAATAGAATCTGATGTTTGATGAATGGAAATAGGAGTTCGGGAAGATACGAATCCAACCCCTCCGACGGAACCAAAATCTGAGTTGTAGACTTCGTTCCACATGCATTTCCGTGAAGGACCCCAAATCTGGAAATTTTGGACTAAAATTTGAGTATCATTATGGAACAAAATGAAAGCAAGACATTGTAATAAATAACTTTAAGGCCACTAATGGGCTATTAAGTTAATTACATATAAAATGAAATATAATTAATTATTTAATTATTATTATATATGATGTTAAGTAATAATTAAAATGGGTTAGTGTTAGTAAGATAACTACTTCTTATTTAACTAAGTTTAAATAATAAATTGAGTTAATCAATTAATTAATTATTATTTAATTAATATTAAATAATGATTAAAGTATAATTAAGTATGATTAAGTAATTACTTACTTACTTTGACCTAAAGTTTATAGAATTAATTATTTGTTATTTGAATAATAAATAAAGATGAATGTTAATTAATTATCCTTTTAAAATAATAAGGAATAATTAAAGAAGAATAAAGTGAATAAATCAAATATTATTTATTCAAAGATGAGGGAGTTATTAATTATTATTTAAAGATAAATAATAATTTAATTGTCCATTATTTAATTAACATTAAATAATGAGGAGTTATAATTGGATATTTATAAGTAATAACTAAAGGTAAATAGTTAATTACTATTTAACTAATATTAAATGGTAATCGAAGGAAGAGAGAGTTAACAATTGAACAAAATCAAATAACTCCTTAATTAAATAATTAAAATAAATTGTTTAAAGATCTAATAAGTGTTTATGCCTTAAGGAAAGCCTTATTAATTATTAAATCATTAACCTAATATCAATTAAATATCTTATAGGATTAATGATAGTACATTAGATGCATGTCCCTGTGAATGTATTATTGGTGAGATAATAATACAAGGAAGCGTGTTGATGAAATATATGCAATACTAATTGACAGATCTACCTTATCAATGATATGTCATTCAAAGATTGTTAATTAAAGCTAGAAAGTTGTAGCTCGCTGAACATGCAAGTTTCCTAACTCAAACTCAAGTTATTATTGTTCAAGTATGCTAGTGGATAAATATTGTTGAATTTTCCACATCCTGGTGAATTATTGTGAAATCGCACTTGGTGAAAATTGAATTCATGTTCTACTATATGTTGAACTGTTTATGATATGGATCTATGCTAGTTGTGTCTGCTAGATTAATTATGTTTAATATTGCTTATGAGATGGATCTATGCTAGTTGTGTCAGCTAGGCCAAGCATGTTTAAAATTTGTTTATAAAATAGATCTATGCTAGTTGTGTCAACTAAATGAAGTATGTTTAACATTGCTATGAGATGGATCTATGCTAATTTTGTCAGCTAGATTAAGCATGTTAACAAAATTTATTTTAAAGAGCTGTGCCTATTCAATTGATTTGATAAGGACTCTTGACTGAGAAAAGAATGTTATTGATGCATCATATTGGAAACAAGGATACAATAGTTGCTGTTAAGTGTTTATGCTTATTACACCGGGTACGAAAGGCTGATCTCCTTGACTACAAAACCGTAGATGACCAGTTTGAATACTGACACCCTTTACAGATGTTCATGGTCAAGTTGGACCACTCAGTATCTATGGTTCAAGGTCATGGTGGACCACTCCAAACCTATTTGTATCTATGGTTCATGGTCATGGTGGACCACTCCGAACCTATTATTCAAATGCTCAAATAATAAGAAAGCAATTTATGTTCTTCTACAATCATACTCTATTATTGAACATTGAGCGATAAATTCGTTTCTATCATGATATATCTTCTTGTGTTTATATTTGTTAAGCAAATTTGTTACTTACTCTTGCTGTATAATGACATTTATTTCAGCTAAGTCAGGATCGTCTAAGAGAGACAAAGGAAAAGGCAAGGCTCAGGAGTAGTTTGATTGTGAACTAAGAAGGTATTTATCTTTAATATTGATGTAAACCTTTTGTAATATTAAGGATATGTTTTATGTTAAGGTTGAGACCTTGGGATTTATGATGAAGACTTTATATTAATGAACAATGTATGTTTATTATTCCGCAATAGTCTTAGAATGCTTATGATGATGTTGGAACTTGAGCACCGAATCCGAGGTAAGAGGACCCGGGTTTGGGTGCATCACAAGTTGGTATTAGAGCTGTAGCTTATAAACTTTAGGAATGCAAAACCTAGGTTATAACCTTAGAAGAAAACTCGTATAGAGTATGTTAAGTGGTGAATTATGGATATTCATCAATTAAGATAAGAAGATGATAAATCAGATTCAAAGAAGAATCTTGAAGAATTATAAGAGAAGAATCTGGAGTTACCTGACTCCAATAGTAAAGATGAAAGCTAAAGTGGGGTTATTAGAGTTTCAGCTGGGTGAGAGAACCTTAGTGAATCAGGTGTTAAATTTTGAATTCGATCTGGAGATTTCAGATAAGATCAGAATCGAGGAAGCATGAATTAGAGCAGCCAATAGGGTGGATCATCTGGAGTTACTTCTAGAAGAGAAGGACGTCAAGCTAGGGTCTTTGGGAAGAGCATTGAATGCAGCATATTCAGATCCTAGGGTTGGTCAGGTGAGATCGCAGTACAAAACTGGAGAGTCTAGCCGATCAGTACGACGCCGTGTGATGGGAGATGTACTGCAGGAGCAAGAGCATGCTCGTGGGACACCTGGCAACTAGTGAGGCGATGGTTGGTGGTATTGATGCATTAGTACCCTTTTGTTGGTAGGGTTAAACTAAGCATGATGTAAACCTCTAGTTGTGGAGGATCTGGACATCGTTATAGGGACTATCCATCTAAGAAGAGTACTGACGGGGGAAGTGGAAACAAGAGCGATACACCAAAGTTAATAATTGGAGGGCCAACACAGCAGAGCAAGCCAACGGCCCGAACATTCAACATGACTGTGCAGGACACAGTTGTATCCAAGGAGGTGGTGTCAGGTATAATTTCGATTAATAATATAAATGCATATGCATTGTTTGATTCGGGAGCTACCTATTCTTTTGTGTCTGATGAATTTGCTAGAAGATTAAACTTACCCTGTGAAAAGCTAAAGAACCCTATGAACATAGAAGTTGCAAACAAAGAAGTGATCTTTGTAGAGTTTATCCATGACAATTGTGGTTTGGAAATAAGGGAACATAAGTTAAGCGTGAATTTGATTTCGATACGCTTAGGGGAGTTTGATGTTATCCTAGGGATGGATTGGTTTATTAACCATAGGGCAGTTATAGATTGCCAGAAAAAGAGCATACACCTTAAGACTCCAAATGAGTCAAAGGTTGTATTTTATGGTAGCAAGTCGCCAAGACAAACGGGTTGTTTGACGATGATGCAGGCCAAGAGAATGTTACAAAAAGGATGTTAAGGTTATTTGTCTCATGTAGTGGATACACGGGTGGTGAATTCGGACATGGGGCAGATACCTATAGTGAATGAGTTTGGGGATGTCTTTCCAGAAGAACTTCCAGGACTTCCGCCAGACAGAGAGATAGAGTTTGTGATTGATTTAGTACCAGGGATCAGGCCAATATCGAAGGCAACGTATCGAATGGCTCCGGTTGGGATGAAAGAATTTATGCTCCAGCTACAAGTGCTGTTGGACAAGAAGTACATACAACCCAGTGTGTCTCCATAGGGAGCACCTGTGCTGTTTGTAAAGAAGAAGGATGGCTTGATGAGACTATGTATGGACTACAAAGAGTTGAACAAGGTGAAAATCAAGAACAAGTATCCGTTACCAAGAATTGACGATTTGTTTGACCAACTTAAAGGAGCAAGGTGTTTTTCTAAGATTGACTTGAGGACTGGTTATCATCAATTCAAAGTAAGGACTGAGGATGTACCAAAGACAACATTTAGGACTCGTTATGGTCATTATGAGTTCCTAGTAATGTCGTTTGGACTGACGAACGCACCAGCTGCTTTTATGGATTTGATGAACAGAGTATTTAAGTCGTACCTGGATAAATTTGTGGATGTGTTCATTGACGATATTCTGGTATATTCGAAGAATGAGGAGGAACATGCAGAACATTTAAGGATAGTACTGAAGATGTTAAGAAAGGAGAAGCTTTATGCAAAATTTTCAAAATGTGAGTTCTGGTTGAAGAAGATTCAATTTTTGGGACATGTCATAGACGACAAAGGAATTTTTGTTGATCCAGCAAAAGTAGAAGCTGTGAGAAATTGGGTACAACCAAAGTCACCGACAGAGGTTAGAAGTTTCTTGGGATTGGTAGGATATTATAGGAGATTTATTCAGGATTTCTCGAAGATAGCAACAGCATTGATTAATCTAACAAGGAAGACTGTTAAGTATGTGTGGACAGAGAAGTGTGAACAGAGTTTTCAGGAATTGAAGAAAAGATTAAGTGAAGCACCTGTGTTGTCTCTACCATATAGCACAGGGGGTTTTACAGTGTATAGTGATGCGTCAGACAAGGGACTGGGTTGCGTGTTAATGTAGAATGGTAAAGTTATTGCGTACGCATTGCTACAACTGAAGGACTATGAGAAAGGATACCCTACCCATGACCTGGAATTAGCAGCGGTAGTGTTTGCCCTTAAGATTTGGAGACATTATCTCTACGAAGAAAAGTGCGAGATATACACAGACCACAAAAGTCTGAAGTATATCTTCACACAAAAAGAGTTAAACATAAGGCAGAGGAGATGGTTAGAATTGATCAAGGACTATGATTGTGAGATCCTATATCATCCAGGAAAGGCCAATGTAGTGGCAGATGCTTTAAGCAGAAAGAGCCAAGAAAGATTGTTTGTATTGATAGAATAAGATGAATTGGTAAGAGAAATAGAGAAAATGGAGTTGGTGGTGAAAAATTTGAGGAATTCGGATGAAATAACAGGAATGGAAGCAAGTCAGACTTTACTTGACAAGGTGAAGGAGGCACAAGGAAATGACGAGGAATGTATTGACCTCGCGAATTGGTTAGCTGAAGGTGAACAGTTAAAGTACAAAATTAACAGCACTAGATTGCTGAGATTTGAAGGGAGGATTTGGGTACCCGCAGTACCTGAGTTAAAGGAAGAGATTCTGCAAGAGACCTATACTACGAGGTATCAATACATCCAGGAAGCACCAAGATGTATCAAGATTTGCGCCAACATTATTGGTGGCCTAATATAGAGAGAGAGGTTGCAGAATGCGTCAGCAGATGTTTAACTTGTCAGATAGTTATAGCAGAGCCTCAACGACCAAGTAGACTGTTACAGCCATTGGAAATTCTAGAATGGAAATGGGAGCATGTCACAATGGATTTTGTGGTAGGACTTCCAGCGACACAAAAAGGTTATGATGCCATATGGGTGACTGTTGATCGTCTCACAAAGTTAGCACACGTTTTGTCGATCAGGATCAGGTATACTTTGGATCAGTTGGCCAAGTTGTATATCAAGGAAATAATTTCAAGGCATGGAGTGCCAGTATCAATTGTGTCTGATAGGGATCCGCGCTTCACGTCTAACTTTTATAGGAGTCTTCAAGAAAGAATGGGGACACAGCTAAGGTTAAGTACCACATATCATCCACATACTGACGGGCAAAGCAAGAGAACGATTCAAACGCTAGAAGATATGCTCAAGGCCTATGTGATGGACTTTAAAGGAAGATGGGAAGATCATCTTCCATGGGTGGAGTTTCCATATAATAATAGTTATCATGCAAGCATTAGAATGCTGTCATACGAAGCACTGTATGGAAGAAAGTGCAGAACACCCTTGTACTAGGACGAGGTAGGTGAACGACGACTGTTAGGACCAGAGTTGGTATAACAGACCGTGGAGATCATCAAGGTGATAAGAGCTCGGTTAGTAGCAGCTAAAGATCGATAGAAGAAATACGCAAATATTCATCGCAAGAAAAGAGACTTTAAAGTGGGATGTTATGCATTTTTGAAAGTATCTCCCTGGAGGGGGGAAGATAAGATTTGGAAAGAAGGGCAAATTGAGTCGGAGATTTATTGGACCGTTCGAGATATTGAAGAAGGTAGGTGAAGTGGAGTACGAGTTAGCTTTACCCCCTGAACTCGAACATATTCATAACGTATTTCATGTGTCAGTGCTACGACCATATAAACCTGATTACAAGCATGTGGTATCGTATGAGCGGATTCAAGTCGATAAGGACTTATCATATGAAGAGATTCCTATTGAAATTTTAGATAGGAAAGAACAGAGGTTAAGAAATAGGGTTATACATTCAGTCAAAGTTCTGTGGAGGAACCACAACGCTGAAGAAGCTACGTGGGAACACGAGGAAAAGATGAGGGAGAGTTATCCGAATCTGTTTGAGTAACCTTAGGTGGAATTCTAGGGACGAAATTCTTATAAGGAGGGGAGAATGTAATAACCAAGAATTTCTAGTCACTTTGTAAATAGATATATCAATTATGAATGATATTGAATACCTTGTGGCTTATGGATTGAGTGATTAAATTTAAATAACAAGTGTGTTATGAGAATTATATAGGAAGTCCTTCTTATGAAATAATTACAGTAGTGGACTAGCCTAAGAATGATATTAATCAAGGAAGTTGATTAAGATGATGAAACCTAATTGAATATTCAATTTACTTGTAGGTGGCAAGTCTAATTGGGTTATGAAAGTAAAGTGGTATTATTGATTTATGGGTATGTGTTATAGTCCAAGTAGTAAGTGTTACTAGTGGGCTAGCCCAATTGAATGATTAAATCAAGCCCACTAATTTTATTGGGAGATATAATTTAATGGCCATAGTTAAATGAATTAACTTAGCCCAACTTGTGGAATTATAATAGTAGCCCAAGCGATATAAAAATAAACTTGACTACTAATAGCCCAAACTAATTCATTGCAAGCCCAAACATTAATTAGAAAGGCCCAACCTTTGGTCTATGGAAGAAAGGACAATTAATCATTATAGTATGTATATAACATAATAAAAAAATAAATCTATAATGGGTAAATAGGGGTATGGCCGGCCACATGGGGCAAAAGGGGGAGAAAAATTCTAATTTTAACAAAACTTGGACAATATCTTATATATAATCTTTGAGCCCAACACCCATGACAAGTGTCATCCTCTTAGCATGCCCAACACATATGTTTAGTGACTAAGCTTGCAAATAATGATTAAGTTGGAAGTGAGTGGGATGCATGCTTACAATTTCAATTATACACATTCCCACTAACTACACTTCATTTGCACACTTACATTTCAAATCCCCTTTAGCTAGAGAAAGAAAGGAAACATAGAGAGAAAAGAGGGAGAGATTTTCGGCCAAGAGGAAGAAGAAGAGAGGATCTTGTGCTTCATGCATGCAAAGTTTGTAAGCTATTTTGGCAAGATAAGGAAGCTAGTAAGAAAAACTAGGTATTGATTCTCCTTATTTTAAAAGTTTGATTTCATATTTGGTGGGTTTTTGATGAAACAAAAGCCTTAAGTTTGATCTTTGGTAAACTCTTCATCTATTGGTATATAAATGTTTTATTTGATGATCAAACATTTTTTAAGTTGAATGTAAGATCAAAAAGGGAGATTTGTACCAAATGAGTAGAAAAAGGCACATGCATGCATGCACTAGGTGATTTTATGATAGATTCTTATGATGCATGTTGAATATGGTTAATATCATGATTAGAGTGTTAGATCATGGGTTTAACAAATGAGGCTTGTGGATTTATACGAGTTCATATGGAGAGTTTTGGAAAAGGTTAGTTAAATGAATTGTTGAAGGAATTTTTGTTTAACTAGTATGCTTTATCATGTGCATGTTGAAATCTACAAGTTATATTTGAGGTTTTCTTTCTTGGTATGCTAGATGCATGAGTTAAGGGTTAAACCCCTTTGGAATCACTCAAATATCTTTTGAAATGAGCAAGTTATGAAATAAATCCCAAACTACCTAACTGTTGAGAATATGTAACTGATCAGTCACTTGTGGACTATTTTTGGTAAACAACATAAACTCAAATTTGGTGTTTAATATATGGAAAACGTATTTTGGGAAAATATGAATCCAACGATAGCAAATGGACCCAAATACGAGATGTAGATATCGAGATATGAGTGTTTCCGTAAAGGACCTCAAATCTGGAAAACGACTAAACTGTTGCAAATTTTTCCTGCTGATCAGTCACTTTGGCACTAATTTTCAGGACATAAGAAAACAGAATCTAATGTTTAATGAATGGAAATTGGAGTTCGGGAAGATACGAATCCAACGCCTCCGACGGAACCAAAATCTGAGTTGTAGACTTCGTTCTACGGGGCGTTTCCGTGAAGGACCCCAAATCTGGAAATTTTGGGCGAAAATTTGAGTATCAATATGGAATGAAATGAAAGAAAGATATTGTAATAAATAACTTTAAGGCCACTAATGGGCTATTAAGTTAATTACATATAAAATGAAATATAATTAATTATTTAATTTTTATTTAAATGATGTTAAGTAATAATTAAAATAGGTTAGTGTTAGTAAGATAACTACTTAATATTTAACTAATCTTAAATAATAAATTGAGTTAATCAGTTAATTAATTATTATTTAATTAATATTAAATAATGATTAAAGTATAATTAAGTAAGTTTACGGCACTAAACTTTCAAGAAATATTTTATACCTAACAGTTGCTACTTGCTTTTATAAAATTTGGGAGGCAAGGAACAAAAAGATCCATAGTGATACTCTTATTCCCCCAGGAAATCTTGCCAAGGATGCTATCCATCTCATTAAATCTCGGCTCTCTACATGTAAATCTTTTATCAAGGCAACCACTAACCAATATTTTTGTAATTGGTTACTTACTAGTTCAGGATAGGGCTCTCTTCCTTGTATAGATTGATTATCTTTAGCGTGTCTAATAAATGATGTTCCTATATTCTGGGGTATGCCCCTGTGCCATTGTCTTTTGGTTATTTATTCAAACAAACATATTTAGCAAAAAAAAATGTTTATAGAATTAATTATTTATTATTTGAATAATACATAAAGATGAATGTTAATTAATTATCCTTTTAAAATAATAAGGAATAATTAAAGAAGAATGAAGTGAATAAATCAAATATTATTTATTCAAAGATGAGGGAGTTATTAATTATTATTTAAAGACAAATAATAATTTAATTGTCCATTATTTAATTAACATTAAATAATGAGGAGTTATAATTGGTTATTTGTAAGTAATAACTAAAGGTAATAGTTAATTACTATTTAACTAATATTAAATGGTAATCGAAGGAAGAGAGAGTTAACAATTGAACGAAATCAAATAACTCCTTAATTAAATAATTAAAGTAAATTGTTTAAAGATCTAATAAGTGTTTATCCCTTATGAAAAGCTTTATTAATTATTAAATCATTAACTTAAGATCAATTAAATATCTTATAGGATTAATAATCGTACATTAGATGTATGTACCCTGTGAATGTATTATTGGTGAGATAATAATACAAGTAAGCGTATTGATGAAATATACGCAATACTAATTGACAGATCTACTTTATCAATGATATGTCATTCAAAGATTGTTAATTAAAGCAAGAAAGTTGTAGCTCGCTGAACATCCAAGTTTCATAACTCAAACTCGAGTTATTATTGTCCAAGTATGCTAGTGGATAAATATTGTTGATTTTTTCACATCCTGATGAATTATTGTGAAATCACACTTGGTGCAAATTGAATTCATGTTCTACTATATGTTGGTCTGTTTATGATATAGATCTATGCTAGTTGTGTCGGCTAGATCAATTATGTTTAATATTGCTTATGAGATGGATCTATGCTAGTTGTGTCATCTTGGTCAAGCATGTTTAAAATTTGTTTATGAAATGGATCTATGCTAGTTGTGTCATCTAGATGAAGTATGTTTAACATTGCTATGAGATGGATCTATGCTAATTGTGTCAGCTAGATTAAGCATGTTAACAAAAAAATTTTTAAAGAGATGTGCCTATTCAATTGATTTGATAAAGACTCTTGACTGAGAAAAGAATCTTATTGATGCATCATATTGGAAACAAAGATACAATAGTTGCTATTAAGTGTTTATGCATATTACACCGGGTACGAAAGGTTGATCCCCTTAACTACCAAGCCGTAAAGGACCTGTTTGAATACTGACACTCTTTACAAATGTTTATGGTCACGTTGGACCACTCAGTATCTATGGTTCATGGTCATGGTGGACCACTCCAAACCTATTATTTAAATGTTCAAATAATAAGAAAGCAATTCATGTTCTTCTACAATCATATTCTATTATTGAACATTGAGCGATAAATTTATTTCTATTATGATATATCTTCTTGTGTTTATACTTGCTAAGAAAATTTGTTACTTACCCTTGCTATATCATGACATTTATTTCAGCTAAGCCAAGATCGTCTAAGAGAGACAAAGGAAAAGGCAAGGCTCAGAAGTAGTTTGATTGTGGACTAAGAAAGTATTTATCTTTAATATTGATGTAAGCCTTTTGTAATATTAAGGGTATGTTTTATGTTAAGGTTGAGACCTTGGGATTTATGATGAAGACTTTATATTAATGAACAATGTATGTTTATTATTACGCAATAGTCTTAGAATGCTTTTGATGATGATGGAATGTGAGCACCGAATCCGAGGTAAGAGGACCCGGGTTTGGGGGCGTCACAGGTTGGTATCAGAGCTGTAGCTTATAAGCTTTAGGAATGCAAAACCTAGGTTATAACCTTAGAAGAAAACTCGTATAGAGTATGTTAAGTGGTGAATTATGGAAATTCGTCAATTAAGATAAGAAGATGATAAATCAGATTCAAAGAAGAATCTTGAAGAATTATAAGAGAAGAATTTGGAGTTACCTGACTCCAATAGTAAAGATGAAAGCTAAAGTGAGGTTATTAGAGTTTCAGCTGGGTGAGAGAACCTTAGTGAATCAGGTGTTAAAGTTTGAATTCGATCTGGAGATTTCAGATAAGATCAGAATCGAGGAAGCATGAATTAGAGCAGCCAATAGGGTGGACCATCTGGAGTTACTTCTAGAAGAGAAGGACGTCAAGCTAGGGTCTTTGGGAAGAGCATTGGATGTAGCATATTCAGATCCTAGGGTTGGTCAGGTGAGATCGCAGTACGAGACTGGAGAATCTAGCAGATCAGTGCGTCGTCGTGTGATGGGAGATGCACTGCAGGAGTAGGAGCATGCCCGTGGGACACCTGGCAACCAGTGAGGCGATGATTGGTGCTATTGATGCAGTAGTACCCTTTTGTTGGTAGGGTTAAACTAAGCATGATGTAAACCTCTAGCTGTGGAGGATCGGGACATCGATGAATTTTACAAAGGAGTCGCATTTTACAAAGGAGACTCTGGCAATTTTTTTTTAAAGCCCGAGCATTTAATAAACATGCAATTTTGACTCTATTAGGGATTTTTGACTGACCCGTGCACGTTTTTAGAGTTTAACTTTTGAAAAACATGTAGTTTTGACTATACTGGGGATTTTTAACTGACCCATGGATGTTTTAAGACTTAGAAATGCATAAAATACTGATTTAAATTAATATGTCGTAGGTTTTAGGCTTACCACACCCTTTCTGAGATGATTTGGAGACTTTGTCTAGGTGATGGACTGAGACAGACCCGACAGTGCTAGCAGGGTAGTTTTAGGCATTAGACGGAGGCGAGCTTCTGATGTTCCTCAGCCACGTCTAGCTCGACTACCTCACAGATTAGCAGAGTCGGTGATTTTTCCAGCACAGGACGAGCAGCCGATTCATATTAATGATGAGCAGGCTCCTTTTGCTGCTCCTGCCCCGGCTCATGCCCCACGTGCGAAGCTTCCGGGCATTATTGTGCCGATCCAGGAGTTGTTGGGAGACTTGAGTCGTCATCCATCGAGATTTCTTCAAGCCAATGAGGCGACTTGAAGTTTTCTTCTTTCTGGATTCTCTTTCTTTTTTTTGCCATTATCGGGGCACAGATTTCTGACATAGATTGGCTTTTGATGTAGGTTTCATGCTTCACGCAGCCTCGAGGGAGCTGGTTCAACGTGCACACCCTGTACCATACTTTGCACCAAGACTACATGGATATCGTTGATGGCTGGGGGTGGCCTTCTTCTCTTTTCTTCCCCGCCGATGCCCTTGGGGGTATATGAGGGCTTTGTCTGAGCGATGGTTCCACCAGACTCAGTCCTTTCATTTGTTGGAATATAAGGTGATGATGACCCCTATGGACTGGAGGTTCATCACTAACATCGAGTTCGAGGGTGACCGAGTGCCTGTCATAGCTGACATCACACCCACTGCCGTTCGGTCCTTGCTGGGAGTTCCTATGATGACGATCAAGGGTCAGATGGTCCGATCGGGTCCCTTGAGCATAGATGCCCAGAGTGGGGCTTTACTTGAGCCTCTGCCTGATGATCAGAGGGTTAGGGATCGCATTTTGAGGCGATTATTTTTGGTAATCATCAGGGTTATTTTGTGGTGGACAACTCATCAACTGTGTCCTTCGCCTTGGTCAGTGCTATCCGATATGTAGAGCATCTCAGTGACTTTGATTGGGGTTCCTACGCCTTTACCTATTTTCTCCGGGGTATGCGCATACTTTTGAAGGGTTTGACGGAGGCTTGGTTAGGATTCTACCCATTTCTGCTGGTGAGTACATCTTTCTTGTACCTATTTGATTTTTGTATTTACATTTGTTAGTTTTGGTCACTGAGGATTTTTGATATTTACATGGCCAGTTCTGGGCATATGAGAGGCTTCCTTGCCTACGGCCCGCCACTGCTTTAGGTCTGGAGACCTATCCTCTGGGACGGCATTGGCATCACTCCACTCTGATGGAGGTCCCTGTTGCTGAGGGCTTTACTCACTCCCGCCTGCAGTTAGAGCTTTTGATAGCCGGAACGATATCATATGTCCCATATACCTCTGAGTTTTTGACTGTTGGATTTGAGGGAGGCTTCCCCACTAGTCGAGAGTTTACAGTGTCGACTCGCAGAGTCCCGTTGTTGACAGAGGGAGGCTGGGAACTCTATCTAAGAGAGCTTGCTATTAGAAGTATTATAGGGCAAATCCGCATTTCCATTGTTCCTCCTGCTTGGCACCATTGGCCATTGGTTCAGCTACTGACAGATATCCCTATGGAGGGCATAGATGGCTTTACCATATCAGAGGGCCCTTACAGCCAGGAGGGATTCAGCTGCTGGTGGAGTCCTCGCACGATTGGAGCTTAGACTCATGCTACCCAATTTATGGCAGACATGGTGCCTAGGTCCGTGATGATGACAGATTGGATAGCTTGCCTCAGTGAGCCGACTCATTTGGACTAGATCACAGGGCTGACCCAGCAGTTAGGAGAGAGCTTATTTATTCATCAGGCATCTTGGCAGAGACCCATCAGAGGAATCTTCTTTTGACCCTTCTAGGGAGCGGGGCTCTCTTTAGGTCCATTTTGTAGCAGTTTTATAGGGGTTGATCCTCCCTTGTACTGCCCAGATATGCTTGATGACCGCGACTTTGTGTCCACGGAGGAGATGGAGCAGGTTAACCACCTGAGCATAGATGTTTTGGATCTTTTTGGATAGCTATTGTAGCTATATCTTTTGGTCGGCCACTGTTTTGGCTATTTTGGATGCTGTGCCCCATTTTGATAGACCATTGTTAGTAGTTGGGTGGTGGAACCCTATGTTCCTGTACTTTTTATTTTATTTTGTATTTATCAGATAGGGATGATGCTTATAGTAGATAGTTTATTTTAGATATACATGATATTTTCTATCTATCGCATCATATTTTATCATTGTCATTATGCCTGTATTATGTCATATGTATGCATTTAGATAGATGAGTTCAAATTTGACCCCTGGATGGTCTTGTGATACGGTAATACAGATGTCGTTATCTACTGTTAGCCGTATCGAGCACTCGCCACCATCTGAGGTGGCATCATCCTTGAGATCGTGGTACGACAAGCCTGCCCTTCCTAGCCAGAGGGACAGTGGATCAAATGTAGGGGCATTTTGTTATCCCTCGTAGACTTTAAAGTGCCATACGGGTTCATAGATGGCATTTTATCCTGTTGGATACCCGATAGAGGCTTTGGGCATTATGAGCTGACTCCGACCTTTGAGGAGTACCAGCGGTTTACTGGCTTAGTTTTAGAGGTTCCCTGTGCTCGTCTGGCGATCAGGGATATGAGGAGACCGTTTATACGGATGTCAGGTCTTCGCTATAGCGTAGTTATGGATGAGATCATCTCAGGACGTGTGATCTCCATTGACTTTTTGATCGATCGGTTTGGTGAGCTTGACAGTTATGATTGATATTTCAGGGATTTTATTGTATCAGCAAAGGCGTGGCATTTGGCCAGGATAGACGTTTTGATGATGTGCATCGTAGCCTATGTCTATATGCCGCTACCCTTAGACCATTTGGATGTGGGATTAAAAGTTGTGGTTAGGGCCCTTAGGCAGGGTAGCACCATCATATCGATGATATTGGCTGAGACGTTGAGAGCAACCACCTACTGCAGTACCCACCCGGAGGGGTTTTTTAGAGGAAGTTCAGTCTTGTTGTATGTATGGCTCATGTCCCATTTACGATCGATTGGCTTTTTCAGACACCAGGGGTACTGTTTCACCCATGAGATTGTCATGTCTTACTCCTTTCAGCCGACGGAGTGTACCGATGCCGAGACATGGTCAGTATTTCTGTCTGATATTACACATCTGTTCTCGATTCTACGATGCTCCGGGCTAGTCCCCCCCTATAGCTTTATCTCCCACACATCTAGCATAGACTATCTGCCCCTAACGGGATTGAGGAGAGTGACTACTTAACATCCTTTGGTTGTTATGGGTCAGTTTGATCAGTTTTAGAGCCTGCATCCTTTTGAGGGGGCTATTGATCAGAGAATGTCAGCTTTGTCTATGTCATCTGCTAATTTGATCCGAGTGTATGAGTGTTGGACTCACAGGGAGAGGGTTGATTTCTCCAGTAGCCATCCAGATCGTTCTCCAGAGTACTCAGCGTGGTTGGAGGTAGATATCGCATCAGTTGCATTCATTCAGTTCGGCTCCAATAGTGGACTCAGACGAGGAGGAGCCTATAGAGGATCCTGAGTCTCCTACTGAGGATGAGTTATTTATGGGTCTGACAGCAGCATTAGTTAGTGATCCGCCGATCATTCCTGCCGGGACAGATCCAGCTTTGGCAGACTCACTAGCTAGGATGACCTTTGACAGTGATCAAGATAGAGCCCTGATGTTGATTGCCCTGTATGGCAAATATATAGCTTTTGCCGAGAGAGATGCGGCTCGAGCGGCTCAGGATATGACATTGATTGAGAGAGACAAGGCTCGATCTTCTCACGACGCTTTTTTTGTCGATATTGAGGAGACTTTGATCGCCAGAGACACGGCTTTTGCTGAGAGGGATGAGGCTATAGCTTCCTGGGATTTTCACATTGCCGACAGTACTGCTTTGTGATCTTATACTCATGGTCTGGTTACCAAGATGAGTGCATACATTAATGATCACAGTGCCACACTACAGATGACTGTGGATGTTTTGACCCTGTATGGAGGCTAAGGGTATTGCACTTGCAGCAGCTCCTCCATCTTTAGAAAGAGATGCCATGTTGGCATTGCTGTCCTGCTTATCCATGGGTACATAGACTAGCTTTGTTTTTCTTGCACATACTAGATCAGCCATTTTTGTCATGTATAGGACAGTATATATATATCAAACAATATTATATATCAGAGAAATATATTTTGATTCACTTCCCTATTTGGATATGTATTGTTATTGCTGAATGATTACAACTTCTTTCATGACTTGCTGTTGTTGATATATATTTTGAGCTTCTCCTTGATGGACTGATAGTGAGATGTCAGAGAGTATCTCAGCAGGGCCTGTTGACCAAGGAGGCTTGATAGTTTTTAGGTTTCATATAGTTTCGGTGTCTTGGAATTGGTTTTTATTTGTTTTTTTTGAAGGTCAAACCACACCATGAATGGCTGCCTACGTACTCTCGGGTGTAGGGAGATCAGGTCATCCGTAGTTCAGTTATTTGTGAGAGGGGTTTGAGAAGTGTTTGTCTTGGGTTTTAAGTTTGGTTTGATGTGTTTATGAATTTTTTGTTTTGTCTGACCGCACCAGAAATGGCTGCCTACGTACTCCTGGGTGGATGGAGATCAGGTCATTCGTAGTTCATATTTTCAAGTGAAAAATCAAACCTGATTTGACTTCTAGGACCAGGATGCTGGTATGCATGCATTTTAAATATAGTACCTTTTTATGGTGCCTGAGTTGATGAGTTGGGGAAATTCGATCCCGTCCATCTCTTGTAATCTGATAGCTCCTCCCGTCAACACCTCCTTGACAATGAAAGGGACTTCCCAATTAGGGCAAACTTTCCTTTGGCTTCGTCTTGATTGGCCAAACCATTCTTCAGCACCAAGTCATTTTCTTTGAATTGCCATATTCGGACATTCTTGTTGTAGGATCGAGTAATCCTTTACTGATATAACTGCCCGTGGAAAATGGTTGTAGCCCTTTTTTCATCTATCAGGGTTAGTTGATGGTACCGATCTTGCAACCACTGATCTTCATCCATCTGAGCATCTATCAAAACAATCAGGGAGTCCATTTCTACTTCTATGGGAAGGACTACTTCTATGCCATAGACCAATGAATAGGGGGTAGCCCTAGTAAAAGTAAGCATTGACGTCCTGTATGCTAACAGGGTTAGAGGAAGCAAGTCAGGACATTCCTTGTGATTGGCGGACATTTTCTGCATGATCTTTTTGATGTTCTTGTTGGCCGCTTCAACAACACCATTCATCTTGGGCCGATAGATTACAGAATTGAGATGCTTAATGTGGAACTTACTGCATAGTTCTCTTATCATTTGATTTTTTAGGTTCTTGGTGTTGTCTGATATGATCACCTCCGGTTGTCCATATCGACAGACGACATTGTTTCTGATGAAACCAATGATGACCTATTTGGTGACTTTGGGAAAAGAGGCTTCTTCAACCCACTTGGTGAAGTATTTAATCATGGTAAAGATGAATCGATGACCATTGCTGGCTTTTGGTTCCACTGGACCAATCACATCTACTCCCCACATGGAGAAAGTCCATGGCGAACTCATACTGTGTAGCTCATTTGGAGGAGCGTGGATGGCATTTCCATGTAGTTGACATTAAAAGCATCTCCTGACATGATCATCACAGTCAGCTTTGAGAGAAATCCAATAATGTACTGTTCTTAATATCTTCTTGGCCAGCAGATAACCGCTCATGTGTGGACCACGGACTCCATCATGGACTTCATCCATCAATCTCTGGGCTTGCTCTTTATCAAGGCATCTTAACAAGCCTATTCCAGTATCCCTTTTGTATAGTGCATCTCCGCTCAGATAGAACTTCATAGCCATTTTGTGGATCCGCTTTCGTTCGGATTGGCTTGCCCCAACGGGTGTAGATCCATCTCGGAGATATTCCTTGATGTCTTGATTCCAAGGCTGTTTGATAAGAGGTATTTCATCTGATATATCTCCAATGTAATTCACGTATGTCGGGGCCTTCTGACATGTGAATTTGATGCAGGGAATCCCAATCCTATCGGATATGTGGATCAAGCAAGCTAACGTCGCCAAGGCATCGGCGAAGTCATTTTACCCCAATATATATAGATGAAGATTATGTCTTCAAACTCCATAGATATTTTGATGACTTGCGGATGATAGGGCAGCAAATGCAGCTCTTTGGTGTGATATGCCCCGGTGGTTTGTCCGATAACTAACTCAGAGTCTCGGAAGACTAGTAGATGTTTGATACCCATGGATTGGGCTAACTTCAACCCCATTATGCAGCCTTCATACTCTGCTGTGTTGTTGGTGTTGCAAAATAGCAGTTTGGTAGCCAAAGGATATTGTTCTCTTGTACTATAGATAAGGACTGCCCCAACTCTGGCACCCTCCATGTTTACCGCTCCATCAAAATACATTTTCTATGGTTGGATTGTATTCTCTTGTTGGAGTTATTGAATTGTCAAGATCCCGTCATCCGGGAAATAAGTCTCTAGTGGCTCGAACCCTCCTGATGGCGCTTCGGCTAGTTGATCTGCAATGCCTTGACCTTTGATAGACTTTTGAGTCACGTATACAATATCGACCTGTTGTAGGATTAACTGCCATTTGGACAGTCGACAATTCAATATTGGCTTGTTGAATGCATACTTTAGTGGATCCATACGGGATATGAGGTAGGACGTGTGCCCATGGAGGTAATGTTGTAACCTCATTGCAGCCCATGCTAATGCACATCATATTTTCTCGATCAGGGTGTATTTCTATTCACCACTGCTAAATCTTTTGCTGATGTATTAGATGGCTCTTTACTTGCTACTATCATTTTTCTGTCCTAGCATATAACCCATTGCATTGGCAATGACGGACAAGTACATAAACATGGGAGCTCCATCCCTCAGGGGTACCAATATAGGTGCTTCGACTAGCTGCCATTTGATGGCAAGGAAGGCTTGTTGACAATCCTCATTTCATTTGGTGGAGGAATTCTTCCTTAGTAGTTTGAAGATGGGTTCACAAGTTGCTGTGAGCTGGGAAATGAATCTGCTTATGAAATTGATCCTTCCTAGGAACCCTCGTATCTCTTTCTCAGTTCGAGGTACTGGCATCTCAGTGATGGCTTTGATCTTGGTAGGGTCTAGCTTGATGCCTCGATTACTCACCAAAAATCCCAACAACTTTCCTGATTTGACGCCAAAAACACATTTGGCTGGATACAACTTGAGGTTGTACTTACAAAACCTATTGAACAGCTTCCTGAGATGGTCAAGATGATCATCCTCCTTCCAGGATTTGATGATGATGTCGTCCACATAGACCTCTATCTCCTTGTGCATCATGTCATGAAACAAGGCCATCATGGCTCGCTGATATATGGCTCTGGCATTGATGAGGCCGAATGATAGTCGCCTGTAGCATAAGGTTCCCAGGGAGTGATGAAAGCTATTTTCTCCCTGTTTTCTTCAGCAACCATAATTTGATGGTAACTAGCAAAGTAATCCATGAAGGAATACATGTCATACTGCGCCGTATTGTCGATCAAGATGTGGATAAAAGGCACACGGAAATTGTCCTTGAGGCAGCTTTGTTTAAGTCCCGATAATCCATGCATTCTAGCAATTTCCCTTTTGGGCTTTGGCACGGGGACTATGTTTGACAGCCACTCTGGGTATGTTGATACCATGATGATACCAGCTTTGAATTATTTAACGAACTCTTCTTTGATTTTTAGATTCCATTCAGTTTTTAATCGCCTGAGCTTTTGTTTGACTTGATTGAATCCATCTTTGATGGGCATTCGATGGTTGACAATATCAGTGGATAGGCCAATCATGTCTTCATATAACCATGCAAACACATCCTAGAACTGTGTTAGGAGTGCGATCAGGTCAGTTTTTTGGTCTGGTGTGAGGTCTATGCCTATCTGGATTTCTTTGATGTTTTCGGAGGTTCCTATGTTGATAGTGGTGGTTTTGTTGAGGTTTGGTTTGGGTTTGTCTTTGACCCATTCTTTGATCTCCTAGGGTACCTCATAGTCATCTTCCTTCTCTTGATCAATATCCATCAAGTCGAAGTTCAGTTCCACATCAAAGTTGTAGTCCCTATGACAGGTTGGCATCTCATCAGTATTGACAAACAAATCCAACTCTGGAGTCCTGAAAACAAAAATGCTTTCCCTTTAATATATGCAACTCCTTAAATATATATAGCATTTGGCAAAGCATGACAAAAGTTACTGCTATAGCTGTACAACCAAAAGTAAGCAGTAAATGAAAGCATGTTACAGGGCAGATGGACTCTCTGCCCCTTTACCCTTTTTGACTTAGGCACGAGACACTGATCCAGTTATCGAGGGTTAGATCCTCACGAATAAGGAGAATCAAATAATTATGCTCGTTTGCCTCATCTAGGATAATGACTGAGACATCCCTTATAATAGGACCAAAGTTTTTCTTTGAGCTGCCCCCTTTTCCCTTCTTGATGCAAGGAATTTGAATCTGGTCCTCGTCGTCACTGTCTGGGATCTCATCATTCATACCCTCGTAGTTTGTGATAACCCGTATGTTAGCAAATGGGTCTCGTCCTTCGTATAGGATCTTTTTTTTCCCTTTTTGCTATCACCTTTAGGCTTTAGGGATTTCCTTTCCTCGACTGGTATGATTGGAGGTAATAGCATGGCTGATATCACAGTATGAATATTCCTCATTGGCTTTACAAAGCCATCATCAGTGAGATTCGGTAGCAGTATAGTGGAAGCATGAGCCTTAGGGTGCTTATGTGGGTTCCGACGGTATGACCAGGATGAATAACCCAATCCGGCTCTTCCTGTCTGGCTCGGGATTTGGACTGGACTTGTAATACCTTGCTGATTCTTTCCTAACCCTTCTCCAGGTTGGAAACCCAAAGATACCATCTCTTGGCCCACTGTCATCACTTCAAGGGAGACTTTAGGCTTCAAGGCTGGTGCTCCGATAGGTAGATACTGAGTATCACTCACCTTTAGGGCTTGAAAACTTGCAGGTTCAATCCCTACATCCAGGTTGATCACTCGCATATCTCTCTGTATGCAGACAGTGTATTTTGATTTGGCAGTGATTAGGTTGCCGTTGATAATGTATTTAAGTTATTGATGGAGGGTGGATGGCACTGCCCCTGCCATGTGGATCCATGGTCTGCCCAACAACAATTTGTATCTAGTGGAGATGTTAAACACCTGAAAGGACACATAGAAAGTGTGCGGACCAATCTCTAGTGGAAGCTCCATTTCTCCCATAGCTTGTTGGCGAGATCCATTGAAAGCCCAGATAACCACATGATTGGTTTTGATCCAGTTTGGGTTAATCTTCATTCTCTCCAAGGTGTCGTAGGGACAGATGTTGAGGGATGAACCTCCATCTATAAGCACACCTCCGATCACATACTCGGAAGATATCACTTCTATATGTAATGACTTGCGATGACCCGTCCCTTCTGCAGGTATATCATCGTCGGTGAAAGATATCACATTACTGTTGAAAATGTTTTCTACCACATGTCAAAATTTCTAAGCATCCACGATATATGGCAGATGGGCTTCTTCTAGTACTTTCACTAGAATGTCATGATGCTCCACCTAGGATAGAACCAGATCTAGGATGGATAGTTGCTTGTGTGCGTCTTTCAGGCTTTGCACCACTTTGATTTTATTGTGTCCCATTTTAATGAGGAACTTTTCTATTTTCTCTTCATCCACTTTTTCTTTAGCTTTGATGACTGGTTTGATCACCCACTGAGGCAGGTACAAGGGGTTTTCTTTTGGTACTATGGCAATGTTGTTTGAAGTTGAACCTTCGTCGTTCCCGTAGTTCCATGGGACACTCTTCAGACTGATAACTGGATACTGAGATCAGAAGGTCAAGATTAAAGCCTCGGGTGCGGCCACCTTCACAGGATTTTATGTTTCTTGAACCCCCTTTCCTGGCAGTACTAAGGGTGTGAGGGTTGGTTCGCTGTAACAAGACACAACAGCCACTATATCTTGATTCCATTTAGTGGAAATAAAGAGAGTGTCTTCATCTAGGAGGCCATAATCCTGATTCCCTTTTATCAATTCACCGCTTTCAATCATATTCTGAATCAGGTTACGAAGTGGCCAGCAATCCTCAGTATCATGGCCGGGTGCATTGGAGTGGTACTGACAAGTTTGGTCAGACTTAAAATTCTTGGATCGAGGGTTTAAGGGAGGTAATAAATCTGCAACCATTCCCTCGTTGATTAACATATGGAGGATTTCCTCCATTGGCTGGGTCAGGATGGTGAAATTCCTTTGAAAGACAAATTTCCTACCATCTTGGAAATTCTCCCCTTCGATCATCTTGTCGGTCTGGGATTCATGCTCATGAGACTGGTAATGATCCCTTATGGGAATGGTACTGATCTCCGGTGTGGGAGGACTTATATCAGACTGGCTGGTCTGGTTTATCATCTGTTCGATTTGTTCCTTGATAGACCTAATCTCCTGCTCGATCAAGAATCGTCTTTCCGAGACTTCCCAACTGTCTGGGCTGTTGTTGCTAGATGGAGTTGATTCCCCTACATAACGGAGGTATTTGGATCCTTCTCCATTTCTGGTGTTGATCATGTTGACATTCTCCTCTTTGTGTTGAGGTAATGGATTATCCTACACGTGTGGTTGCTCGGGCTTTGTCACCATAATCTTTTCATTATCAATTAAGTCCTGAATTTTGTGCTTGAGAGACCAACAGTCTTGTGTGTCATGGCCTGGAGATCCAGAATGGTAGGCACACTTCTTTCTTTGGTCGAAATTCCATCCACCAGTATTAGTTGGTGGAAGGAGTTGCACAATCTTCTTCTATGCGGTTAACAATTTCAGCACGTTCTCGAGGGAATCCCTTAACGGGGTGAATGTTCTCCGATGCCTGGCCTCCAGATTTTTTTGAAATGGAGGGTTGGAAGGCTATGCAGGAGCTTGAAAAGGGTTATAACTCCTCCTTTGAACGGGCATATTGTTTGACTCGCCCCTATGATTCTATCCTTGCAATACTAAGGACACTTCTTCATCTTTCTTCTTATGTACCCTCCGGGGATTACTCCCATAATTTTTGGACTGAATATGCTCAGCAACAGCTCTTAAGGCATCCAGATCCTTTATCTTCCTAGATTTCAACCCCATTTCGGCCATCTCACCATGCTTGATCATTTTAGAGAATGGTTTCCCTATGCTTGCTAGGACCCTCTCGTAATATGGAGCTTCTTGAATGTTGATGAAGGTCATGACTATCTTAGTCTCATTCATAGGTGGAATGACTTGTGCCGCAACTTGTCTCCATCGTTGAGCATACTCCCTGAATGACTCAGAACTTTGTTTCTTGATTTTGGTTATTTGGTGTCTGTCTGGAGTCAGCTAGGATTGGAAGCTGCATTGACTGAGGAAGGCATGGGCCAACTTTTCCCAGTTATGAATTTTGGAGTTGTCTAAACGGGCGTACCAGGCTCTAGCCTCTCCGGTCAGACTCTTATGAAATAATTACATTCGAAGTTGCTCATCCTGTGCATAGGATCCGAGTTCTCCAATGAATACTTTTCAGGGAGTGTAGGGGTCTTCTATTCCATCGTATTTTTCAAAATCAGGAGTTCTAAATTTTTCGGGATAACGAGCCCCAGGGAAGATACAGAGGTCTGAATAATTGGCACTGCTAAAGACCCTAGTCCCTTTGATAGACCGGATGGTTTCTTCCATCTGCTGTACTTTCTTCAGAATATCACCAACTTCCTGTTCTTTGTTGAAGGGGGTGATTTTAGGGGTTTTGTTAGTTTTGTCCTGGTTTTGTGGTCCAGGAATCTGAGTATCTGCCTTTTCGGTCTCTTGATTGCCACCTACTACCACCAGGTGTTCCCGGTTCTATGTGAGATTGGGCTTGCTTCCCTTTTAGAGCCTTACTTTGTTCTCTCAGGAAACTGGCCAATTCGACTATATGATTCTTAAGTCCTTCAAACTCTTCCCTAGAGACAGGGGTAGATTTGGGCTGAGCACTGGAAGTTATGTCCGTGGATGGACTTAGTGCTTTCTTAGACTTAGATCTAGTGATATGTATTGGGTTTGTACGAAATTGTGACGTAATCAAATCAAAATTAGAGGAAGCGTGGTATATTAGAGTTTAAAAATTTCTACAAAACCATTACCCAGATCATCCTTTATGCAAATTATTAATTTAAAACGATAAATAAGAAGTTATGGAATCATACCCTTGTAGAACGAAGCTTCCACAGGTACGAGTTCAACTCCTTGTTCTTCGTGATCTCCTTAAATTTTTGGATTAGATTCCTTCCTTTGATCAACGTTAGCCACCCAATTGATTGGCCTCTAGAGGTGATCCACCAAGGAAGATGAATTATCAAAAAAGAGGGAGGTTGGCTTAGTTTTCTATCCTCTATAGAAAAGGAGTACTCTCCAACAATTGGAATTGCATCAACTGATATCTATTATAAAACTCCTCTTATGTAGATATTGGTCAACCCTTTTAATCCTATTAGACATGAGATTTTATTTATTTAATTAAACTCTTTTAATTAATTTAGACTTCCTACCACATTGGGAATAATTAATTAAATTTTATTTAATTAATTTGTCTCCTAATCTTATTAGGAATAAATGAGAGTACTAATATTAAATTAATTACTAAACTCCTTTAGAAATTAAAATAATAATAATTGTACTAATATTAATAAGTCTCCTCTTATTAATTTATATTTAATATTTCCAAAATATTAAATAATAAATATTAAGCTATTTAATTTATTCTATCACCATAGATTAAATTAATTATACTTAATGCATTATAACGATTATGCCAGTATCTTCTTAAATAATTATTCTTCCTTTTATGGTGTGACCCTTTAGGTTCTCCATATTAAACCGGTTGTGAATAAATCAATTAGAACAATTCTAATCTTATTTAAATAAATAAATTAAACTAATAATCTATTTAAATAAATAATATTTATTTTACAATAGGGATAAGCCTCCCTAGCGATCAATGACTTTCCAGATAGTATAGATTTCAACATTAATCATAAAAGAATCTGTGAGTAAATAGTTACCGTACAATTCAATCCTTCCACCATACAATGTTCTAATTAAATATAATACATGAATTTACTGTCAAGTCTTATTTTATTCAATTATATGTATTTCGATTAGAAAATGCACAACTCCAAATAATGCAAATTAGAAACTCTTTTCTAATTTCATTCCACCTTGGCCAAGGATTCTTGGGTTGTCATTTAACGAATCACATAGGACATATCTCCTCTTTTACTAGAGGTGGTAGATTCTTTATTGATCATTCATTATCTCCATATGTAACTCATTATGCCCAAGCATACCCTTTTATATACCCTAAAGGGCTTTAAGGAATAAGTCAAAGTATAATTCATTACATTCAAGATACTATGATGATCTCAAGTCCAAGGATCACTTGTACTACTATCACATTAGGAATTCCTATTGACAGGCGAGTAAAACTACATTAGGTATTTCATAGCGAGTCACGTTCAATGAACTTATTCTCCAATAAGCACATACATACTTGCTTTAGTGTCTCCACACAAATGATCATGAGATCAATCATCCTCATCCAATGAGCAAGCAACATATGTACCAATCTATCCGGATTTACTAATCCCATTTTTAGTAATCCCACGATTGGAAACTATTTTAGTTTTAAAGCTTTCTAAGAATTTAGATCTCATTAGCATGATCATCATCATGATTCTAAAAGCATTGCTTAAAACTATGGGTTATTTACCTATTATAAAAATTGCACCATGTAGATAATTAAATGCCTTTAATAAATGAATGTTTTTATTAATAAATAAATAAGATTTTCTCCAAAGTATGTACTTTATCATCGCACATGATTGGCTTGTATGCGTACTACTTTCAACATGACCAATTTTTATTACCTACAACAAAACGTAGGCGTGTCAATTTCCTGAGAAAGGTAGGGATAGGATGCATGCCATGATGTATTTTTGTGGTTTTTTAATCTTATCCTGCGAAACAGAGGTTAGTTATTTTGATGACAGGATGACAAGATGTATTATAACATGAAATGTAAATTTTTCATTATGATATTTACATTGTTCTTCTTTACATGGGAATTAAAAACTTGACACTGAATATGAAAGAGGAAGGCATGAAAAAGCTTCCCATCGGATTTGGTTAATTAGAGGCTGACATATCTTAGGCTAATCTCGCGGCTTTTTGGCATGAAGGTCCCCAGATCATCGCAATCTACTAGAGGGGAAAATTAATCTGATCTTTCAACTGGATCGAATCTGGGTTGTGCATTTTCATTAGCCCCAGAGACTTAGCCATCCCCAGAGACATTACTTATCACCAACTAGTTTTGCCTCCCAAAGGAGGAATCACACAACATACATTCACATACATCGCGTCTCACCGCTATGCATATGATAACATGGGTGCGAAACACTAATATGGGTGCGAAGCACTAAAAAAGCACGAAAGCATTCATTCACATTCATTCAATGAAAAGACGCAGCATTCACACATTCATTCAATGTAATGGCGCATCATTCACACATACGCAGATATGAATGGGAAATGTTTGAAAATATTTGAACGCGGCCTAAACCCTCTACTGTCCCCAGCAGAGTCGCAACCTATCGACATCGGGAAAAAATCCGCTGGTCAGGTCACAACCCGAATCTTTCTCTCTTCCTAAGTTATGTCTACCCTTACTCTTTTTATTGTGAAAAAGGTTTTGAATGGTTTTTTAGGAAAAGGCTAACATGTATCATGTCGACGATTTGAATGTTTTACAAAGTCGCCAGTTGGTAGATTTGAAATGGTTGTACCAACTCAACTGAGTTTTATTTGAAAGATGCCCAATTGCTGGACACTATCGAAACTTGATCTTTGAAAACAAAGTTTTGAGTTCGGGGGCTTGGTTAAGTTTGGGGAAGGTGTGAGGCACCCCACAACTCTCGTGAAAACACGGTACAACATCTTTTTAATATTTCCCTTTTAAATCTGCAATGTATGTTTGAATGCTGTAAGAAATTGGGCCTACACTTTGATTGGAAGTATGTTTATGCATCGTTGTACCTAGATACGAAGGGTTTGATTTGATTTGCAAAAAGTCTTTGATTTGATTTGCAAAAGTGTTTGATTTAATTTGCAAAATTTCTTTTTTCCAAAAAGGTTATTAAAATGATGTTTTTGAAAGAAGGTTTTTAAACCCTTATGCTAACATAGGAATTGAAGCATAACTATACTTTAGTTTTATCTTTCAGCCTTAAGGCTCTATTTGAATGGTGATTGTCGGGCTGCGAAGCATCCTCGACCACAACATATATACAAGTGTCGGTCTCCTCATGGGCATGATAGCCATCTGAGGGACTCTGACATGACAAATCATATTTTCACTATGTTCAGACCTTAAATTCGGATAATCGTTTTAAGGTCTTTTGTATATATATTTTTATAGAAAAACTGGCACGGTACATTTGTAATGTGGATTTTGTCCATCGTGGGAATCAAATTCTGATCAGTTTAATTATGAATCCCATGATTGCTATGCTCACATAGGGAGGCCAATAAACCTGCACAACTCAAATTTGTACAGAAATATATCCAAATATCGCCAGAACCAAGGATTCATCAGTAAATCCTGGCTCGCACATAGCCGAAGCATCTCGTTCCCACTAGATAGCAATCTAAGGGCCGCGAGGTAGCTTTTATAACTGAAACTAGAAAAATGCTAGATTTAAATAAATCTCTGTCATTCTAGCTTCCTGGTTCTGTTTGGACCTATTTTAAACCGTTTGAAAGCTAGAGTTGGCAAGATTTAAATAAATCTAGTTCGCCCGTAGAAATGTCAGTGCCGATTCATATCAAATGAATATTTAATGCAAAAATTTAATAAAAACGAGTAAAGCAATATATATATGTATATATCATTATATATACAAAAGTTGTAAAGGGCTATGGGTTTTCACACCGGTGCCCGGACTAAAATGTAAATATATATATATATATATATATATATATATATATATATATATAAGTTGTATAAAAGCCACAGAATGATCTAGGCTGAGCAGAATGTAAATATATATAAAAGCAATAAAGGATGATGGGTTTTCACTCCGAGGCCCAGACGGAAATATAAATATATATATATATAAAAGCATAAAAAAGGCCACAGAATGATTTAAGCAGAACTAGAATGTAAATATATATATATATAGACAGAAAAGTAGTCAACTAAGACTGGGAAGATAACCCAGTGTGGTGACTGTTGCTTATATATGCATATATATATATATATATAAAAGTAGTAAACTACCGCAGATTTGACATCCGGGCATGACAGAATTGAAAATTTAGTATATATACAGTTAAATATATACAAAAAAGGCCAAACCCGGATTGGAAAGATAACCCAGTCTGGCGAAGTTGCTCAATACCAAGATGCAAGTATATAAAAGCTGCTGAAAGTGACGGATCATCAATCTGAGTTGTAAAAATACCAGAAAATTCGTTTAGGTACTAAAATGTACCAAAAGTAAACAAAAACGGCCACGGAACTGAGTTTCGGGCATATTTAGAAAATGAAACTTGATATGCAAGTGTATAAAAGTGCGAAGAAGTAATAATAACTTTCTGATCGTAAAAATATTCAAAATGAATTGCTACACGGGCTTTTTGCCAAATCGTAGGCTTTAAACATCCAAATCTACCAGTTATTTTCTGATATGTGGTAGTATGTGGGTATATCTACGTGTTAGAGTCAAAAAATTTGGGTTTGGAAGAGAAGAAAATGGTTGCAAAAACAAACGGGCAGGGGTTTAGAGCGTTTTTCCTTTTTTTTTAAATGAGCTGGGGGTCACCACTTATTTATAGTTCCAAGAGCCTCCAATCTACCTGCTGCTACCTCAAGTAGACGTGCGGCACCACATGGCTTGGGCCCCATAGCAAGTTCTATTATCTCGAAGTACGTGCACTCCGAGCAACACAAGGTCTGATTCGAAACTTCCTAACTTTTGATCGAAGCGTCCGTTTGAGGCGTGTTATACCTTTTCGGAAAGCCCCCGTCGAGAGTGTCACAATGACATGGGATAAAACATTTTTCACGTTAAGGAAGATGGGTTCATAACCAGGTCTTCGATTCCCCCGCAATTTGTCCGTTGAGCTGTCTTACGCTGTTTGCACTCGGGATCATTGTTATGGTTCGTTCTGACCTTGGTTGCATCAATTCAGCTTAAGTTTGACCGAATCAGCATAGAGTTGGCAAAATAACTATTTTGCCCCTCCCGAGGTTGCCTTCAAGGTCAGCATGTCCTTCGGCTGACTTCCCAGGGTTGTTTCCAAGGTTTGGATCCCATTCGAGTCTATTCATCCTCAGTGTTGTCTCTGAGGCTGACTTGGTCTCTCCAAGTTTTCCTCTAGACAAGTTATGATGCTTTTGGATTTTTTTCGAAGTTAACCTGACCTCCCAGGTTGAGACCGGGGCCGACCTGTACCTCCCGGGTTGAGACCGGGGATGACCTGTACCTCTCGGGTTGAGACCGGGGCTGAATTGATGGCCCGATATTGAGATCGGGGTTGATTTGATGGCCCGGTATTGAGACCTTAGTTGATTTGATGGCCCGGTATTGAGAACGAGGTTGATTTGATGGCGCGGTTATGAGAACGGGGTTGATTTGATGATCCGGTATTGAGACCGAGGTTGATTTGATGGCCCGATATTGAGATCGGGGTTGATTTGATGACCCGGTATTGAGATCGGGGTTGATTTGACGGCTCGGTATTAAGACCGGGGTCGATTCAAAAGACAAGTTTGCCCTCCTATAATGTTAGTAACAGGGAAACGAAATTTTGAGTGTCTACAATACTCTCTCTCTCTCTCATATATATTCCTAGGAAGATTAGAAGGCTAATTAATTAAAAGAGTTTAATTATTCCCAATAGAATTGGGAAGCCTAATTAAATAAAGGAGTTTAACTAATTAATATGAAATCCTAATCCTAAATTATTTAGGAGGGTTACCTACATCTATAAATAAGAAAGTCTTATTATGGAACAAGGTGAGACATTTTTAATTCCAAGAGTTGGGAGAGCACTCCTTTTCTAGAGAGAAGGAAACTGGGGTTTAGCCAAACACCTTTCTTCTTGATTTTTTATTCTTTCTTGGTGGATCACCTCTAGAGGCCAAACACTTGGGTGGCTTGATGAGTGGGTTTCATACCCTACGAATCGGTAGTCGTTATAGCTTGATTCTGAATATTTTCAATTAATTTGCCTATCATTTCTATTAAGTTACACGTTTATGTGCAGGGAATGAAATGGAGGTGAAAGTAGCTTTATAAGGATGAATTTGCATGTTATATGTCTATTCTTTAATGTGTACTCTTTTTATTGTGTGGCTAAATATACTCATTAATTTTTATTTTTATTTTAGGTACGCTTGGAAATAAATCATTAGGGATTATTAAAGCTTCCTAGTGATATGGGTTTCCTGACAATGATAAATTGGAGGTGAGCAGCAGGAACGGGACGGAATCAGCATAATATTAAGTGGGCCCACTGTCGCATCAGGTTGAGAAGAAAAGTTGGAACAAGTCAACATAAGCATGCAAATTCCGGCTGGGCAGTAGTGAATCCCGCTGGGGCGGGTGATAGAAATTAATTACTGAAACTAAAAACATTTAAAGATCATAATTAATCTCAAAACTTTATGAACTAAACATATTTATAATAATCCCATGATGAAACAATAGAAGAGAAAGAACATAGCGGAAGCGTACCAGATTCCATAATATTGTTTGATCAAACGGGTTAAGATCTTCCAATTGATGCGTAATTTTATTTTAGAAGTGAATTTCTCTGTTGATGGGGATACAAAGAGAACTGAAAAAATATATACGCTCAATTGGGGACCATGACCCCATTATAAAGAAAACTGTCGTGTGAAGAAACTGCCTATGGCGGTTATTATCTTTTAGTATTTTTTTAAATTGGCCCCTCATCAATTTAAAAATACAAGTCCGATCTCTACACATTAATTCCATGACAAACATACCCTTAAGCCTACTTAAAACTTAATTAGATCACTTAAATTTAGGCCTATACATGATAACACACATTAATAATATACATGTGTGGTCCCAATTAAGATTAATAAAAAATTAATCCAACAATCTCCCACTGGACCACATATGTATTCTAAGAAATGTGTTTATCTTTAGTGAGCTCCTGAAATTTGTTTTTATGTTCTGAAGGGTATCCAAACAATCTCGTCCATTAGCTACATCAATATAGGATCAAAGAGGTCTTCATTACAATAACTGTAATTGGACCTAACAATGGTCTCATATGCCAACATAGCTAAATAACATAGATCAATCATGGATGTATAGCATGGAAATTACATGTAATGTGATTCACACATGCCTATTTCCAACTGGTCCTACTTAATTAACTATAGTGAGATCAATACTTCAATATACTTAATAGAGTGTAGTAAACTGAATACTTTAATTCTGCAGAAAATATATAAATAAAATCTGTAGTTTTAACATAAAGCAATAATCCAAATACAAACTCCCACTAAACTAAAGTATCCTCAAATAGAATAACACCCATATGAGCAGTGTGCTCGTGAAAGACATTTGGTGATAATCCTTTTGTGAGCGGATCCGCTATCATGGAGTTTGTTCCAATGTGCTCTATGGAAATCTGTCCATTCTGCACTCTTTCTTTCACAACGAGAAACTTGATTTCAATGTGCTTTGACTTTGTCGAGCTTCTGTTGTTATTGGAATATAATACCGCTGATTTATTGTCACAATATAATTTTAATGGTCTTTCAACACCCTCCAAGATTCGCAGCCCAGTAACAAAATTTCGCAACCATATTCCATGATTTGAAGCCTCATAACATGCTACAAACTCTGTAGCCATGGTAGACGAAGCAACGAGCGTCTGTTTTGCAGACCTCCACGAAATCGCTCCACCAGCCAACAAGTAAACATAGCCTGAAGTGGATCTCCAGCTATCTTGGCATCCAGCAAAATCAGAATCGGAATACCCAATGATCTCTAACCGATCCAATCTCTTATATGTGAGCATATAATCTTTTGTTCTCTGTAAATACCTCATAACCCGTTTGGCTGCCTTCCAATGATCCATGCCAGGGTTACTTAAATATCTGCCTAACATGCCAACTATGAACGCAATATCCGGACGCGTACATACTTGAGCATACATTAAACTCCCTACAGCCGATGCATAGGGAATCTTTTGCATTTCTTTAATTTCAAGGCTATTCTTCGGGCATTGACTGAGACTAAACTTGTCTCCTTTAGCGACCGGGGTTTTACCTGATTTGCAATTTTGCATGTTAAACCTATTGAGAACTTTCTCAATATAGTTCCTTTGTGACAATCCCAATATACGCCGAGAACGTTCTCGGTGTATCTCAATTCCTAATACAAAAGAAGCATTACCAAGATCTTTCATTTCAAAGTTCTTTGATAGAAATCTCTTGGTGTCATGCAACATGCCTATGTCATTTGTGGCAAGTAATATGTCATCGACATATAAAATCAGGAAAATATGTTTACTCCCACTGAATTTGTGATACACACAATTATCAACAACATTTGTTTCAAAACCATATGAAACAATGACTTGATGAAATTTGAAGTACCACTGACGAGATGCCTGCTTTAGTCCATAAATGGATTTTGTCAATTTGCAAACCATATTCTTTGGGTCTCCAGACACAAAGTTTTCTGGCTGCATCATATAAATTGTTTCTTCAATGTCACCATTGAGAAACGCTGTTTTGACATCCATTTGATGTAACTCAAGGTCAAAATGTGCAACAAGTGCCATAATTGTCCGAAAAGAGTCTTTCGAAGAAACCGGAGAAAAAGTCTCTTTAAAGTCAATTCCTTCCTTTTGAGTAAAGCCTTTAGCCACAAGACGTGCCTTATACCTCTCCACATTACCATTTGAATCCCTTTTGGTTTTAAATATCCATTTGCAACCTACGGGTTTAGCACCATATGGTAATGGAACAAGTTCCCAAACTTTATTATCTTGCATAGACTTGTACTCTTCATTCATGGCTTCAATCCAATTTTGAGAGTTAGAACTTTGCATGGCTTGCCAGAAATTAATTGGATCATCTTCCGACATTCCACTTTCTACCTCCTGTTCTTGAAGATATACGATATAATCGTTTGAAATTGCAAATTTTCTTTCTCTCGTGGATCGCCTTAATTGCTCAGATTCTTGAGGTTGTTGAGTCACAGGTATAGAAACCTGCACATTGTCAAAAATAGTAGTAGGAATTGAGATTTCTCCTTCTTCCTCCTGAAAGACAATGTTCCGAACTTGATTTCTTCCCCCAAACTCAACATCCTCAAAGAACGTTGCAGTTCCCGTCTCAAAAATTGACCTACTAATGTGATCGTAAAACTTGTAACCCCGTGATCGTTCTGCATAGCCAATAAAGTAGCTGCTAACAGTTTTGGAGTCCAATTTCCTTTCATGAGGCTTATAAGGCCTTGCTTCAGCAGGACATCCCCAAACACGTAAGTGCTTTAGACTAGGCTTTCGCCCAACCCAAAGCTCATACGGTGTTTTTGCAGCCGCTTTTGTTGGCACCCGATTAAGGATATAAGTTGCTGTCTTTAGAGCCTCACCCCAGAGTGACTCTGGTAAAGTAGATTGACTAATCATACTTCTTACCATATCTTTAAGAGTCCGGTTTCGTCTCTCAGATACACCATTCATGCTAGGCGACCCTGGCATAGTGTACTGGGGGACGATTCCACATTCCTCTAGGTATTTAGCAAACGGTCCCGGACATTGTTCACCTGAGCCGTCATATCTGCCGTAATATTCACCACCACGGTCAGATCTGACGCTCTTTATCCGTTTGTTGAGTTGTAACTCAACTTCGGCCTTAAATTTTTTGAACACATCCAAAGACTGTGATTTTTCATGTATAAGAAATAGGTAACCATATCTAGAATAGTCGTCTATGAATGTTATGAAGTATTGTTGACCATTCCAAGAAGCTGTAGGGAATGGACCACAAATATTCGTATGTATTAATTCTAAGACGTCCGTAGTTCGATTGGCACCTATTTTCTTCGTTTTAATCTGTTTTCCCTTGATACATTGAATACATACATCAAAGTCGGAAAAATCAAGGGAGTCCAAAATCCCATCAGACACAAGACGCTCAATTCTAGATTTAGAGATGTGACCTAGGCGTTTGTGCCATAATGAGGCTGAATTTTCTTTATCTAATTTTCGTTTAGTACCCCGTGTTTCCACATGCAAGGTTTCATTGTAAGATGAAATAGTTTCCAGCAAATATAGATTATCAAAAAAATTAAGTAAACCGGTACCAACTACATTCGAATTAATAGACAAATTGAAATTCTTATTTCCAAAAGAACAATAATAACCGAATTTGTCCAATGCAGAAATAGAAACTAAATTTCGTCTAAATGACGGTACAACAAAAGTGTCTTTTAAATCCAAATAGTAACCAGTACTTAACAACAATCTAAAATGCCCTATTGCCTCCACCTCCACTGATTTGCCATCACCCACATAGATACGTCTTTCAGCATCAGTTGGCATTCGGGAGTGCAGGCAACCCTGCATAGAAACAGAAATGTGAGTAGTAGCACCAGAATCTACCCACCAAGTGTTTCTTGGTACTGAAGTTAAATTAATTTCAGAACAGACCAAAACATGAAATGTACCTTTCTTTTCACGCCAAGCGGCAAATTTGGTACAATCTTTCTTTTTATGTCCGGGCTTACCACAAAAGAAACAACCATTTTCAGCCTTTTAATTCTTTTGCCCCGGGCCCTTAGAAACATCAACTTCTTTTCCCCTATCTTTCCTTTTGCCCTTGCCTTTAGAGGTTCTTGCCAAATGAGAACTTTCGGTCCTATCTTGTTTCAATCTTTCTTCCTCTTGCACACAAAATGAAATGAGCTCATTGAGAGTCCATTTCTCCTTCTGGCAGTTGTAACTTACTTTAAACTGACTGAATTGTGCAGGAAGAGAAATTAGGATCAAATGTACGAGCATATCATCCGATAAATCAAGCTTTAGTGCCTTAAGCTTTGAAGCAAGATGAGACATCTCCATGATGTACTCCCTGACATTACCTTTGCCCTTGTACTTCAGTGAAATCAAGCTTGCTAAAAGCGTGCTTGTTTCAGCCTTATCGTTTTTAACAAAACGGTTCTGAATTTCCAAAAGAAACTCAATGGCTGTGATATTGTCATTTGTAATTGCACCTCTAAAGGCTTCTGGAATACCACGCTTCATGATCATCAGACTTAGCCTGTTCGAACGGTCCCACTTTTCAAAGTACCCAATTTCTTCGGGAGTACTTTCTGCAGTGAGGTCATTCGGTTTCGGCATTCTTAATGCCAAGTCTATGTCCATGCAGCCAATAACAATTAATATGTTCTCTTTTCAGTCCTTAAAGTTTGTTCCATTTAACATTGGAACATTATTCATGTTAGCAGATATTGCAGTAGTAGACATTAAAGCTGAATAGACAACAAATATATAAAAAAAAATATTAATAAACTACTTATGTTCACATTAAATAAACAAATAAACAATCTTTAAATTGATTAATTTTATGACAACATCTCAAGATACCTAGCACAACATTAATATCATGCCTTTGGACAGTGATATTAATTGTAATTGGTAATCTTGTTGTAATGACTAAACATTGACAATAAATTATGTCAAATAATAAATCCATGTTTGCATGAATTCATTATTCACATTTGATGACCTCAATAATTATCACATGTTTATCATCACAAGTATGTATGAAATTCGGCCAAATATGAACCCCTCTTTGGATTAGTTAATATTCGCATGAATTATACATACATGAACATCTAAACATTCCATATTAACAAGAGAGGTCACTTTGGTGACATTTTGTTTAATTTTTTTATTTTATTTTTTATTTTTTAGAATGTTAGACAGTTGATATGAATCGAAGACGTTCCATGAAATTATTCAAATTTAAAAATAAAAATAAAAATAATAAAATTCTTAATATTTAATATGAACATAAAATTTCTAATAATTTGGTCACGATGAACAAATTACATATGAATGATAAACCGAAGTTGAGTTAATAAAATTCTGAATATTTAATCAAAATATTTTATTCAAACGAGGCTGCACAGACTCCATACCAGACTCCATACAATTCAGATTCAGAATTAAATGTCAACCCACAATTCATGATTTAGACCCCAAAAGCAATAATCAGTTTCATTTTTACTAGTTTTTCATAAACAGTAAAATCAGGATCATATGTACGGTATATATATATATATATATATATATATATATATATATATATATATATATATATATCCTGTTTAGGATCATATATAACTAACATATAGGATCTGGCGCAAATCACAAAGCAGGTTTCGCCATTTTTTTATTTTTATTATTTTTATTTTTTTTTTAAAATCTTCAAAATTCATTAATTCTCTATGAATCAAACATGGGTGCTCTAATACCAATTGATAGAAATTAATTACTGAAACTAAAAACATTTAAAGATCATAATTAATCTCAAAACTTTATGAACTAAACATATTTATAATAATCCCATGATGAAACAATAGAAGAGAAAGAACATAGCGGAAGCGTACCAGATTCCATAATATTGTTTGATCAAACGGGTTAAGATCTTCCAATTGATGCGTAATTTTATTTTAGAAGTGAATTTCTCTGTTGATGGGGATACAAAGAGAACTGAAAAAATATATACGCTCAATTGGGGACCATGACCCCATTATAAAGAAAACTGTCGTGTGAAGAAACTGCCTATGGCAGTTATTATCTTTTAGTATTTTTTTAAATTGGCCCCTCATCAATTTAAAAATACAAGTCCGATCTCTACACATTAATTCCATGACAAACATACCCTTAAGCCTACTTAAAACTTAATTAGATCACTTAAATTTAGGCCTATACATGATAACACACATTAATAATATACATGTGTGGTCCCAATTAAGATTAATAAAAAATTAATCCAACAATTGGAGGTTAGTGAAGAAACTCCCCGCCGGGGCGGGGAGGCAGCAATAGAAAGGCTGGTTTTTCATTCATGAGAGGGATTTTTGACTAAGCTGGTCTTCTTTTTCTATTGTCACACGAATTGATACAAGGAGGCATAATTCGTGGGCTGCATTTGTTTATTGATAGCATGATAAGTGGGGTAACCGAACCTGATAGGAAGTGTGCCAGCTTCTGACTAGGACACGGGTGTGGTCAAGCTGCTCAATTTCCTATGCTGAATTGAAGAGGAGAGATAGTGGGCTTTAGATATTAGAATGAAGAAAAGGGCTTGACCTATTGAAAATAGGAGTTTTTAAGGATACATATAGAAAAGCTTAAGGTGATATATATATATATATATATATATATATATATTAGATAGAGTCCAAGATAAAGGAGGAGACTTAACCTGATATGGGGGGAGCCGCGTAGGAGTAGATACTATATTATATATTATATAGTTAGTAGGCGGATGGCATGACTCCTTTCTTTTTCGGATTGTGGGTTATCAATTGTAATAATAAGTGGGTTGAACATAATATATATAAAGGAGACCGAGACAACTTGAAATATTATTATAATTGTGGATCTGAACTTGAAAAGGATAATTGAAGCAGAGCGTGATCGGATGAACACGGAGCAATTTGGAGAAAGTAACGACAGGAGTTTTATATTCCTATTTTTCTCAATCCAGATTATCTTTGTATTCGTTATGATTAGTACTCTGTGGATCATGGATTTTATTTCATTCGTTATGAACTAATTATTTATTTAAGCCTATAACGGATCTTATTATGTAATGGAGGATTAATTATTTTTAAATCCAGTTTATGGAGGTTATTCCCACGATATTCTCTATGTGTGTGATTAATTTATATAATTGTCTGATCAACGATTATTCTGTTATTTCTTATGAACATGTGAAGGAACATAGGAGATTAGAACTGGCCATAGTGACATATGTTTGTGAATTCCGCATAGATGGAATTTGTGATTCGTGTTTAGGATAGATGTATTCCTTTACGCCATATGTAATCTGAAAGGGAACTTGGTAATAAATTCTAGTTAATTGTAATTCACATAGAAATATAGTGAATTAGTTAATTGGGATGTCTTATTTGAATCTATCATATGTGGATACAAATAAATACGGATATTATGCATCGTGAGGTGGTTTTATCTACATTAGTGTTTTCAATTAATAACCTGGGGGTAATTGAAATCAACTGGGGACAAAAGATATTATCTGAAGTGAAATAATAGTAGGCTTAATTCTCTCAATTCTGTTAAAATCTCGATTTAGTGTGCGGTTACTGTCTCTATTACTTTAGTTATAGAAGAACATATCTTTTTGCTGATAGTTTGATAAAGTTGAAATACTCTAAAATTGGTACTTGTTCGATTAAATAGTAATTATTGTCTTTGTGGGTACGATCTTTGATTTATCACTGTATTACTTGTTGACCACGTACACTTGCGTATTGCGCGTAGAAAATACCCAACAAGTTTTTGGCGCCGTTGCGGGGGACAGTAATTGCGTTTATTACTTACAATATCGATTTAAGTAGATCAATTTTAATTAAACATATATATATATATATTCTTATTTTTTGTTTGTTTGGATATTTCAGGTACTTTCGATTAGTGCATGCAAACTAGATCGAAGAAACCAGAGTTGTTGCCCTTTGAGGACGATATCGACAAATAGTTTCGGGGGTTAACTGAGTGGATTGCAAAGAATCGAGAGGAATTTGAAATACCCAGAACAAACATGGCGGACCAGCAACAGGAAGACAAACCAATGAAGGATTATCATATACCAAAAATCTCAGAAATTCATTCAAGTATAGCCAGGCCAGCAATTAATGCAAATAACTTTGAGATTAAGCCTGGAAAAATACAGATGGTGCAGAACACGTGTCAGTTTGGGGGTCTTCCGAATGATGATCCGAATGATCATATCTTCACTTTTATAGAAATCTGCGACACATTCAAATGCAATGGAGTGTCAGACGATGCACTCAAGCTGAGGTTATTCCCATTCTCGCTCAGAGACAAGGCGAAAGCTTGGCTACATTCTGAACCACCGGAGTCAATTACGACATGGAATGATCTAGCACAGAAATTTTTGGCCACGCTCTTCCCACCATCAAAGATACACAAGATAAGGTCGGAGATATCTACATTTGAACAGTATCAAGGGGAGCCACTGTATGAAGCACGGGAAAGATACAAAGAATTGTTGAGGAAGTGCCCTCATCACGGATTTCCACCATGGATGCAGTTGAGTAATTTTTATAATGGAGTATCGAGTCAGATACGTTCTAGCATTGATGCAGCGTCATAGGGAGCTTTTCTGACGAAGAAATTTGAGGACGGATGGGCATTGATAGAAACGATGGCTTTGAATGGGTACCAATGGCCGATTGAAAGATTGACTCAGCCCACAGTAGCGGGTGTTTTGCAAGTGGATAATTCGACAGCTATATTGGCACAATCGGCTTCGTTATAAAAGAGTATTGAGACCATGACAAAGGGAAACATGCAGCAGGTAGCAGTCGTATGCGAACTTTGTGCAGGAGAACATCCGATTAAACAGTGTGCAATCAACCCAGCTGCAATTAATTATGTGGGTAACTATAATAGATCAGCCAACACATACCAGAATACATACAATCAAGGGAACAAAAACTACCCGAACTTCTCATGGAGCAACACACAGAATCAACAACAGGCTCCACGACAACCATACCCTCCTGGTTTTTAGAATCCGCAACAACAGGCACCACCACAACAGGATGAAAAGCTAGTTTGGGAAGAAGCTATAGCCAGAGTCAGAACAGAAAATGAATTGGCGAGGAAAGAGACGAAGGCTCTTGCGGCGGACATGAAGAATCTAATGATTCAAATGGGACAGATAGCAAGTGCAATGAATAATTGGCCCCAGGGATCGTTGCCTAATGACACCGAGAAGAATTCGAAGCGAGGACATGAGCAATGTCAAGCAGTGACACTCAGGAGTGGAAAACAGCTCGATGAATTAGAGTTGGAAAAGCCGGTAACCGAAGAGCAAGTTGGAACCAGTAAGGAACAAACAAGGGAAAAAGAGGCAAGAGAAAAACCAGCAGAAAAGGAACAAGTGGTTACACCAGTAGTCTACCAGTCACCGCCGTTTCCACAAAGGCTCCACAAACAGAAATTACAACAACAGTTCACAAAATTCCTAGAAGTGTTCAAGAAGCTGCAAATAAATATACCGTTTACGGAAGCATTAGAACAGATGCCCAGTTATGCCAAATTTATGAAGGATATTCTTTCAAAGAAAAAAAGACTAGAGGACTTCAAAACTGTGGACCTGACAGAAGAATGTAGTGCAATTCTGCAAAAGAAGCTTCCACCGAAGTTGAAAGATCCGGGTAGTTTTACCATTCCATGCACTATAGGAAGTGTAACCTTCAACAAATGCCTTTGTGATTTAGGTGCCAGTATTAACCTTATGCCACTATCAGTTTACACTCAGCTAGGATTACCGGCACCTAAATCCACCAACATCTCCCTACAATTGGTGGACAGATCAGTAACGGGTGAGTTCGGTCCAATGTGTGCCGAAAAAGGGTGGTATGACAGTGGTGAA
Source organism: Panax stipuleanatus (assembly GCA_020205555.1). Lineage (NCBI taxonomy): Eukaryota > Viridiplantae > Streptophyta > Magnoliopsida > Apiales > Araliaceae > Panax > Panax stipuleanatus. The sequence continues at coordinate 60,788,714 of CM035126.1, read as the reverse complement.
GAACTGAAAATAATAAGTTAATACTGACAAGAACAGTAACTGGCTGGAGAGTCTGCATGGATTATAGAAAATTGAATATGGCGACTAGAAAGGATCATTTCCCCTTGCCTTTCATTGATCAGATGTTGGACAGATTAGCCGGACATGAATATTATTGCTTATTGGACGGGTATTCCGGTTACAACCAGATCGTCATTGCACCAGAGGATCAAGAAAAGACGACATTCACATGTCCATATGGCACCTTTGCCTTTAGAAGGATGTCATTCGGACTGTGCAACGCACCGGCAACATTCCAGCGATGCATAATGGCAATATTTTCAGATATGGTGGAGCAAAGTGTTGAGGTCTTTATGGACGATTTCTACGTCTTTGGAGAGTCGTTTGATAAATGCCTCAAAAATCTGGTATTGGTTTTGAAGAGGTGTGTGGAAAAGAACCTGGTGCTCAACTGGGAGAAGTGCCACTTTATAGGTCCAAGAGGGGATAATTCTTGGCCACAAAGTCTCAGGAAAAGGGTTGGAAGTCGACCGAGCAAAGATAGAAATAATTGAAAATCTACCACCGCCGACATCGGTAAAGGGTATTCGGAGTTTTCTCGGTCATGCTGGATTCTACAGACGGTTTATCAAGGACTTCTCAAAAATCACTAAACCACTCTGCAGTCTATTAGAAAAAGATGTACCATTCAAATTTGATGAAGACTGTCAAGTGGCCTTTGAGCAGTTAAAGAAAAAGTTGACCACGACCCCCGTAATAATAGCACCTGATTGGACCAAGCCCTTCGAACTCATGTGTGATGATAGTGATTCTGCAGTTGGAGCCGTACTAGGATAAGGACAGGATAAAATCTTTCATGCCAACTACTATGCAAGCAAGACCTTAACGGATGCACAATTAAACTACACTACCACGGAAAAAGAACTACTTGCGGTTGTGTATGCCTTTGACAATTTTCGTTCATACTTGGTGGGAAATAAGGTGGTGGTGTCCACCGACCATTCAGCCATCAGGTATTTAGTTGAGAAGAAAGACGCAAAGCCAAGGCTTATCCGTTGGGTGTTGCTACTACAGGAATTTGACCTGGAAATCAAGGATAGAAAGGGAACAGAAAACCAGGTGGCTGATCACCTCTCACGACTTGAGAACCCAAAGGAGGATGAAATAGACAAGTTAGCAATCAATGAGCTATTTCCTGACGAGTAACTATTTTCGATAAACGACGAGTTTCCATGGTATGCGGACTTCGCCAATTACGTAGTCAGTAACGTCCTCCCACCATACTTGTCCCGTCACCAAAAGAGAAAATTCTTACACGATGTAAAGTGGTACATGTGAGACAAACCATACTTGTTCCGCCAATGTGCTGATAAAATGATCCGGCGATGTATACCGGAGAGTGAAGTGGAGAGTATCCTACAGGCGTGTCATGCATCACCATATGGGGGACACTATGGGATTGATCGCACAGCAGCAAAAGTTCTACAATCAGGATTCTACTGGCCCACGTTGTTCAGAGACACACATCAATGTGTGAAGAATTGTGATAGATGTCAGATAGTGGGGAATATATCAAAACGGAATGAAATGCCATTAAACATGATTTTAGAAGTCAAGGTTTTCGACGTATGGGGGATCGATTTTATGGGACCCTTTCCATCTTCATTCAACAATCTGTACATCCTCTTGGCCATAGATTATGTCTCGAAATGGGTTGAAGCAGTGGCATTACCGATAAATGATGCAAAAGTGGTGTTAAGGTTCCTGCAAAAGAATATATTCACTCGGTTCGGAACCCCACGAGCAATCATTAGCGATGAAGGGAGCCACTTCTGTAATAAATACTTCACTGCTCTTGTGGCAAAGTATGGGGTCAAACATCGGATAGCCTACAACCTATCACCCGCAAACAAGTGGACAAGCGGAGGTGTCCAACCGGGATGTTAAAAGAATTTTGGAGAAAGTTGTAAATCCAAATAGAAAGGATTGGTCAGTAAAGTTAGACGATGCTTTGTGGGAGTATCGGACTGCCTACAAGACTCCAATAGGCATGTCTCCTCATCAACTCGTCTACGGGAAAACATGTCACTTGCCGGTAGAACTCGAGCATCGAGCGTATTGGGCAATCAGAAAGTTGAATTTCGATCTGTCAGCAGCAGGTGAGAAGCGGTTATTACAACTCAATGAACTAGACGAATTTCGCCTGCAGGCGTATGAGAATTCAAAGTTGTACAAGGAGAAGGTGAAGAAATGGCATGATCAGAAAATAATGCACCGCCAGTTTGAACCAGGTCAATCTGTATTGTTATTCAACTCTCTATTGAAGTATTCCCTGAAAAGCTGAAGTCTAGATGGTCAGGACCATTCACAATAAAGACGGTATTCCCGTATGGCGCCGTTGAATTATTCACCAAAGAATTAACCGAAACATTTAAAGTTAACGGTCAACGGTTAAAGCATTACTGGGGCGAAAAAATTGATTGCCAAGCAACCACGGTCGACTTGGCCGAACCAAAATGAAACAACAAAGGAGTCAGGCTAAAGACTTAAAATTAAGCGCTTGATGGGTGGCAACCCATCGGTTATTTCATTTTATTTTTATTTCGCATGAATATCATTTAATAGGGTAAAACTATTTAATACTTAGAAACCTTCCTTCATAATATATGTCTAATAAAATTTCATGTTGTGTATGGATACAGGTCACACGAATTATGATTTGAACCTGGCATCAAGGTGGGGTCACTTATTCACTTAAAGGGAATAAAAGAATTTTAACTTCCAGATGAATCAAGGAATAATACAATAAGCAAAAGAAAGGGGAGAAAACGGATTTAAGGGAATAAGAAAAATTTGGCTGCCAACACAGGACAACCCGCTGGGGCGGGTGGAAGAGTAATAAATTTCTACTGGGGCGGCTCTTAAATATTGCCGGACAAAAGGATATCCCGCTGGGGTGGAAATCAACAAGCATTATCCCCCGCTAGGGCGGGTACACAAAACCTGCAATACACTCCAATTCCGTCCCACTACCCAAATCCTCACATACCCACTACATCTCCAATAATCCTATCACCCCACTACATCCCCCCCACTACCCTAACCACTATCGAATTACCATCCCCCATGACTCCCCACTATCATATCATCCAATCTCTCAAAAAATCTACCTTAGCAACAATCAAATTCTAAACTCAACTTATCTCTCCAATACCCACTACGTCCCCCACTATCTTATCCCATCTCCACCCTAAATCCTTAACCAACCCCACGAAATCCCCAAAACACGGATCCCCCAATTACTTCCCCACAAATTTGCGAATCCCAACCCACCATCCGACCTTATCTAGCCGAATTTCAAGGATATTGCATTCAATATTGACGCTTAGTCATACAGTCCACTACATCCGAATTGAATGCAATACTAAGGTAATGGTTTTTATTGTTCAATTGGGTAAAAAGAACACTTGGAAATTCTGTTTGGATTGGATAAGTGCTTGTGAAGAATGGGTGGTTCATTGTTATATTATAATTGATTGCTTGGTGGAGTAGCAAAATTTGGGGAAATCAGAGTATGCAACTTCACTCAACATCATGCCAAGGGCCAATCGCACACCAAGTGTTTGACGAAAGTCATGAACAATAATTCTATCGCAATACTTAAGAGTGTGCACAATTCCATCATGCCACCACGCCCACAGAATAAGCAAAAGGGGGAAGGGTCCTCATCCGCTGTCGTTCCACCATTCGATAGAAAAAAATTTCGGAACGCGGCCGCCGCCGAACATTTTGAGTATGTGTCAGGAAAAGCCATCATCCCATAACGTGGACTTAGACCGGATCCCATAGATGGCGAAATGCACAGGTAAATCAATGAACGGCTTTGGCACTATTTCACACAACAGCCTAAACCAGCAGTGGTAGCAGTAGTGATAGAACTCTATGCCAATGCGGAGAGCGTCCCTCCATATAGAGCTTTTGTAAGAGGCAAAATGGTCGATTTCAGTCCCGAAGCAATCAATGCCTTCTTCAATATCACACCGCCTGCTATGTGTCAGTACACTCAGATGTGAGACGCCGGGAAGACTACGATTGGCTTATTAAAGAAATATGCAAGCCGGACACTGTCTGGGTAAAAGATAGTCGAAAAGGTATTATCATCCCGACCTCCACTTTGAACAAATATGGGAAAGTCTGGTATTCTATCCTCTGTGCTAAACTACTACCCTCAACGCACACCAGCGATATCACTAAAGAGAAAATCTCACTATTGTATGCGATTGTCAAAGATCTTAGCATCAATATTGGGACGGTTATAAACTTTTCAATTCGCCGGTGTTTGCAAGGAGGAATACCCGGAGGATTATCACACCCATCCTTAATCACTGGGTTGTGTTTACAAGCAAGGGTAGTCTGGACACCGAATGAGCCAGTCCAATCACCTTCGATGGTTTTGGATTCTAAGCTGATCAATAGATTTGAGTCATGGACTGGAGCTCCGGCAAATCCTCGTGGCCTCGGGTTTATAGTTTCTGACGCGAAAGAGGAGGCTCGAGGTGAGGAAAATCGGATGTCCGACGAGGAATTGAAACCACAAGCATCGTCCACATCGACAACTGCCTTGTTTAGACGCCTTCAGCGAAGAATTGACCGCACAGCGGAGCGACAGAATCACATGTTCGCTACACAAAACACTTTTAATGCCGTTCTTGCTGAGGCTTTCTCCCGCCTCTACACCGCCACTGGTCCACCCCAGTTCCCTGCCCCACAGCCGATCCCGCCATACCCACCATCTGACTCAGACATCGAGGAGGAGGCCGACCCTAATGTTTGACTAAATAGGGAAATCCTCTACACTTAAATTCTATATGTTTCACAATGAGGGCATTGTTTCATTTAAGTTTGGGGGTGTGTTTGGTTAGCATGTGCATGAATGGTTAGAATAGGTATAGTTGCATAGTAGGTTCATTAGAATTTGTATAGTAGAATAGTTTAAGTTTCTATGCTTATCGAAAAGAAAAAAAATGAAAAAACATAAAAGACCAAAAAGAGTTTGTAATTAGGATTGTATGAGTCAGTATGTTAGTGGTAAGAAATAACTTTAGCCTGTGATGAGACTGGACTTACATAAGAATATAAACATAATGATAACCAGAATGTTGATGTGTATTCAATCCTTTGCATGATTTCTTACCTGTTTGACATTGATGCACCGGTTAGCACAATAAGACACAAATTTAGTCAACTCAGTTCGAATAGTCACATAATTGTCGTCTTGAATAGAACTTAGGTTTTAATGAAGGGAATTTAGTGAACTGGTAGAAGTGACTGAGATTAGACTAAAACATAAGTTTGGGGGAAGATATGGGAGCTATCTGAAAGAAAGAAAAAAAATAGAAAAAGAAAAGAATTGAAAAATGTGAAAAATAGAAACATGAATAAACACTGTGACTTGTTTAGTTTCGTGGTCGGTGGTACTCGAGTAAGTACACCCTAGGGGATGTCTTTACACCAAGCGCCCTAAAGCCATTCGGTTTGGGAGTCGTTGGTCGAAAACTCGCTATATGGGTGTCACTGAAGAGCCTAAAGGAACTAAATATTGCACAGTCATGAGGAAATTTGAGATACGGAAAAAGAGCAAAATGCTTCCGTGAATAAAGAAAGATAGAAAATCTCCCATATTAACTTCCGACTTGGTTAATGTTTACTTGAATTCACGGTACTTGGTTCACGCGATTTCTTGAGTTGAACTCTGATTACATTCTAAGACGCGTATTATGTTATATATTTGATCTGTAGTTGGGTATATTGTTGTTAAGCACACACACAAAGCTTCAATGTTGACAGGTATAGATTCATAGATTGGTTTTAATTGCAGATATGTCTCTGGTTGGATGTAATGTTTATATCTGTTGTGAATTCTCTGAGGCACGATGAGTTAGCTTTGTATACATTGACAGATGCATTCATGAGCATTGTATAGTTTTGCATATGCATGGTTTTTGCTTAAGGACAAGCAAAGTCTCAAGTTTGGGGGTATTTGATGAGTGAGTTTCATACCTACGAATCGGTAGTCGTTATAGCTTGATTATGAATATTTTCGATTAATTTGCCTATCATTTCTATTAAGTTAAACGTTTATGTGTAGGGAATGAAATGGAGGTGAAAGTAGCTTTATAAGGATGAATTTGTATGTTATATGTCTATTCTTTAATGTGTACTCTTTTTATTGTGTGCCTAAATATACTCATTAATTTTTATTTTTATTTTAGGTACACTTGGAAATAAATCATTAGGGATTATTAAAACTTCCTAGTGATATGGGTTTTCTGACAATGATAAATTGGAGGTGAGCAGCAGGAACGGGACGAAATCAGCATAATATTAAGTGGGCCCACGTCGCAGCTGATTGAGAAGAAAAGTTGGAACAAGTCAACATGAGCATGCAAATTCTGGCTGGGCAGTAGTGAATCCCGCTGAGGCGGGAGCTTAGTGAAGAAACTCCCCGCTGGGGCAGGGAGGCGGAAATAGAAAGGCTGGTTTTTCATTCGCGAGAGGGATTTTTGTCTAAGCTGGTCTTTTTTTTTCTATTGTCACACAGATTGATACAAGGAGGAATAATTCGTGGGCTGCATTTGTTTTTTGATAGCATGATAAGTGGGGTAACCGAATCTGATAGGAAGTGTGCCAGCTGCTGACTAGGACACAGGTGTGGTCAAGCTGTTCAATTTCCTATGCCGAATTGAAGAGGAGAGATAGTGGGCTATAGATATTAGAATGAAGAAAAGGGCTTGACCTATTGAAAATAGGAGTTTTTAAGGATATATATATAGAAAAGCTTAAGGTGATATATATATATTAGATAGAGTCCAAGATAAAGGAGGAGACTTAACCTGATATGGGGGAGCCGCGTAGGAGTAGATAATATATTATATATTATATAGTTAGTAGGCGGCTGACATGATTCCTTTCTTTTCCGGATTATGGGTTATCAATTGTAATGATAAGGGGCTGAACATAATATATATAAAGGAGATCGAGACAACTTGAAATATTATTATAATTGTGGATTGAACTTGAAAATGAAAATTGAAGCAGAGCGTGATCGGATGAACACGGAGCAATTTGGAGACAGTAACGACAGGAGTTTTATATTCCTATTTTTCTCAATCCAGATTATCTTTGTATTCGTTATGATTAGTACTCTGTGGATCATGAATTTTATTTCATTCGTTATGAACTAATTATTTATTTAAGCCTATAACAGATCTTATTATGTAATGGAGGATTAATTATTTTTAAATCCAGTTTATGGAGGTTATTCCCAAGTTATTCTCTATGTGTGTGATTAATTTATATAATTGCCTGATCAACGATTATTCTGTTATTTCTTATGAACTTGTGAAGGAACATAGGAGATAGAACTGGCCATAGTGACATATGTTTGTGAATTCCGCATAGATGGAATTTGTGATTCATATTTAGGATAGATGTATTCCTTTACGCCATATGTAATCTGAAAGGGAACTTGGTAATAAATTCTGGTTAATTGAAATTCATATAGAAATATAGTGAATTAGTTAATTGGGATGTCTTATTTGAATCTATCATATGTGGATACAAATAAGTACGGATATTATGCATCGTGAGGTGGTTTTATCTACATTAGTGTTTTCGATTAATAACCTGGGGGTAATTGAAATCATCTGGGGACAAAAGATATTATCTGAAGTGAAATAATAAGTGAAGTTGTAGGCTTAATTCTCTCAATTATGTTAAAATCTCGATTTAGCGTGCGGTTACTTTCTTTATTACTTTAGTTATAGAAGAACATATCTTTTTGCTGATAGTATGATAAAGTTGAAATACTCTAAAATTGGTACTTGTTCGATTAAATAGTAATTATTGTCTCTGTGGGTACGATCTTTGATTTATCAGGCTAACTTTGATCAAAGGAAGGAGTCAACCTAGTGGATTCAAGTAGAACGCAAAAAGGATTTGGAGTTGAACTCGTACCTGAGGAAGCTAGAATCTTCAAGGGTATAAATACTAATCTCCATCTTTTTGTTTAATTAATAATTGTGCATAAAGGATGATCCGAGTATATGGTTTGTAAAATTTTAAAACTTTGATTTACCATGCTTTCGCTTATTTTATGCAATTTGATTGTATCCACGAATCTTACAAACCTGACAGTGGCATCAGAGTCAAACCTTTATGCAAGTTATTAATTTTTCAGATTTGATATGTATGTTGATATGTGTTTAGAATAATTTTTTGAGCATAATTATTGGCATAAAATTATGTTTTTGTAGAAAAACTATACAATTCGCGAACTGGAAAAATAGTTTATGGAGATTGGCGCCGTAGCACTGACTCCATGTTCTGAAAGTGATGATGCGGCGCTGCAGCGCCCAAAGTCAGTTAAATTGGTGCGCTGCAGCACGAGTTCCTTGTTTTTGACACTGATGATGTGGCACCGCAGCGCCTGCTGCTAGTTCACTAGCGGCGCCACCGCGCCACTCTCTAGAAAAGAAAATTAATTTTTTAATTTGTTTATTTATTTAATTTTTAATTAAAATAAAAGGTTTATTTTAAATTAAAAATTGAATTCCATGGTTTTCAATAATTCTAAATTTAAATAAAGTATTTTATTTTAGACACTCAAAATTTTGCTTTCTTTGTACTAACCTTACCAAAGGGCAAAAGCATAATTTTACTTCGGAGACAACCCCGAGGTAGGGCAAAAGAGCCAAGTCATCCTGGAGACGACCCCGTGAAAGATTCAAAGGACGAATGACATCCGACCATGTCGTGAACTGAACAAGGATTGCCAAGCTGAGACAGTGGCTGCCGAAAACCAACTCAGCAACTATTGAAATGCGTGCCATCAATGATAAACCAGCTAACTGCCGTCGGGAATCGGAAGATGCTTCTCCTCTATAAGCATCATCTTCTCAGACCCCAACTTAGTCAGACTCGATTGGATTTCGCTACATTCCACACAGACGTTCCAAAATCTCGGTCTGCGCAGGTCAACTTCCTTTGAATCGGGACCACAGGAGCACGTTTTAAGACGACAGGACCCACCTAGCCTAGCCGCATACATATATATGGCTAGCCGCACACATGTATACGGCTGGCTCGACCAGCATAGTTTTAAAGAGAGAAAGACATTCTAGAGAGAGAAGGGCTCGGGTGGAGCTTGTAATCACCAACTTGAAGCTCTTTCATCTCATTTAGTACCTACTTGAAGCTCCGGGAGTGTTCTACATTGACCACGGGAGTTAAAACGCTTGTTCACGCATCCCCCATGGTGAAAAAAGCACTTTCTAGCTTCGTTCTTTGTAAATGTTGTTCAAAATCCTAGATTGATGATATATCTTGTATAAATCTAGTTAATCTTGTTGTTTATAAGCATATTGTGTAATAGTTGATAGATTTTACGGTTATATTGGTTATATTGTGCTTATTGTGTTGTAAACCGAGTACGGAGGCTAGATCTACCAAAATTTAAGCCGAATCTAGGCTTTGAGAGGTTATTAAGCATGAAGCTTTAACCCGTGTGCTAGATTGGTTTAGATCTATGGTAGATCTACGAATTTATTGCTTTAAACAGTCCCGGTTACCCCGTATAACCGTAGATCTATATCTTGAGGTGAAAGGGGTCCGTAATGGCTCAAAACGGTGATTTCAACCGATGAAATCATCGAATATCAAGTCTAGGACCTTGTATAGATGTATTCCTGCATAAATAATGTGAGTTTAGGAATCCCGGTGTTGAGATCCCCGAATGGATCCAGACTTGATTCCCACGATGGACCGGTTTTGATGATGTAATGTTTAAATAACGTAAATATCATTGTATATGTAATATTTGGATCTTGAAGATGAGCTCAAGGGGTTAGTCCCGAGAGATCAGATTCAAGATCCCGTGATAGTGAAAACTTTACTTGTGGGTGCTCGATTTCATCGAGATGGTTTTCATGCCCGATGTGATCCGACCCTTTTTGATGTATATCATCAAAATGATTTCTAATAAAACCACAAAGCGCTTTCAATCATAATAAAGAAATCCCGGGTAGATCACCTTTTGAACGTAAAGATAAATGAAAGGAAATATTAAAGTCCTCGATTCCTAGTTAGGCAAAGGATTTGAAAACATTGCTTTCCAAAACATCATTTCAATTCATACATCTTGTTAAAAACGAACTTTTTCTCAAATCAAATCCTTCGTACCTAGGCACAAAAGAGGTACAACACTACTTTCAAATAAGCCAAAATAAAGACTTAGAATAAAAAATGAATAAGGCTTTCAAAATAAAACACACACACTCACACACACTCACACACACACACACACACACACACACTTTATGTACTGAAAATCAATAAGATGTGGTACCGTGTTTTCTCGGGAGTCGGGCGGTGCCTAACACTTCCCCCCCCCCCACTTAACTTAGCCTCCAGATTCCACGAATCACGGGTTTCAAGACCAATATCTCGGATTCATGCATTGGACGATATTGCAAAAATTATTAAAACTCGAATGAGTTGGTACATCCATTTAAACCATGCCAACTGGAGACTCTGTCTCATTCGGTCCAATCACCAAAATTAAAATAATAAAATCAATCTTTTCAAAGTCGTCGACACTTATGTCGGTACCGCTTTCCTAAAACATCACTGTTCAATAAAATCCATAGACATAGTAAATGGAAAAGGGGTAGATGAACAGAAACAAAGGAAAGACTGAAATCAAAACCAAAGATAAAAGACCTTTAAAAAAGGAGGATTTTTTTTCCCGTCGTCGACAGGTGGCGTCTCCGCTGGGAATTAAAGAGGGCTTAGGCCGCGTTCAATCTTTTTAATTCTGCATATGCATCTTGTGTTAATGATTCTTGTGTGTGATAATTGTATCAATCTTTAAGCATTTTGTATTAGTGCCTCGCATAATATATTAGTGCTTCGCACAATGTCATCATATTACGTACGGTGAGGACGTGAATGTATGTGAATATATGTTGTGTGGTACCTCCATTAGGAGGCAATCCCGTTGGTTATTTATTACTGGACTCCTCTAGGTGTTTCCATTGTGAGGCTCAGGAAAGGCACCACTCAAATCCGCTCCAATTGAAAAATGGATGTTTTCATCAAGTAAATTGCGAAGATCTTGGAACCAATTTCAAAAATCTCGTGAGAGTATCCCTAAGATAGGCCAGCCTCTGATAAACCAAACGCATTGAAGGCTTCTTCATTTACTCTTCCGCGTATATAAATGGCAATCATCTGAAACTGTCATTTGTATGTCTTTCATGTCTTGTCATCAATTCAACTAACTCGTTGTGTTGCATAAAAAGATTAAAAAACCATTAAATTGATGCATAACATATCATGCATCCCCGTCCACTAATATCCAGTCTAAACTAGATATCGGTTTTGTGCGGATTGGTCCTAGAATTCAATTTCGACCCAAGAAGGCCCATTCACCACCGTTCAAGATGACCGAAGGAAGCTCATCTGAACCTATCCATGTATCTCGAGATGAATTCGACTAGTTTAAGAAACAGATGGCAGAGATGACGACCCTATTAAGAGAATAGTGCAAAGTATCTCAGGAACCTAAGCATAAGAGTTCGACTGAACCCTCTGTGCAAGGAGATATGAAAATACCAAAAAAGGACGGTGATACCCAGATGTCCACACCTATCTCTCCCCTCAATGTTGAAGTATCCAAGGAGGCCCCGATCCAGAAGATAACACGGGATATTATAGACCTCCTGGAGGACAAAGAAACTGGAGATATTAGGAGGAAGGTTAGACAGATGGAGGATGCCATCCAGTGTATGAAAGGGACAGGATCCCACGGGAGCATGAATTATTCGGATCTTTGTATTTTCCCAAAAGCAATATACCCGAAAAGCAATATACCCGGATAAGTTCCAAATCCTGGAATTCGAGAAATACAATGGATTAATGGGATCCCTACACTCACTTAAAGGTCTACATAGATGAACTGGGAACGTACGCCGAGGATGAAAACCTTAGGATACAACTATTCCAGAAAAGCCTTACCGGTGAGGCTCGAATGTGGTACGCTCGAATGGATAACTCCAAAGTTAAATGTTGAGAAGATTTGGCCCATGCATTCCTCAACCAGTACAGTTTCCAATCCCAGATGGCACCTGATCGCTATCAAGTTACCAAAGTCAAGAAACTGACCAATGAGTCATTTAGAGAATATGTACAGTAGTGGAGGCGAATGGCAGCCCAAGTTAACCCACCAATGGATGAAGGTGAGATGGTCACAACTCTCATCGACATACAAGAACCCCTTTCTATGAGGGAGTCCACACCGGGTTAGGAAAATCCTTTTCTGAAATGATCAAACACAGGAAAATGGCAGAAATGGGTTTGATATCTAGCAAAACTAAAGATCTCACTGCCTTGGAAGCCGTAGTCGAGCACATACAGTCGGGAATATATGCAAGCACTCCCAAAAGAGCATCGAAAAGGAAAAAAGAAGATGTCACTTTGATATTGCAAGGACAAGATGCCAACAAGGGCCCTAACCCGTCTATCCAGAAGCAAAACTCTCATCCTGTAAATTCCCGAAATCCTACAACATTGAAGGTTGGGGACAACAAGCGAAGAAGGATATTCACTCCTTTAGGGGACTCTTTGGAGAATATATTAGCGCTATTGATTGCCCAGAAGAAGATCGTTGAGATAGCTCCGCCTTCTGATCCAAACGGAAGGCAAATATGATCCCAGCAAGAAATGCGCTTACCATTCTAACTCACCGGGGCATAATACTCAGGAATGTTGGACTTTAAAACACAAGATTCAAAACTTGATTGACAACAGGGAGATTATAGTCAAAGCGCTAGAGCAGCCGAATGTCAACAATAACCCTTTGCCCCAGCATACTGAGGAAGGAATCAATATGATCAGTGTTGGAAGTAGGGAAAACTGCAAATACCTGAGGAAGATGGGAAAGGCCCCCTCTGTACATGACCCTGCAATATGGGGATACCCCGAAGAGAAGTATGGGGTGGAGCAAGACTTGGCCTCGATTAAAGCGCGAGTCGATCAGTTGGCAGATTTGGTCGTATACCAACATCAGTTCACTCGACAGTTAATAGACCAAGTCCTACCAAGGCCAACCAACACGATATTTATCTAAGATGTCCCAACCTCAAGAAGGGATCAAATTTACTGTAAAGAGCAGAACAAATGGACAAAAAAGATGGCCAGAGAAGCTAGACTTCAGAGCCAACGAGAATTTGTCGCCAAATAGAAATTCGCCCCTTTGAGGCAGTCATGGGAGGAAATTCTCTGCACCTTGATCGAGGAAGGGAAGATCAAAAAATTTCTGCCACCCCTAGATCCGCGATTGAAGTGTTTCGATCCTTTAAGATTTTGACTCTACCATTCAAATGCTCCCAGACATGCCACTAAGGAATGCTGGGCCCTGCGACATTTAATTCAGAATCTGATCGAATCCAGAGAGCTAGAACTTACGAATAAAGATGAGATCTTCTCTGAGGAAGAGATAATTGACCCTAGAGGGGCAAGGAATTTGGAGAGAATGGTAGCTGTTATCCTTTGCATAGAAGGAACGTCGGACTGATCCCATAACCATAAAAAAATAATCTGAGCAGACAAATAAGACGACTCTCGACATATCAGCACCAAAACCCCTGATATTGGCTCCTTGGCTGTAACTCCCAATCCTTAGCCTGAAGAAGTGACCCTGGAATTACGAAGAAGGCATAAAATTGGCACCCGATTGTACAGCTATTGTACCTAAGGAGAATCCACTTTACCTCCCGGGCCATTTATTGAAACCGACAACCAAAGTATAGGGAAAGTGTTAATGGGAAAGATCGCAGAATTCCTCTTTAAGATGGGGCACGACGAAGCAAGGACGGAGAAGCGATTGGAAATGAAGCCGCATCAAATCTCCATTCTGGATTTAGTATTGGCTTCTGATGACCATCGCAAATTCTAATCTAAGTATTGGAGGAGGCACACTTGCCCAAAACCATTGATACTAAGAAATTTCAGCATCTGATGAGCCATGTCTTGGACAGTAATGTGATATCATTTATTGATGACGATATACCGGCCGATTGAACTTGACATCGTAGACCATTGCATATCGCTGTCGTGTCATCTGGATACATGGTAGGAGGCTTGCTAATCGATGGCGGATCATGCTTGAATATATGTCCACAGAATACTCTGGATAGGATGAAGATGAACCCGAATCGAATTTAGGAAAGCCATGTAGTGGTACGAGCATTCGACGGATCAAAAGGGGATACAATTGGGGAAAATGAACATCATGTAGAGATTGGCCCATTCACCTTCAATATACCTTTCCAAATCTTGAATATCATTATCGGATATAATTTGTTGTGGGACTACCATGGATCCACATGGCGGAGGCTATTCCTTCAACTCTTCGTCAGTAATTGAAGTACATTGTCAACAACAATCTGGTCAGTGTCAGTGCATAACCTGATTATCCTATCCACCATCTGGGAGATATGCCCCTAATCAACGTGAAGGAGGGTATTGAGCCCGCCAATTTTCAAGCCTTTGAAGTAAGCAATCCATAATACCACTTGGTGGGTGTGCCAGCATTAGTTCCCAAGATATCTCCAGATGTAATGGCAGTTGGCCGAGAGATGCTTTCCAAAGGACATCAACTAGGCTGAGGATTGGGGAGAAATGACTAAGGAATCAAGATCTCGATCCATATACCCACGCAGTTGGGAAAGGCTGGATTAGGATACTCTGGTGGATCCAAACATCGTAATCCGCACAAGCACATGCCAGTTAACTATCTGATTCATCTCAAGCCAGACCTCAATGAAGCCGGATTTAAAGAGCCGTTGAAGAAGGTCCCCATTATTATCTCAAACCTTCTGATCCCTAAAGTCAATCAGGGCGGATCTCAGGAGGTTGGGGATGAAAAGCCTCTCAAGGACGCTGCCCGGATGGCTAACGATAAGAAGTTTCTGGAGGAAATTCTGTTATAATTTGTGAGCAACTTTTGCCTTTCTGAAGAGGACCTGAAGAAGTCCAAGGGGGGAGACCTATCGTATGATCAACTCATCCTCCTGGTCCTTAATTGGGTAAGTGCGAACATCCCAAAGGAAGATCCAAGGACCGTTTCCAAATCAGTTATGGTCATCATGGAAGACGCCGACAACTCCAATAGCGCATCTATAGCAGCTATCCCCCAGGATCTAACTTCCAGTAATTGGACGGTCACCCCTCAAATCGTTCGAAAAGGGTAAAACCAGGAAGTGATCCTTTGACAGAGAGCTTTACCTTTTTCTATATTTATGTCTATTTTATTTTATCTACAACTTCGTATTGCCTGTTGTCATATCAACTGCTGAATCCTTTTGTAATTGACAACCGTTTGTATATATTTAGCAATCAAGTTTTTTATCTCAGGTTTCCAAATTTGAGTATTCCTAGCCATGTCCATGACTTTCCAAATTTGAGTAATGATTACGATTTTGATATAGAATTGGACTTTGACTTGATGGGGATCGAGCAAGAGGAAGTGGATGATGACGAGGTGCCCAAGGAAATCAAAGCATGGGTCGAAGATAAACCTAAACCCAACCTTGATCAAACCACCACTATAAATATCAGAACCCTTGACAATCTCCAAGAGATATAGATCGGAACCAATCTCCCCTCTAACAAAGAAAAATAACTAATCAAACTCTTAACTCAGTTCAAGGATGTTTTTGCCTGGTCTCATGAAGACATGATAGGTCTATCGATCGATATAGTTGTCCATCGACTACCAATTAAGGAAGGGTTCAAACTAATGAAGCAGAAATTAAGACGGTTGAAACCAGAATGAAGCCAGAAGGTCAAAGAAGAAATTATCAAACAGTTCAAAGCGGGAATCATTATGGTGTCAACATACCCTGAATGGTTGTCCAACGTAGGCCCAGTGCCAAAATCTAGGGGGAAGGTGCGAGTATGTGTAGATTATCGAGATCTTAACAAGGCCAGCCTTTAAGATGAATTCCCAGTGTCGTTCATCCACGTGTTAATTGACAATACGACACAGTTCAAAATGTATTCTTTCACCGATTATTTTGTCGGATATCATCAGATTATGGTTGCTGAAGAAGATAGGGAAAAGACCGCCTTCATTACCCCTTGGGGAATATTCTGTTATCGAAGACTAGCTTTTGGCCTTACAAATGCTGGTGCTACCTATCAGAGGGCCAAGATGCCCTGATTTCACGATATGATGCATAAAGAGATTGAACTGTATGCGGATGATATCATCGTGAAGTCCAGAGAAGGCGATGACCATTGCACCCATCTTTGGAAGTTGTTTGAACAACTCCATAAATTTAATTTGACGTTAAATCCAGCGAAGTGTGCTTTTGGTGTGAAGTCCGGTGAATTCCTAGGATTTCTTGTGAGAAACCGGGGCATTGAGTTGGATCCTGCCAAGATCAAAGCCATCATGGAGATACCCGAGCCAAAGACCGAGAAGGAAATCCGAGGCATTTTTGGAATAATGAACTTCATCATCCGGTTCATATCGCAGTTGACAGCAACATGTGAACCTATTTTCAAATTGTTAAGAAAGAACTCCTCGGGAAAATGGAACGAAGACTGCCGAAAAGCTTTCCGCACCATCCAAAAGAGGTTGATTGAAGCACCTATCATGGTACCCCCAAGGGACAGAATTCCGCTATTCATATATATCTCAGTCAATTCCAATGCTATGGGTTGCTTACTAGGGCAAAATGATGATATGGGGAAAGAAAGGGCGATTTATTATCTCAGTAAACGTTTCAGCTGCGGAGAGCAGAAATACACTCTGATAGAAAGGACATGCTGTGCATTACCTTGGGTAGCCACGAGGTTACAGAATTACCTACACAGCCATACAACTTATCTCATCTCTAGGATGGATCCTTTGAAATACAACTTCAGCAAGCCGATGTTGAACTGCCTGTTATCCAAGTGGCAGTTGATCCTCCAACAGTTCGACATAGTCTATGTGACCCAAAAGTCCATCAAAGGGCAAAGGATTGCTGATCACCTGTCGGCAGCACCAGTAGGAGGTTTTGAACCTTTGGAAACCTATTTCCCTAATGAGGAAGTGATGACTATTCAACTGACCAGTAAGGAGGATCGAGCTCAATTCTCAAAACTATATTTTGACGGCACATCAAACACTGAAGGCGCAAGAGCCGGGGCAGTTCTAGTATCCATCACAGGAGATCAATACCATGTGGCTACCAAGTTGCATTTCAATAATTCCAATAATACCGCAGAATACAAAGGATGCATTCTGGGGTTAAAACTGGCTCAGTCCCTGGGGGTTAAATGATTAGCGGTGTTCGGAGATTCGGAACTGGTTATCAGGCAGTCCACCGGGGCCTACACCACCAAGGAATTACATTTACTGCCTTACCATCGGCATATTCTCAGATTGGTAGGAGAATTTGAAGGCATTGCTTTCATGCATATTCACCGGAACTGAAATGATTTTGCTGACGCATTTGCTACATTAGCTTCATTGGTGAACCTATCAGCAAGAAAGGGAAGGCCTATAATCACTTTCACTATACAAAGTGCACCATCTTATAGAAATAACGCAGGGGAGATATCGAATGAGATAGCACCGACTGGACCACCTTGGTACCACCACATTAAAGAATATTTGCTAGATCAATCTACCCCTGAAGGAATGAGTCAAGCCGCAAAGAAGCAAATACAGAAAATGGCCATGAATTTCTACCTAAGTGGAGATGCTCTCTACAAGAGAGACCCAGGTGTAGGCCTTCTGATATGTGTAGACCGAGATCAAGCCCAGCGACTTATGAATGAAGTACAAAGTAGGGGTGTGCGGAGCACATATGAGTGGACCCCTGTTTGCCAAGAAAATTATGAGGACGGGACATTACTGGATATCCCTCAAAGCGGATTGCGACGATCATGTCAAGCACTGTTATCATTGCCAGATCCATGCCAATATTATTCATGCACCACTGAATCAACTACATTGCATGACATCACCATGGCCTTTTGCCATGTGGGGAATGGACATGATAGGACTTGTTGAGCCTAAAGCCAGTAACGATCACCGATTCATCTTCACTATGATTGACTACTTTACCAAGTGGGTTGAAGAAGCTTCTTTCCCCAAGGTCACTAAGGTGGTCATCGTTGGTTTCATTAGAAACAACGTTATTTGTCGGTATGGACAACCCGAGGTTATCATATAGGACAATGCAAAGAATCTAAATAACAAGATGATGAGGGAACTGTGCAGTAAGTTTAATATCAAACACCCCAATTCGGTTATTTATCGTCCCAAAATGAACGGCGCTGTGGAAGTCGATAATAAGAACATCAAGAAGATAGTGATGAAGATGTCGGCAAATCACCGGGGATGGTTTGATCTATTGCCGTTAACCCTACTTGCATACTGAATGTCGACTCGAACCTCGACAGGGGCAACACCTCATTCCTTAGTTTATGGCATGGAGGTCGTACTTCCTGTCAAAGTGGAGATGGAATCACTGAGAGTGATGCTAGATTCCCAGATAGAGGAGAGCCAATGGATACATGATAGATATGATCAGTTATCCCTGATAGAAGAAAGGAGGGTTGCTGCCATCTTTCACGGACAACTATATAAGTACCGAATGTCCCGATCTTATAACAAGAAGGTGCAACCTTGAGAATTTAAAGAGCATGATTTGGTACTAAAGAAGTTCATTCCAGGCCAGGATGCAGCTAAAGGAAAATTTTCCCCAAATTGGGAAGGACCCTTTGTTGTTAAAGAAATCCTATCAGGCGGATCCTTGAAGTTGGAGGAGATGGATGGTGAGGAATTTTCACAATTGATCAATTTCGATTCGGTGGAACGTATTATGTCTGAGACCCCTTTCATTTTAAAATTGGAATACTTTGTCTTGATATAAGAAAAAAGAAAAAAAATAAGGAAACAAGAAAAAGAAAAAAAGAAAAGAAAAAAGAAAAAAGAGAAAAAAGAAAAATATATCAAGTATAGTTTTCAGGTCTGTGCCTGAACTACAAAAGACATGATCTCCCATCTGCGGGAGTACGCAGGCAGCCATTTATGGTGTGGTCTAACCCTTGAAAAAAATCAAAACCCCATCAAATCAAACAAGAAAAATAATAACCCCATCAAACCAAGCTCAAACCCAAATAAACCCTTTTCAACTATTTAGGCCAAGCCTGAACTACGAAAGACCTGATCTCCCATCTATGGGAGTACGTAGGCAACCATCTATGGTACGGTCTAACATCTGAAAGAATTCAAACACTTTCACCTTATAACCAAAATCTTAACCTATATAGAAACTGAAATATAACACAAAACCGCCCAATCAACGGCTCATGTGGAGAGGACCTAGCGACGTCACATCATCACCCTGCCGAATTTGGCGCAAGTATGACAAGACCAATTCTATATCAACATAACAAATAATGAAGCGAGAATGGCAACAGTGTACAAGGCTAGACATGCTCAAACAAGGGAAGTGAACTGAACTTGTTTCTTTTTATATATACACAACTATTTATAATACAAAAATTGATTCTAACCTATGACAAAAGATAATAACAAAGTCTGTGCAAGAAATAAAATAGAGCTATAAATCGACAGTAAGACGAGCCAACATAGCCAAATATACAACAGTTTCTGTGGTCTGAGGAGCATCTCCGAGCTCGTGCTCCAGTATCTCGACACGTCTCAGCATCCCTGATGCCATGAGATAAACCTCCTCCTGACTCTGTACTATGCCCTATACGTAATCAATGAGTCCATCTGCGAAAGTCTGGGTCGTATCTCTATAAATGAGGGCCTGGTCTCTGGAAGCAAGTGCTGCATCTCTCTCAGTGATAGCAGCATCCCGACCAGCTATGGTGGTCAACATCAGGTTCCCAGCCTGATCCCTCTCAAAAGTCACCAGGCAAAGCTGTCTGTCCATCACCTCCATGGAAACTGAGGCCAAACGCGGGACAATACTAACAAGAGAAGCTGTTAACTCTGCAAATAGAGCATCCTCAGTCGAAGATAAAGGATCCTCCATGGGCTCCTCAATGTCGGTAGACCCACCATCATCCCCGGATAAAGATCCTGTATCAACCTGGTTCGCGGCATCTGGTGCCAAATTCGACTGTAACCAAGCTGAGTACTCTGCGGATCGGCCCGGATGGTAGTCTCTAAACTCCGCTGTCTGTCGATGCGACCAAAATCCATAAACTCGAGATAGATCAGCCTCGGTAACTGAGCAGACTGGGAAGTGATAATCCTCAGTCCCCTCAAATGCATGGACCTCCTGTTACTGATCAAACTGGCCCATCACCGCCAGAGGATGATAGGTCATTACGCTCCTCAAACCAGCCGATGCAAGGAAATCTAGGTCAGCTATATGGGTGGTGAAACTCTGAAAGGATCAGTAACTAGGATACATAACTATTGCAAAAGGCTCCTCCATGGCACCCAAAAATGAAGTCCATGACGCCCCATCGATGCAGGAAGCCGGGCGGTATGAATAAACCTGCGACAAGCCATGTCCAAAGCAGAACCTATGACGACGAAGCCGACTGATCGGTCTGAGATGTGTCATGAACCAGATATATAGGAGCACAAGGCTACCTCTGAACTCCTGATCCCCAACAGTACGGTAGATTGAAGCTGATATCAATGTCTCTGCCAAAATAAAGGGAAGTATGGTGAAGTCATCTCTAAGAGCCTTTACAGCCATCGACATCGCCACATCGAGATGGTCAGCATAGTATGGCATATATAGATATGCTATGAGGCACATGACTAGGGCGTATAATCGGGCAGTATGCCATCTCTCCTCTAAAATGGCAAAATCTACATGATAGACGGCAAAGCTGTCAGTAGATCTAAAGTGACATATCACGAAGTCCATGGAAATGATGTGGCTACCACCCACCTCGGCCAGTATAACTTCCCTCCTCAATCCGGTCACCGTCATAAACTGGCTGCCCATATGGCCCAACGCCATTTGAGCACATGGCCCCTCCATTGACAATCCAGAGATGTAACTGTACTCCTCTAGAGTAGGAGTCAACTCGTCTGAACCAAACCAGAAAACGTGGCTCTCAGGAATCCAATAACTAAGAATCACGTCCATAACTGCTTTGGAACCCGAAAGGACAGCAGAGATAGGGAATGGCTTAGCGTGCGACTAACTACGATACGGTCAACATATGGCAACTGGTCAAATTGGTAGCTATATGACTAGGAGGAAGGTGATCCAGGCGAACAACAACAGAGGATGCCATCTGTAAAAATTGTGTAATAAGACCATACAGGGGTCAATCTCTATCCAATCATTTAAATATATATGAAGCATGCATCATAACAAGTGATAATATGGCATGTGCGATAAATAAATAGAAAACATCATACATATATATCTGTCAAATACATCAGTTTTATATACATCACTGTCATACCTATGATACATGTGAAACTAAGAAAAAAAAAGTATAGGATACTGGGGCACAAATGCCCAAGGACTAACAAAAGACCTAAGGGATCATCACGATGTCGAAGTCATCCAGGAAAGTGCTAGAGTCATCGAACAGATCGACCTAGGGTAAATCACCTGGGGTTGGTACATCCTGCTGATCTGGGTGATAAGGTGTCTCCTACATATCCGGGTGACAAGTAAATGGATCACCTCCATCCTGAGAACCACCAGCACCTGAGGGTCAAGCCCCATGAGTACCACCAGTGCCTGATGGTTCAGCCTCATGATCCCGAGCAGCGAAAGTACTAGCTAAGGAAGGGTCCACACCTATATGACGATAGTACGTCGACAGCTGCTCCAACTGAAGTCTCAAGTTAGCTATCTGAGTCTGATGAGAGGGTTCCTGGAAGTATGATATCTAGTCCTTCATCATATAAGACCATGGAACCATAACTCCCAGGAAGTGGGTAGCCTGGGTCTGATATCCTATCGTACGTGGGCCCCACCAAGTGGTAAAGTCCTCAGACGTAATAGGACTATCCAACAAATGAAACCCATTATACCCAGCAGTTGGAATCACTACCTCTGACTGAGATAGAGGCCAAAAGAGCTGAGCGGGAGGAAGAAAAGGAAGGCGAATCTCCCCAGTGATGCATCAAAAGGCGCACACCCCGAGGTAGAGCTCCTAACCTCCATCAAATAGGAAGGGAATTCGGCGAGTAGATAGATGATACTCCTGCCCTACCGGGAAACCACCCTCAAATCCCTCAGACAAGCGCTCTACCGAATAAGGGACCCACACCATATCAAAGGCCGTCAATGTCTATAACTGAAGACGGGCATGGGTAAAGCCCTTTGTAACCGGGAACTCCGACAGAGTAGACTGATGCCATCTACGTCCCCGAGGATAAGTGTCCAAGCCCAAGACAGAGATAGGGCGAAGACAAGGGAGTCTCTCGTAAGCCCGGAACTGTCAATGCAAAGAGCCCTACATTAACCATGGAAAGAGATAAACTAATCAAAATTCAGACAAATGAAAGTTAGTCAAAAGGACTTACCAGAAGAAACTGGTAGAATCTGACCCAGGCCTCGGTAACTCCCTCAGATCGCAGGCGCATCCCATGAATGAATAGAGTGAATGTAAAAGATCCCCAATCGTAGTCCCCAATGCGGTCTACATCACGAACTGCCCCTACTAAGCTAAAGGGAATAGTGGAGGAGTTGTTCGCAATGAAAAAACCCCTCATGATGGTCAGGAATAGACGCCGCAAGAGGCGATCCCTATCCCTCAAATCGACAGGCAACAGCTGCTGTAGAGTTCCTCGAGCAGCATCGATGCTTAGGCATCCTAATATAATACTACGGGCCTTGAAGGCCCGCTCCTCAAAAAGAAAACCCTAAAAGGGTGCGCACTGTGATCGAAGTGATGCCCGTCTCCAACGTCACTCTGGCTCCAGTAAACTCCAGGCTCGTGATATACCTCTAATCCATGGGAATCATCACAATCGCAGCCCATCAAATGGAGAGACTGACTCTGATGAAACCATCGCTAGGACAAAGCTCGCAAATAGCCCCAAGGCAGCGAAGGTGAACAATGGTGAAGAAGGCCTTAAATCCCCAAGAATCTACCACCTCCTGGTACTCTAGATGCAACGAATGATACAAAGAATATATGTTAAACCAGTTACCCCTGGGCTAGGTAAACTCTGGAACCTGCACGACCTTAAGGTTAAGAAAATCGGTTGTTGACAGGGAAGAGAAAGGAATACAAATTAATATAAAGATCATGTACCTCGTTCACCTGCAAATGAATAGAGGGATGGCGGCTCAGATCCATACCCAGCAAATCAAGGACAGCTACTTCAATGCCGGGAAGAAATCGTGGTGTAGCAACGGGCTGAGGCTGAACCTCAAGCTCAGGAATGTCCTCCTCGTCCAAATGAGGATGGTCCTCAACAAGTGGATGCATAACGGGCTGGAATGGGAACATCAGGGGAAGCTCTTCGCCGGCGAACTCCAGATGAAACTCGCTGGGATGAAGAACGGCTAGGCCCCGCGGAATCCATATCTGAACAATGAGTTCGTAGGAATCAAAGCGAAGTCAGGTGTATTCCTATCCTTTTTAAATTTCAAATTTAATCTATGAAATATAATTTAAGTCATCACATCATACATGTCCTACATGTGCCTCTATATGTGTACATCATTTTAACTCGCATCCTAGCATATCTATATATACATCTAGGACCCTGGCCTCTGATTCATAAAAAAATTTCACCTGAGTCTCCCCTATAAAGTGGACTATCCACATGGCCGAAGCATGCATTAAATCACCCTATGAGGGTATACCATCACAGCCAAGCAATTAAATATCAATTCAAACTGTTATTATAACACATAGCTATAATGCATGCCTAGATTAATCATAAAATGATTATATACCTCATCCATACGGTCTATAAGATGATACGTAACTATGCATTACATTATAAACATGTTCATCAAGTTATCTATGCATACATGTCAGATATATTGCATTTAAGGAAAGAAATGCTGGTTTTCACCAACAAAAACGCGAAAAAATGGAGTCTATATGTTACCTATAGTACGTAAAAGAGATGTACGGGGTAGGATCGCTCCAAAACAAGCCGAAAGAGCGTAGATTGGAAGAGAGGCTCGAATTTTTCAGAGAGAATACAAGAAAACTCAAAATAAATGAGTGGAAATGAGCCATCCAGAGGGTATGAGCCTGATCACGGCCAGCCTCACACATGTATGCTCTAGTCGCATACACATATGTGGCTGCCATAAGTGGGTCCCGCGGCTTCCCGATTGGTAAAGTTCAGTCCGAATTGTGTTATTTTGGGTTCATAATGGTCACATTATTTGAAATGATACCTTTATATTTCAATTTTAAACACCAAAAACCATTAAAAAAAAAAAAAAAAAAACCTCCAAAAAGTAGACATTCGGTAAAGATCAAAAATCCTGACGTTGAATGCCGGAAGACCATAAACTCAATCAAAATAAATACTACATCTTAAAATCCACCGGCAATGACCCAGTGAAGGCGTCGGCTCGACCCCTGATGATATAATCCACCGACAATGACCTAGTGAAGGCATTGGCTCGACCCCCGATGATGTAATCCACCAGCAATGACCCAGTGAAGGCGTCGGCTCAACCCCCGATGATGTTATCCATTGAAAATGACCCAGTGAAGGCGTCGACTCAATCCCCGATGTTGTAATCCACCGACAATGACCCAGTGAAGGCGTCGGCTTGACCCCCGATGTTGTAATCCACCGACAATGACCCAGTGAAGGCGTCGGCTCAATCCCTGATGATGTAATCCACCGGTAATGACCCAGTGAAGGCATCAGCTCGACCCCTGATGATGTAATCCATCAATAATGACCGAGTGAAGGCGTCGGCTTGACCCCCGATGATGTAATCCATTGGAAACAAACCAATGAAGGCATCGACTCGACCCTCGATAATGTAATCCACCGGCAGTGAACCAGTGAAGGCGTCGACTCAACCTTGATGATGTAATCCACCGAAAATGACCCAGTGAAGGCGTCGGCTCGACCCCCGATGATGTAATCCACCGACAATGACCCTGTGCAGGCATCGGCTCGACCCTCGATGATGTAATCCACCGACAATGAACCAGTGAAGGCATCGGCTCGACCCCCAAAGGTGTAATCCGATGGTGTAATCCATTAGCAACAACCCAACGCAGATCGGCAAAACCCTAATGCTGTAATCCATTGGCAACAACCCAACGAAGATCGAAAAAACCCTGATGGTGTAATCCGTTGGCAATAACCCAACGCAGATCGACAAACCCCCGATGGTGTAATTCCTTGGCAACAACCCAATGCAGATCGGCAAAACCCCGATGATGTAATCCATTGGCAACAACCCAACGGATATCGGCAAAACCTTGATGGTGTAATTCTTGGGCAATAACCCAAAGTAGATCGGCAAAACTCCGATGATGTAATCTATTGGCAACAACCCTATGCAGATCGACAAAACCCCGATGATATAAACCGTTGGCAACAACCCAACACAGATCGGCAAAACCCCGATGGTGTAATCCGTTGGCAACAACCCAACGTTGATCGACAAATCCCCGATAAGGTAATCCATTGGCTACAACCCAATGTGGGCATCGGCTTAACCCCTACGACGTAATTCTTAACTTCCCCAGCTGGGAGGAGTAACCCTTTTCTAATCTCATATACATCTGTTATACATGACATTGCATCATCAAATATACCTTATTATGCATTCTTCGTGTCTAGTAATCTTTATCGTGTTCATTATATTATATTACGTAAACATGACAAAGAGGGGCATCTATAGACACTCTAAATTTTGCTTTCTTTGTACTAACCTTGCAGAAAGGTAAAAATGTAATTTTACTTCAAAGGCAACCCCGAGGTAGGGAAAAAGAGCCATATAATCTCGAAGACGACCCCGTGAAAGATTCAAAGGACCAATGATGTCTGACCATATCATGAACCAAACAAGGATCGCCAAGCTGAGATAGTATACGGTAGAAACCAACTCAGCAAAACTCGAAATACGTTCCATCGACGATAAACCAACTAACTGTCATCGAGAACTGGAAGATACTTCTCCGCTATCAGCATCATCTTCTCGAACCCCGACTTAGTCAGATTCAATTAGATTTCACTGCATTCCGTACAGATGTTCTGAAAGCTCGGTCTGAGCAGGTCAAATTCATCCGAACCGGGACCTTAGGAGCATGCTTCTAGATGGCAGGCCCCACCTAGCCTAGCCGTATACATATATACGGCTAGCCGTAACACATGTATGTGGCTGGCTTGGCCACCTTATAACCCCCACACTAGTTCATTTAGAAAAGAGAGAGATATAGTTTTAGAGAGAGAAAGACATTCTAGAGAGATAAGGGCTCGGGTGGAGCTTGTAATCACCAACTTAAAGCTATTTCATCTCATTTAGTACCTACGTGAAGCCCCTGGAGTGTTCTACGTTGACCACGGGAGTTAAAATGCTTGTTCACGCGTTCCCCAAGGTGAAAAAATGCACTTTCTAGCTTCGTTCTTTGTAAATGTTGTTCGAAATCCTAGATTGATGATATATCTTGTATAAATCTAGTTAATCTTGTTGTTTATAAGCATATTGTGTAATAGTTGATAAATTTTATGGTTCTATCAGTTATATTGTGCTTATTGTGTTGTAAATCGAGTACGGAGGCTAAATCTACCTAAATTTAAACCGAATCTAGCCTTTGAGAGGTTATTAAGCATGATGCTTTAACCTGTGTGCTAGATTGATTTCGATCCATGGTAGATCTACAGATTTATTTCTTTAAACGGTCCCGATTACCCTGTATAACCCTATATCTATATCTTGAGGTGAAAGGGGTCCGTAATGGCTTGAAACTGTGATTTCAACTGATTAAATCATCGAATATCAAGTCTAGGACTTTGTATATATGTATTCCCTCATAAATAATGTGAGCCTAAGAATTCTGGTGTTGATATCCTCGAATGGATCCCAACTTGATTCCCACGATCGACCGATTTTGATGATGTAATGTTTAAATAACATAATTATCATTGTATATTTAATATTTGGATCTTGAAGACGAGCTCGAGGGGTTAGTCCCGAGAGGTCGGATTCAAGATCCCGTGATAGCGAAAACCTTACTTGTGGGTGCTCGGTTTCATCGAGATGGCTTTCATGCCCGATGATGATTCGACCCTTTTTTATGCTTTTTACATGTATATCATCAAAATGATTTCTAATAAAACCACAAAGATTTTTCAATCATAATAAAGCGATTCGGGGTAGATCTCCTTTTGAACGTAAAGATAAATAAACGGAAGTATCGAAGTCCTCGATTCCTAGTCGGGCAAAGGATTTGAAAACATTGCTTTTCAAAACATCATTTGAATTCATACATCTTGTTAAAAATGAACTTTTTGTCAAATCAAATCCTTCGTACCTAGGCGCAAAAGAGGTACATCACTACTTTTAAATAAACCAAAATATAGACATAGAATAAAAAATGAATAAAGCTTTCGAAATAAAATACACACACACACACACTTTATGCACTGAAAATCAATAAGATGCGGTACCGTGTTTTCACGGGAGTCGGGGGGTGCCTAACACCTTCCCCCCACTTAACCTAGTCCCCGGATTCCACGAATCTCGCATTTCAAGACCAATATCTCGGAGTCACGCATTGGACCATATTGCAAAAACTATTAAAACTATGATGAGTTGGTACATCCATTTAAACCATACTAACTGGCGACTCTGTCTCATTCGGTCCAATCATCAAAATTAAAATAATAAAATCAATCTTTTCAAAGTCGTTGACACTTATGTCGGTACCGCTTTCCTAAAACATCATAGTTCAATAAAATCTATAGACATGGTAATTGGAAAAGGGGTAGTTGAACACAAACAATGGAAAGACCGAAATCAAAACCAAAGAGAAAAGACCTTTAAAAAACGAAGGTTTTTTTCTCAGCGTCGACATTATTTTTATTTGGAATTAGATTAAAATAAAGTTGTTTATTTTAATTTGAATTTAATTTCATGCTAACTAATTAGAGTTGTAATTGGATTCCATAATAACTAATTGGAGATGAAATTGAATTCCTTGTCTCCTAAAAATAAAGGAGTTTATTTGTGAATTAGAAAAAAGGATTCCATGTTTCCTTAAATAAAAGAGTTTATTTAGATATGAAAAAGGATTTCATATTAATCAAAATAAAGGAATTTATTTTGATAAGGAATTGGATTTTATATATATTATTTTTTTCCATAACATTTTTAAAAGTTAAAATAAAGTAGTTTATTTTGACTTGGAATTGGATTTCATATTAATTAAAATAAAGGAGTTTATTTGGATTAATTAATTTGAATAAAAATAAAGGAGTTTATTTTTTATTCAAAAATGGATAAATTAAAATTAAAGGTTTATTTTGATTTAAATTTGGATTAAAATAAAAGAGTTTATTTTAATTTAGAATTGAATTTTTTGCTAACTAAAATTGTCCATTAAATTGATATCAATGTATATATTGAATATTTATTATTCATGAGTAGAATGTTTTATTTATTGATGCATATGTTGATGTGTATGATAATAAATGGGGTTGAATATAAACTATTAACCAATGTGATTGGATTTTATTTTAGTTGGATGCTTGAATGGATATGTTTTATGAATGGGGTCTGCGTACCTCGTCTTCTCTAATTTTTCTTGATGTAAATTCTATCCCCTCTCCTATGTACTTTTTCTTGACTGCTGATCAATGTTTCTATTTAAATTAAATAGTTTATGTAATAGGATTAGTTAGAATTATCTTGAAGAACTTGAGACCAAGGAGCAAAGAGCGCTTGAAGACCCGTTTGTAATGGAGCCCGAGATTTAAATGGAATAATTGTATTTAAATTTAATTATTGCACCCCTAGGTTTGACCTTTTGGTTCACTTGGTGGCTCAAGTGAACCAAACTAAAATAAAGTCCATAATCAATCCAGGTAAAATATAGTATTCTATATGTGCATGCAAGTATTATATATATATATATATATATATATATATATTATTTTATGCAAACATGCTTCACATGTTCTAATAAAATGACGCGTATTTTATATATATATGTGCATGCACGCTAAACAAGATGAGACTAATAACAACAAACCCCTTAAAGAAATTATTTTAAGTCTAAAGCGTTCAAATATATTTGAAATATCGAACATCGCCTTCTAGCATGATAAAATTAATAGAGCATTATATATTTAATATGAGTTTGTGGTGTTTTCCACAAGGCAAGTATTAAGTATTTAAGATGTTAATTTATCACATTTGATGCTTATAAAGAAAATTGAACAATATTGTTTTGTTGTGTTTTTCATAAGGACAATATTTTTCTTTTTTGAACATATGGAAGTGCTAGGTTGGACTTAACTCAGATAATTTTGATCCGGACGTGTCACCACTTAATCAAAATAATCTGAGAGGCAAAATAAAAGGAGTTACATGTTCATGTAATTGACAAAGAGTTGTCTACCTATTTATTTATATATGGTTTGTTGTGTTTTCCACAAGGCTATATACATTTGAAATGGAAGCCTTAATCTCACTAGCAAAATCTTTAATTAGATTTTAGCACAACTATATAAGTGAGGGTAATATAGTTTGAAGAAAATAGTGGGAGATACCAATTTAAAACAAGACCTAATTAATTTTGATAATTAATAAAAGAATGTATGCTATAATATTGTTAATTAAAAATTCATTTATAGAATTTTACAATGTCTAAATTACTATCACTGCGTAGCATATTAGATGTTATTTAACTAGACCGAATTAATCGGGTTGGTTAAGGAATATGAGGATAGTTCTTAAAGCTAAAAAGCTATCTTATTTCCTTAATATGCCTATTCCTGCAATGGTTGTAGACAATGCATCTGAGGAAGAGATTGCTACTTTTAAAAAGTAGCAAGATGATGAATAGTTGGCTCAATGCATCATGCTCACATCCTTGAGTAAAGAGCTTCAGCGTCAGCATGAAACTATAGATGCTCCTATTATATTCCTACACTTCAAATAGTTGAATGGTGAGGAAAGTAGGACTAATAGATATCAGATATCTAAGGAGCTCTTCCAATCTAGAATGATCGATGGTATTACAGTAAAGACACATGTCCTTAAGATGATCAATCTGATTAAACAAATAGGACAACTAGGTTTTGTTATGGATGGAAAATGGAGCCAAGATTAGATCTTACACTCACTCCCGGACTCCTTCTCACAATTGTTGTGAATTTTTAGATGTACAAGTTAGATGTCAGCTTCGCTAATTTACTTAAACATGTTGAAAAACTGTTGAGAGTCACTTTCCAACCAAGAAAGACCAAGTCTTACTGATAGGGGCCAAATGATCTTTTGAAAAGAAGAACAATTCAAATAAGGTATAAGGAAAGGCAAAATACAAAGGATAATAAGAACAATACTGATACGGGTAGCGAAAGAGTTTACTTTCACTACAATAAGTATGGACACTAGAATAGAAACTGCGAGAAATATCTTGCAGATGTTACAAATACAAGTTTGTTCATAATTGAAATAAATCTTTAAGTAAGTAAAGTTTCTACTTGAGTATTGGATACCGGCTGTGGTTCTCATAAATACAGATTTATGAAGGGACCAAGTAGAAGTAGAAAGCTAAACAAGGGAAAGTCTTCCTGCATGTGGAAATGGAGCAAAGGTTGGTCCATTAACTACAGGAACTTATTATTTAGCATCGCTTAAAGGTATGTCCATTAGTTTAAATAATTAATAATTTACTGAATGGACTTTACATACTTGACTTACATGAAAATAATTTTAAATTGAACAAACTAGTAAAAGAAAAGGAGATGATCATTCAAAGAGTTGAATATTTGTATTTGCTGAAATACAAGTCTGAATCATTTGAAAGGTTCAAAGAATTAAGAATTAAAACTAATTGGCAAGGTATTATGATTTTTCAATTGGATCAAGGAATAAATTCTTGTGCAATAAGTTTTAAGATCATCTTAAATGGTTTTCTTATAATTGACGCTTCTTGATACACAATAATTAATTGGTGTATCTAAAATGAAAAATTGTACCTTGTTGGACATGGTGCATTCCATAATAATTTTATCGACATTCCAGTATCCTTCTAGGGTAATACCCTGGAAACGACTGCATATCTACAAAATAAGGTAACCTCAAAATACGTCCCCAAGAATTCATAAGAGTTATGAACAGGGAGGATTCCTAATCTTAAGTATGTTAAGATAAAGGGTGTCCAACTTATGTGAAAAGGTTTTAAAGGATACGTTTGGGATAAAATTTGACAAGTAAAGATTTATGGAACATCCTAAAGTAAGTTTAGGGTATATGTTCTATAATCCTACTTAACAAAAGGTGTTTGCTTGCGAAACACGCTGCCTTCTAAGATAACGGTGTTTATCATTGAAGGGCTAGTGGGAGGATAATAGATCTTGAAGGAGTTCAAGAACCACAAATCACTATTAGTCAAAAGGAGGAACTTATAGATAGACCTATTATACCACAACCAAATCGTAAATCTGAAATAGTACCGAAGATACCTGGGAGGTATGGATTTATCATAGATGATGATGATGAGGTACGCATCATAGAGGATGATGATCTAGTTATATACGATAAGGCTAAGAGTTGTAGACACTCGGAGAAATGGTAAATGACTATAAAATCTAAAATGGATCTTTGAAGCAATGCTCAAGACCATTCATATTTTACTTGAGATTGTAGCTTAATATTATTATATATGGCAAATGGACGTGGAGACGCCCTTCCTTAAATATATATTATTAGAGAAAATGTATGTATGATACAGCCAGATGAATTTGTTTCAATGGTTGAAGCAAATCATATATATGAGCTACACTAATCCATTTATGGATTGAAGCAAACTTCTTAAAGATGGAACATTCATTTTGATGAGACAATCAAAAGAGTTTGATTTACTAAAAAATGAGAATGAACCTAGTGTGTACAAAAGGGTCAGTGGGAGCGCTGTTACATTACTAAGTATTATATGTTGATATACTACTGATAAGGAATGACATACCAGTGCTATAATCAGTAAAAATAAAGTTGTCTAAACATTCCTCCATGAATGATTTAGGTAGAACATCCTAAATTGGGGATATAAATCTATATAGATAGATTTAAAAGGATGCTCAACTTAACCCAAGGAACGTATATCCATTTGATGTTAAAGGCATTTAGCATGGAAAACTCCAAAAGATGTCTCATGAAGATGAGCCATGTAGTGTATCTCTCTAAAATTGTCCTCAATAAAAGAGAGATCGCATGAGTAACTATCATGTATGCAATGAAATATACGAGACTTGATGTTGATCAGTCTTATTCTGGAGAAGATCACTATAAGACAGTGAAAATATCTTAAAGTACTTAACCGACACTAAGGATGTAATCATAATTGATGATGGGTCTGAATTAAAACTAGAGGACTAAACAGACTCATGTTTGATTGGACTGACCAAGACGACAGGAAATCTACTTTAGGGTAAGTCGTTACCTTGAAAGGTGGTGTAGTGAATTGGAAAGGTTCAAAACAACAAAGAGTTGATGGTTTAGTGATAAAGACAAAGTATATAGCTGTAAGTGAAGCTGCAAGTTGATGTTTCGAATGAAAAGTTTATAACAGAACTAGGAATAGTTCTTAAGTCTCATCTTGGATCCAAATATGTGTTGTGGCACTTTCATTTGATTAAAGAAATCATTGAAAGAGGAGAAGTCACTATAGAGATAGTGAACTCTCAAAAACGACATTGCATATTCATTTACTGAAGTTATCCAGCAGCACGATAATCGTCACTTAAGGAGGAAGGGTATTAGATACCATGGAGATTGGCTTTAGTGAAAGTGGGAGATTGAAAGTAATATGCACACAAGCCAATCATGTTCGATAATAAAACATATACTTTTGTAACAATCTTATTCATTTATTAATTAAAGTATTATTTAATTAAAGGCATTTAATTATCTACATGATGTTGTTATTATAATATGTGATAAATTCATAGTTTTAAGCAATGCTTTTAGAATCATAATGATGATCATGCTAATGAGATCTAAATTCTTAGATACCTTAAAACTTAAATTGTTCCCAATCGTTGGATTATTAAAAAGAGGATTAGTAAATTCGGATAGATTGGTACATATGTGGCTCGCTAAGGATTACCTAATAGAGTTTTACTTGTCTGTCAATAGGAATTCATGTAGTGATAGTAATACAAGTGATCCTTGGACTTGAGATCATCATAGTATCTTGTGTATGATTAGTTATACTTTGACATGTCCCTTAAGACCCTTAGGGTATAACAAAGGATATGCTTTGGTGTAATAAGTTATATATGGAGATAATGAATGATTAATAAAGAATCTACCACTTCTAGTAAAAGAAGAGATATGTCATATGTGATTCAATAAATGACAACCCAGGAATCCTTGACCAAGGTGAAATGAAATTAAAAAGGTGTTTCTAATTTGCATTATTTGAAGTTGTGCATTTTGGAATCAAAATACATATAATTAAATAAAATAAGACTTGATAGTAATTCCATATCTTATATTTAATTGGGATATTGTATAGTGAAAGGATTGAATTGTATGGTAATTATTAACTCACAGGTTCTTTTATAAATAATGTTGAAATCTATATTATTTGGAAAGTCGTTGATTGCTAAGGAGACTTTTTCTTATTGTAGAATAGATGTTATTTATTTAAATAAATTATTAGTTTTATTTATTTATTTTAATAAGATTAGAATTGTTCTAATTGATTTATTCATAACCGGTTTAATATGGAGAACCTAAAGGGTCACACCACAAAAAGAAGAATATTTATTAAAGAAGCAAATGACATAATCGTAATAATAAGTTAAGTATATTTAATTTAATCTTTGGTGATAGAATAAATTAAATAGCTTAATATTTATTATTTAATATTTTGAAAATATTAAATATAAATTAATAAGAGGAGTCTTATTATTATTATTACTTATTATTATTATTTAATTCCTAAAGGAGTTTGGGAATTAATTAATAACATACTCTCTTTCTCTCTCTTATATATTCCTAATAAGATTAGGAGGCTAATTAATTAAAAGAGTTTAATTATTTTCAATAGGATTGGGAAGCCTAATTAATTAAAGGAGTTTAATTAATTAATATGAAATCCTAATCCTAAATTATTTAGGAGGGTTGCCTACATCTATAAATAAGAAAGTCTGATTATGGAACAATGTGAGACATTTTTAATTTCAAGAGTTGGGAGAGCACTCCTTTTCTAGAGAGAAGGAAACGAGGGTTTAGCCAAACACCCTTCTTCTTGAATTCGTATTCTTTCTTGGTGGATCACCTATAGAGGCCAGACACATGGGTGGCTGACATTGATCAAAGGAAGGAATCAACCAGATGGATTCAAGTAAAACGCGAAAAGGATTTGGAGTTAAACTCGTACCTGAGGAAGCTAGAATCTTCAGAGGTATGAATACTAATCTCCATCTTTTTGTTTAATTAATAATTGTGCATAAAGGATGATCCGAGTATATGGTTTGTAAAATTTTAAAACTCTGATTTACCATGCTTCTGCTTATTTTATGCAATTTGATTGTATATATAAATCTTACAAACCTAACACCTATGTCAGAAACTAAAATTGTAATGACTTTCATAGACATCCAAGAGGTACCTTACTATGAGAGGATCCTAGTAGGAATATGCAAGCCATTTTCGAAGATGATCAAACATGGTGAAATGGCGGAGATGGGCCTGAAAGCGGGCAAGATTAAAGATCTCAAAACCTTAGAAACAGTCGCCGAGCATATTAATCTGGTAACTATGCGAGCGATCCCATGAGGGTGCCCAAGAAAGGCGATGAAGATGTATCCTGTTGGTCGATTTCGCAATCAATAAAACACGTGCAAGTATACGCGGTCTAACAAGTAATATAATGATAATAGAATTGTCAAACCCACAAGGAAC
The DNA here is from genome assembly GCA_020205555.1 of Panax stipuleanatus. Lineage (NCBI taxonomy): Eukaryota > Viridiplantae > Streptophyta > Magnoliopsida > Apiales > Araliaceae > Panax > Panax stipuleanatus. The sequence goes on along the minus strand of CM035126.1, from coordinate 60,753,555 downwards.
TATTGCTAATATTTACCAAGTACCGACTTTGTATCGCTTAAGTCTTATTCAAACAGTAATAAAAGATGTTTAAATAATCTACTTAAATCTAATTATAAAAGCAAGTAAATTGATAACGATTGATATCTAAGGTGCTACAAGCTAAGATCATAACTTCACCCCACACTAGCATTTTGTCAAACACATGGTGTGCTATCTTTCATCAAACATCCTAACTTTCTCTCCTTGGTCGTAGTGGTCATGATGGATTGTCGACCGAGAACACATAAGTGCTCATACGCCTCTTCCGAGGTATGTAAAAACCTATCATCTCTAGGTCTACCCAAAAGGGAATAAAACAAAAAGAACATCCAAGCAAGGTAATAATCCTACACATTCCTATGTGAATTAACAATAACAAGAAATTAAAGCATAGGTTCTCAATCAGGTCACACATGGCACACAAGTATATTCTTAACTTATACACAAATTATGCAGTCTAATCAAGTAGACAAATTATAATCACATGCCAATATATCAAGGTATAAATCTATAATCTATTTCCCAATTTCATATAGATTACCAAAATCATCACTAATTCCTTAGTAAGAATCATTAAGCTTAAATATATTGAACAAAACCATATTGTGCCAACCAAAGAGATAAGAAACTCAATTTAATATAACAAAGGATTTCATTATAATCTTAGAGCCAATAATTAGTTCATAGATCTTAAAATAAATAAAGTAGCAATATATACAACATTTATAGATTACAAAATTAAAGGAAATAAATAAAGAAGAATAAACTCTGTCAAGTTTTCTTCAATCTCGAAGCATTCCATCAATCCATACTTTCCAATCCATGTTGCTAAATTCTCTTGAGTTCCATAGAACCCCAATCCTCTCCCTACGCTATGTTAATATCAAAAGCTATATACAAGCTAAAGAGAAAATAATTAAGCTAAGTAGATCATAGAGTAAGAGATATGGAGAGGAGTTATGTAGAGATGGAGAGATCTCCCTAAAGAGAGGTTGAGAAAATTATATATAAGCTCCTTCCTTTTCTCTAGGTCATTCCCACTTGTTACTGTCTGAAAACAGGAGGTGGCGCTGCGGCGCCAAGATTAAGCCTTAGAACGGCGCTGCAGCGCCTAGTCAAGGGCTCGGGTCAATAAGTGGCGCTGCGACGCCATCTTTGTGAAGGAAATGAGGCACAGCAATGCTGAAGGCTGGTGAGCTGGCAATAAAGTAGCGTTGCGGCATCAGTTTTGTACTAAGAACCGGCACTGCAGCGCCAGTGCTACAAAAGTGACCTTTTTGCCCCCTGAAAGCTGGAAATAACTTGTAAACTCCTGCAAAACATATATTAAGTAAAATAATAACAAAATAATATAAAAGCAATATAAAATTGTATTAACATGTAACTTCTTAAGTATAAAAGTAGTCGATTCGCGGGTATAAATCACACTCATCTAATACCCCAAAACTTAAGCCTTTGCTTGTCCTCAAGCAAACATGTCATAACAAAAATATCAAAAGTGAGTATAACTGTGAATCACACCAAACTACTATATACCTGCATTGCGGCCTGAAGGATAAGAATAACGATTTCAAAGTATAAGCAAACTCACAAATAAGGCTTCAATCAAACTTTTAGCTTAGACTGCTACTGATCAAAATCTCTGTGTGTGACAACCAACTATTCTAGCTAATTATAATTCGCAAACATAGATAATTACAATAAGGAAAATGTCGACTCTATACACTCAAGCTACGTCAAGTATTCAGAACAGGACAATAAATGCAAGAACATACCACTCGGTATTAGCATGAGAACGACTATATTTGACTTGTGCAAAATTCGGCTACCTTAGGCTTAGTTACCTATATAGCAAGTTTTTGATCAATAACTCCCAAGCAAGATGGCTTTAGGGCATTAGGCGTATAACACCCCTAAAGATCTAATAACTCAAGTAACACTAGCCCTGTTGCCAAACTTAACTCAAACTAGAATTTTATCCGTTATATTTTAACTAATGCAACCTCAAGCATGGCCGTGCAATGTCTAATAACATTAGGCTTTTCAGAGGTACCCGTATAACGAGCTTTTGATCAATGACTGTCAAGCCCGATGGCTTTAGGTAGCTAGGTGTAGAACACCCCTAAGGATCTATTAACTCGAGTAACAAAAGCCACATAATCAAACTTGATCAACTAAGGATATCGAATTATTCTTTTATATATATATATATATATATATATATATGCTATAAGACCACGAATGTATCCGAACTTGCATAAAAGTGTAAATCTTACTTTCATTGACTCACTTAAGTTCGTAAGAGTTAACGAAAAAAAAATTTCGTAAAAATTACCAATTAAGTCTATTAGAATCATAACTAGTTATAACAGTTGGTACGTGCTCGATAGCCTAGACAGGATCAGCAACAGTCTTAACTAAAAATTAATCTAAGAATCTCATTCATAATTGCTTGACCTCTTTAACAAAGCCATAACACGCGCATATCATTGGCCACAATAAAAAAATTAACTAAAAATAACCCACCAATCATATAAATAGTTCAAGATAGGGTTAAAAACAATAGCATGGCTCAACTAGGTAGATCTAAATAAATATATAAATCCGTGCAGTAATAAAAGCTCAAAATAGGGTCTAATACTAACACAACACAAAAAGATAGATAAGCATCCATTCATACTAATAAAGCTATAACATGGATAGAAATAAGCAATAAACATTCATATGTGATCCATGCATCCAAAAATAGAATAATCCGTGACTACAAGATGTACAATACTTTGTAGCCCAAAATACTAACAAAACAGTAAACATAGTGTACTAATGGCATCCTAAAACATGATAGCTATAATAAACAAAAATAGATATGAAAAGTTGATAAACACCCCCAAACTTCAGATGGCCAATGCCCTCATTGGCTAAAGATATGGAAAAGAGAAATTAGTTTGCGCCATTATCGTCATAAGTCTCATCATCGCCCTCTTCGTTGCCCTCATCTGCAGTAGGTGATGGTGGTGGATATGGAAGGAAGACAAGAGGCTCAGGGAATTGGAAAGGAATGAAATCAGCATCCTCGCCACTAAAATATGAGTAGATGTCCGGCATAGTATTCGCGAGCTCAGCCTGATACTGCATCATAATATCCTGGCTCTGAGCAATCACTGCTATAAGCCTCACCTGCCACTATGAAACTTCATTCTGGTTTTGATGCAGGAGGCTAAAAGATGCAAGAATCTCATCCAATGGACCCTGTGATGAAGAACCCAACTCCGGTAGTTGTGTGGAGGCCAAGTAAAAGGAAGATACCCCTCACCATATGGATGTGAATCAGCACCGTTCCACACACCGTACCGTAAAATGGTGGCGTGGTCAATGAATGCCATGGGTAGCTATATGACCTCATCCTCTCGCCACTACACCGTGGCCCGCTTGCACAATCTAGTAATTAGCGATGGATGTGGAAGTCCCCCAGATGTAGTGCCTTTGATTCCCTTTAGAATGGACTCTTGGATGCAGGCGCCAATATCGATGTCGAGTCCGGTGATAATAGCAAAAATTAGGACCGCTCTCTCCTTGGTGACATCGCTCTAGTGGCGAGTAGGCATGATACTGGCACATATGAAACTGTACCATGCCTTGCCATAGCAGCTGAGCGCTATGAGGGAAATTAGTCTTCTCCTTAGTTGATTCGTTTGTCCTCCATATAGTGTCGGGCTTGCAAAGCCGCTTAATAACATCATCTAGGTCATACTTGTTAATCCCATCCTTCAGATAGTCATTGCGATCCCCATTCTCTAAGTAATGGTTATGCATGTCAAAAAGGGCATTGAACGTTTCTCTGTCATAAGCCATTGCCTGGCCTCTAACTTGAACCACCGCTGGACCGTTAGAACCGGTATTTGGATAAAATTCAAGAACCAAATTAAAATTTGCTGACCCTGGCTGCTTTGTGAAATGCAACCATTTTCGCTCAAGTATCATAGTCATTAGTTTCCCATCTTTCTTATCATCGGGCCTCAAATCCTGCTTAGGCACCAAGCTCTTCTTGGCGAACGATTGGTTGTATCGCGCAAACGCCTCCTCACTAACAAACTTTGTTTGGTCCCATTGTGGTGCCGATGACGAAGAGTCACCTATACTAAGTCTCTGTCTCTTAGGAGTCATTTCAGTGTGTCCTTAGACTTGTAGGCCAATTTGTACCCAAACCAATGCCAAAGATGATTGCCCTACTGATACCAAAGTATGCTCAAAGTAGACTGCCCAAGTGGTTTCCAAGTTACATGCCAAAGACAAGTCCGAGCAAAATTATTTAACAACGATGCCAATCCAATGCCAAAGTGAACCCCAATCACTGCCCAAGAAATTCTCGACAAATTCCAATCCAAACAGAGCACAAACGACCCAAAATCTTCTCCTTGACAATTCGTCGAGCACTTAATGACCGTCGCCTGAACCTTAGACGGATAGCCCTTTGTTTGAATGTTCACTATCCGGATTTCCTTTAGTGGAAATCAACCAATAAAGAATAACAAAGTAGCCCAATATGAATTTCAAGACAAACAAAACTCAGAATCAAATTAAGTCTAGGTTTCCTTGGAGAAGAATAGAAATTCCAAATACCTTAATTGAAGAACTCTAACTTAAAGACAATATCTGAGATTCCTTGAGTTAAGTAATTAAATGGATGTAATGGAGTAGGTAAATATTGTTAGTTCCTAAAGGCACAATAGGTATCTAGAAGGGGGGTTGAATAGATATTTTAAAAATTCTTTGTTTTAAAATACTTGTCAGTATTGAATATACTGACAGCAGCGGAATATATTTTTGTTCCCCTTAAAGATAATGCAATGATAGTTAGATAAGCAGTTATAATAGATATAGTAGTTAAAGTAGTTAATGAGAGATAACGAGACACAGAGGTTTTAAGTGGTTCAGAGCATACAAGGCTCCTAGTCCACTTTTCTATTTCACGAGTATGAAATCCACTGAAGATGTCTCTTACAACTGAATCACTTAGATTCTTTCAAGGCCAGCAGCCTTGGAACTTCTCCTAGTTCACTTAGAACTCGTCAAGACCAACAGCCTTGGTACTCTTCTCTTAGTTCACTTAAAACTCTTTAAGGCCAGCAGCCTTGGTACTCTTCTCAGTTCACTTAGAACTCTTTAAGTTCTTCTGACTTGGAACACTTTGGATTGAGAGTTGTATTCTGGTGTGTGCTACTCTGTTGCAATTAAGCATAAGTTCTGAAGAACTGAGTAGTGAAGCAAGCTTTCCTTCTTTCAGGATCATAGAGTGTTTTCGTTGAGTGCTCTTGAGCTTTCTGAGATATCTTTTCTTTCTTTATATCTCGCCTGCTTAGTCTAAATCCTTGTCTGATTTTCTTATAAAAGAGTCATTCAAAATGTTTTCGTTTGAATGCTCCCGTTGCTGCATTAAATGCTTCAAACATTTCTATGCAGTTGATGTTGACATCTTACTTTCCTGCAGGACAGTCGATTGGCCCACTAACACAGTAGGCTACAATCTCACCTAACACTTGAAAAGATGTTTTCAGCAGGCGGTTTAGTTCTTTCCTTAGTTTCTTCAATAAGCTTCTTCGATTTGAACTAAGGATGAATATAGAATTATTGGGACCATCAAATTGTCAACGGCTATAAGCCTTTCTTCATTTGTTGCTCTTCCTCCCTTCATCAGAATTACGAACTTTGATGCTGAATGGAGGAACACTACGATTATGGTCATTGTACCATAATCGTTGTTTGTTGGCTTGCACAGGCTTGTTCGTAGAGAACACTATGATTTCTCTTAAGCTCTTCGACATACTATGATTCCTTATTGCTTTATCTTGCAGACTCCACGTTTTCGAGAGCACACTGCATTTCTTGACTTAGTTAGACAGGCGCTCGGATCTTTTCCAGGATTCTCAGTGTGGCTTCTAATAGCAGACTACGATTCTGATACTTTTCACTTAAGGTCTATGAATCTTTCTTTGGCATCTGCAGACTTGGTTCTCTAGGCAGACTACGATTTTGGACATCTTCATTTAAGCTCCACGATTCTGCCATATCTTCTGTATGCTACCTTTGACATACTACAATTCTGTCAAGGCTTTAACTTTTACATCTCAAATAGATCAACCTAACAGTTTTGATCTTTTCTTCTATATATTTATTTACATAAATGATAAACATTAAAGCTCAAATCAACCTTACAAATTTAATCTATCATCTAAGTCCTTGTACATATGATCATTGAAGAACTTTACACTTAAGCATTTATATTTACTTTTAACATCAAATTTGAATATGCAATTCCCAACAATCTCCCCCTATTTGAAGTTGACATAATAAAGGAGATTTGTATCATTGCATTATTTTCTAAATGCAGAGTGCTAGAAAGTAAATATGGCTTAGTGTTTCAGTGAGCAACTGAAATTTCTAGAGAATAAGCATGAATTTATTGATGTTTGAAAAGATATTACAATCTAGCATAGAAACATCAATATACAGTTAAGCTTAGACTTATCTCTATCTTCTTTGCCTCTTATTCCTTTGAGGGTTGGCATGCTCTTCACCTCTTCTTCTCCTTGAGGCTTCATCTCTCCATGTAATATCCTCTAACTCTTCTCGGGTCAGTGGTTCTGAATGATCATGTCTGTTCATGAAGGCATGATCTCCAACTGGCATATTAAGACCCATAGAGGATATGCCTTGTGAGCTAGAAGCTTGACCTCGAGTCCTTTGAATAGGTTCAGCCATGACAAGACGCTGCATTTGCTGATTAGATCGTGGAAGCTGATAACTTGGACTTCTGGAGTTGCCACCCGACGATGGACCAATTTGAGTTTACCTTTGCCTTCCCTGCTGAGAAGGTGGTTGAATGTGTGTTTGCCTTTGCGTTTGCCTTCCACCTCCACCTCTACTACCTCTGCCTCTACCTCTGCCTCTATCTCCTTGCTTATTATTCTCCCCCTTTATATCAGCATCAAGGGTTAGAATATCGTCAGATAGACGCTTGACTATTTCCACCAACCCATGTATCTAAGATCGGTTGAGTGCAATGTCACTATGATTTTCCTCGACTAGAGCCTCAGTTTATCTTCTTTGATGCTGAAGCCACTCCATTGCATTGTTATTCTGATTGATTTGAGCTACACTGCAGGCTTGGAATTGTTGAAGTGAGATAAGCAGTTCTGAAATTTGTTTGGTCATCAGCTCATTCTGAGATTGCTGATTCTTCTGCATAATTTCCATTGTCTCCTTATGCTTCTTTGTGGTAGCAAAGTGAATAGCATCCCTTTTACTGAGGCTGTCCGCCATTTCCCAGAAAATCTCCTTTAGCTTTTTAAACAACTCAATTGCTAAATTTCCTATTAGAGGCTTGACTGATTCGATTATGTGATCGAATCTCATGTGAAGTGCTAGGGAGTGTGCTTCAAGAATCTCTCCAGATTCTGAACCTATCTGGTTTAAAGCTTCAGTCAGCTCCTCCTTTGTTGGTATTAGAGGCAGTTGATCGAGAATTCATTTTGTCTCAGGAGGAGGAGGAGGGATAGTCGTAGTGTGTTCATCTCTCCTTGACATACTTGCGAGGGCAAGTGTCATGTCAAAATATTTGTTGTTGGAGGATGAGGGAATATCTGCTTGGGTGATTGGTGTTTGTGTTTGCTGTATGGGCGTAGTGTTTGGCTCAGGTGTTTGTGTTTCTGTTTCATTGAGCTATTCTGGAGACTCAACGATTTCCACATCAGATTGATCAATATGCATGAATCGTAGTGTGTCGTCCAGAATTGGTGTCTCAATGGTTAAGCTTGCAATCATTTCTTCAACTACTCTTGTAATATGCTCAATCACCATTAGATTATTAACAGTTGGCTCTACGAGAACAAGTTGGTTGTTTGGTTCATCCGCCATAGAGTTTTGGGACTCTGTAACTGGAAACTAATTAAGTGGATGCAGGACCACTTCCAACCATTTGGGCAATTCGTAGAATTGATTGAAATGGGTTGATGGAGAGTGGTTGTTAATGAAAGAGAGGGGAGTGATGTATACCTTTGGTTCAGCTTCAAAAGTTGACTCATTTATGATCATCTTCCGAGCAAACCTCCTTTCTCTTGGGAATCCATAGGCTAGCACTAAAATTACTGGATATGCCTTGAATGTCCAAAATATGTGATCCCAGGAGTTGAGAATCATAGCTCTATGATATGGCATCATTGGCAAGTAATTGAACAGCTGATTGTAGTTTGTTGTTCTTTCACCATCTTATCCCACATACAGAATCTCAAGATCATCATCCTCTTCTTCATCACTCTCTACATCATGAACTTCCTCCACGTCATTCATCACATCATCATCAGCAATATTCACCATTTCTGCAGCAGCAGACTCTATGAATTATTCATGAACTGGGGGGACTTCAAGATTTTCTTTTGGTAGTTCCCCTCAACTTTTGCAATCTCTGGAACTTGTGCTCTTGACAGCTCCCCCTCAACTGTAGCACTTTCTTGAATATGAGCTTCCAGAGTTTCTTCTTCAGCATTGGCTGAGTTCATTTCAAGTACTTATGGCCCTTCTTCTTCTGACTGTGTCACATCTTCTACCAGAACCGCTTCAGAATGAACAGTAACTTCAGCAAGGCTTATTACTCTTATTTCTGGTACAATCCTTTCAGAGTCGGCCATTTCTTCTTCTTGAGCTTCATCAGCACGAGCACCAATTTCAGGCATCTCCATATCAGCTTAATTTATAGCCTGATCAGGTGCAACAGTATAGTCTGCATCTCTGATGTAAGCTATCACATCTTCAATGATTCTGGTCTCTTGTGGAGTTGGACTAGATGCTTGAGGCTCAGTGGTTTGTTCAACCTTTTCAGAAGCCCTTCTTCTGTCATCTTCTTCCAATATTTCTTCATTGATAAGGACATACTTTTTAACCAGCTTCTTCACCCTTTTCTTTGGCTTGGGTACATTCTTTTCACCTTTTTCAGCTTCAGCCCTTAGTGTTTGTTATGGCTGAGAGGCTGTTGCAGCATCTCCTTCTTGCAGTGGCAGCCAATCTGGACTCTACGATTGGTGATAACTCCACAATCGTCGTGAGTGAAGACTTTTTTATTCTGTGGCTGCGTTTCTTCTTCTGCTGAGGCTCTGAGCTCCCTTCAACCCTGTCCTCATTTGTCTCCCTCTTCTTCTTCTTCTTCTTCTTCTTCTTCTTTTCTTTCAGAACCTCCTCTAGTGATTTAGGAGTGATGACTCTATCAGTGGTAAGGCTTCTGAACTCCATATCATCACCAAAATCCACTTGGGGTGCATCAGTGGTTGAGCCCTAGGGCTCCTCAGTAATTTGCACACCTTCATTCACTTTCTTCTTCCCTTTGTTCTTTCTGGTCAAAGCCACAGCTTTTTCTTGGTTGACTTCTTCTTCTTCCTCCTTGGTTTCCCTTACAGCAGATGAAGTTGCAGACATCATCTTTACATTTTTTGCTGGGTTTCTCTTCCAGTTCTGGAACAGTTGCTGGGTTATCTTTCTGTTGGTAATTATGGAAACACCTTCTTTGTCCTCAATTTTGTCACCCAGAGCAGACTTTACAATGATGCTGATAAACCTTCCATAGGGCATCTTCGCAGTGCTCTTTGTCTTCTTAGGACTTTGCATCCATTTCCCGAACCAATCCATCAACAAGGTTCCATAGTTGAGTTGGATTCTGAAGCAGATGGATGTCATGAGCTTCAGTTGCTTCTCGTTGACAGAGTCTTGACCAGAGCCTTTGCAACATATGTATTTACCAACAATGTCCGCAAGGAACTCATATTCTTGGGGAAACTCTTTCTTATTATAGCCACTCTTCCCTTCAGTTTTTGTGTAGCGCATCTTCTTCAGACCTTCTTGGAAGTCAATAACCTCTATGTCATGAAGACCTTCAAATTTGAAACCTAGGGCTAGGTTTATGCTTTCGACGTTGAGTCGTATTTGCACGCCATTGACTTTGGTGAGGATGAAGTCTCCATCAATGACTCCATTATGATAGAACTCTTTCACTAGCCTTGGATAGATCAGTGTGCTGGTGCTCAGAGCTTCTTCGAGTCCATCTTTCTTCAGCAGTGATAGAATTTTGTGAAACTAAGGTCCAGCCTTCTCGAACCCATCAAAGCATAGTTGGTAGCCAGAAATAACATTGGAAGCAGCCATTTGATTGTTTGATTGAGTATCCTGAAATGAACAAATTGGCATAGCTTTCTGAAACTTAGGGTTTAGTTTGAGAGAGAGTGTGTGTGTGTGACACCCCCAAATCCGGCATCTTGATTTTCATAGGATTTGGTGTTCACTGTTCAAATATCATAATACTATCTACCCATAATAAATAGAAATTCATTAAAAAGATAAATAATCCATCATCTCCCTATAATAGGGTTACAACATCTGAAATAGTAAATACATAATAAATCCCTGGTTATACTTAACCTTAAATCTCTGTTGCGGAAACGTAAACAAATAAGTCTTAAATCATTACACATAAGTCTTGAACTTTAACATATCAATAACACTACGAATCTTCAACACTTGTTCACTTTTCCTTTACCCTTGCTACTAAAAGGTTTATCACATCTTTCATTCTTAGCTGCAATGTTATTATGCAAGAGTGAGCACGGATGCTCGCAAGTATAAAAATATGACAATAATAACATGCGAGTGAAATTAAAGAAATCTGAATAACAAAAAGCTCAACTTTTGAATCAAGAATAATAATCGAGAATCAAATTACATCTGAGGATCATAAGATCTTGAACTATGTCCTAGGTTGTCAACTATATTACCTTTAAACCTTTAACAGCCATAAGACTATGGACTTTACTTCTCGTACTTAGGGAGATCAGCCCTTCGTACCAATACTGTGTTGGGTTTGTACGAAATCGTGACGCAATCAAATTGCAAAAATTAGCGGAAGCATGGTATATCAGAGTTTAAAATTTTCTACAAAACCATTACCCGGATCATCCTTTATGCAAATTATTAATTTAAAACGATAAATAAGAAGTTATAGAATCATACCCTTGTAGAACGAAGCTTCCACAGGTACGAGTTCAACTCCTTGTTCTTCGTGATCTCCTTGAATTTTCGGGTTAGATTCCTTCTTTTGATCAACGTTAGCCACCCAAGTGTTTGGCCTCTAGAGGTGATCCACCAAGGAAGATGAATTATCAAGAAGGAGGGTGGTTGGCTTAGTTTTCTATCCTCTATAGAAAAGGAGTACTCTCCAACAATTAGAATTGCATCAAGTAATATCTATTATAAGACTCCTCTTATATAGATATTGGTCAACCCTTCTAATCCTATTAGACATGAAATTTTTTTTAATTAATTAAACTCCTTTAACTAATTTAGGCTTCCCACCACATGGGAAATAATTAATTAAATTCATTTAATTAATTTATCTCCTAATCTTATTAGGAATAAATGAGAGTACTAATATTAAATTAATTACTAAACTCCTTTAGAAATTAAAATAATAATAATTGTAATAATATTAAAAGGACTCCTCTTATTAATTTATATTTAATATTTCCAAAATATTAAATAATAAACATTAAGCTATTTAATTTATTCTATCACCATAGATTAAATTAATTACACTTAATGCATTATTACGATTATGCTATTACCTTCTTAAATAATTATTCTTCCTTTTATGGTGTGACCCTTTAGGTTCTTGATAAGTACATAATATTCGATGATTATTATTCATTTATATTTAGTTTTATTACATTGTTTTATGTGGATCTGGGCTTAATAAGTTATTTAATTGTTTTCAGGTGAATTAGAGCTTAAGGCAAGAAAAACGAGAAATTGGGCTGACCAATTTAGCAAATCATCATTTACATGAAGCAATTAAAAGGAAGGGCCCACAGTTTCATGTGGTAACAAATTGAATATGGGCCACGGTTTGGTTGGAATAATCAAGTGGGCTAGAGAGTTAACGAATTCAGCAGTTTGCATGAATGGGACGGATTTAATACTTTCAATAGGAAAAGGATTTCCAAAGCATTATGGTAACATTAATATTCGGGTCCTTTACAGTACTATACAACAATTAGAAAGTAATTATACAATCAGTACATTCACAAAATAATTATAAAAATAACGCAATAAATTCAAACCATTCAATTTCACATTAATAAGGAAACCTAAAATCAAGGCTGTCATAATTAATAATTCAAATTCAAATCTTTGAGATCTAACAACAAAAACAAATTCAGAATTCAAATCAAAAGGAAAAAAAATAAAAATTATTTTCTCGTCATCTTCCTCCCTTGTCATCTTCCTCCACCTTTTCCAGCAACGCTTCAGCCACTTTTCCTCTAGTCTTCAACAAAAACATTCAATATATATCACTGTTAATTTTAAAGAGTGAAAAAAAAACTAACTTGAATGGCTTTGCAGTAGGTGGGAGAGAAGAGAGTAAAATGAATAGAGAATAAGCATTCAATGACAATCATATATACTTTCATTAAATTCTCAGTCCACTCGCATGGATCAAATCTCATCAACTGATTCACTGTTAACTCAAATGTAATCTTCTCTATCACTGTTAACGCCAATGAGAAGAAGGAGAAGATTCGCCCTACAAACATAAGTTTGAAAACAAATAGATGTAACTCTTACTGTTCTGAAATTTTTTTATTACTATTTGGTTACTCACAAAAACTAAAATGGTTACCTTTGTATGAAGGTTTGGCTACCAACTGCATCATATTCAAAAATAAAATTTGTAACTTAATAAAACTGAATTGGTTACCTTGGCCTGAAGATTTGGTAACCAACTGCATGAAGGTTTGGCTACCAAGTGCATCACATTCAAAATAAATTGGTAACCTAATAAAACTGAATTGGTTACATTGGTATGAAGGTTTGGTTACCAACTGAACTATGAATGTAACCTAATAAAACTGAATTGGTTACCTTGCAATAAAAGTTTGGCTACCAACTGCATGAAGGTTTGGTTACCAACTGCACTATGAAGGTAACCTAATAAAACTGAATTGGTTACCTTGCAATGAAAGTTTGGCTACCAACTGCATGAGGATTTGACTACCTTGGTGTGAAGGTTTGGTTACCAACTGCATTATAAAAAAACTGCAGGCGTAGAGGTGGTTTGGTTACCTTGGCATGAAGGGTTGGTTACCTTGGTATGAATAGTTGGTTACCTTGGTACGAAGGTTTGGTTACCAACTACACTATGAAAAAACTGCAGATGTGGAGTTGGATTGGTTACCTTGGTATGAAAGTTTGATTACCTTGGTATGAATGTTTGGTTACCTTGGTATGAATGTTTGGTTACCTTGGTATGAAGGTTTGGTTACCTTGGTATGACTGTTTGGTTACCAACTGCACTATCAATATCTTGACTAATGAGTTGAATCAAGATCCCCTGACCAATCCCAATGATAAAAGACTCCCACTGATCCTCAATCTTCTCACTCGTATTCTCACTGCCTTTACCTCAATCCCACTTGAACTACTACTCAGTGACCCATAAAACCAAAAAGCTGATGTATTACTCCCTAGGCCCACCATTACTACTTACTGTTTTAGAAAAAATTTAGATACAAAACATTGCTTTACTGACACCGATGATGATGAGCAAAGTCTGGCCGTTTGATCCACATCAATAATTGACTTCTCCTGTTGTGAATAAAAGTCAATTACTTATCATTGACTTGGAAATGAATGGAGAGAAGGGATTTTCAAAAGGGCATCCGTATCTATTTTTCCTGAAAGTCCCATTTTTCCGAGGCGAAGGCCGGTGACCATGCCATTCTCACAAATAACACCAACCCACTGTTTGCCTATGGCCCAAGGCTCTGACCCAGGATGCAGTTTTAGCCTTTCTTGCTAAACCACATAGAAAATGGGCATACCTTTACAACCATCATCATCATCCATATTTCGGCTGATTTCTGGATGCCACGGCCGGTGGGCGGTGGGAGCTTTGAGAGAGAGAGAGAGAAATAGAAAATGGCGAGAGAGATATAATGGCTAGAGAAATTGAGGATAATGCCGTTGCGAGAGAAGGAGAATGACGATTGACCCGCTTAAATTAAAGGAATCCTAATTGCACTAATTTTGTAATTAAATATGTAAAAATGTGTTATTTTTATAATTATTTTATATATGTATTGTTTTTGTAATTATTTCTAAAAATGTACTAAAATATGTAATTGTTCCTTAATATTCAGCATGTATGATGAGTGGGCCACGGACGCATATCAATTAAAAAAGCCCACGAAGCTAGCAAGCAATAAGGAATTCCAATATACTAGCAGCTCATTTCCTTCTCCTAGTGGGCCCACGAAACAAGCACCTCATGTGCCAAGCAACTAAGCAAAAAGCAATCAATCCTAGCAGCTCACAAGTCAAGTAGTGGGCCACGGTTTAAGCAGCTGGTAAAAGAGCCGGCTTGTGTAGACAGCATATATGCAATCATTATATTAGTTCCTAGCTTGCAAGTTATATGGGCCAACGTGATATCAAGTTGCATGCTTTCCAGTTAAAATGTAGCTCACATTACTAGCAGCAAGGGAATGTGCCAAGGCCCACGAGCAGCAGCTGCAAAAGAGGAAATCCATGCGAATTCATGTAAGGCTGGACAGTGTGATACCCCGCTGGGGCGGGGCATTAGGCCATTGAATCCCCGCTGGGGCGGGGAGGCGCTACGCAGGTTGCAGCTTTCCTTTTTTGACACGGATTGGAAAGCAAGAAGGGGACTAGATTAGGTTATAAAAATACTTTCTTCTCTCTTGTATTTGGATTTTTTTCTTTCATATTAGATTTAGGTTTGATTGGAGTCATGAACTAATTCTTTCAATTCAGTTCTAAAGGGATGTTGAACCTTATTCATAATTAACGGTTTGATCAAATTTATTTTATTTATTCCTTCTTACATGAGATTTATTCTGATAATCTATTTTAACTTCTTGTATGCTATTCAATTTACTAACGTGATTCTGCAGGATTACATTAGTGAATTGGTGTCATAAGCTAGATTAAGGAATAGTATTACGTGTAATTGATATTATTCCTTATCACAAGTAGCAATTAGTAATACCTGATTGTGGACAAGCTTTTGAGTATTGCTATGATTAACAGAAGGCAAGTTAAACAATCCGAGCTTATGTGTTTGTTGTTTGGATTATTCTAATTCTCTATTTCTTAATGCTTCTGTTATATTAAATCTAGAGAGCTTGTTCTAGGTTATATTGCAGTTAGAATCTGGTGAAGAGCTTGTTTCATACAGTGACGATCTAAGGAGAATTTCGGGTAGTAGAGCTTGTTGTTACCTAGGGCTAATAGTTCATTGAAGGGTAAATAATGTTAAACTTGATTACTCCATAATTGTGAAAAGGTGATACTAAACTGAAGAACTGAAGCTTTTTATTCATTGTTATTTCTTATTACTTTATTCTTGTTAATTTAGTTTAATCAATTCAAAACCCCCTTTTAATTAGAAATCATAGGATAAATATAAAATAAATCACTCTCTGTGGGATCGATCCTTGCTTACTACTGTGCTAATTGTTTAAATTCGTGAAGTGAAAGTGAGGTTAATTTAGGAGTGTAAACGACAGCTCCCAAATTTTGGCGC
Organism: Panax stipuleanatus; assembly: GCA_020205555.1. Taxonomy (NCBI): domain Eukaryota; kingdom Viridiplantae; phylum Streptophyta; class Magnoliopsida; order Apiales; family Araliaceae; genus Panax; species Panax stipuleanatus. The sequence goes on along the minus strand of CM035126.1, from coordinate 60,737,894 downwards.
CGTTGCCGGGGAGTAATTGTGCGTTTTGTTTTTATTCTATTATCTCTTTTGTTTTTATTTTGTGACTCGATCTTCTGAGGCTACTATATTAGATTTTGATCCAGAGATCGAGAAAACTGCAAGGAGGCTAAGAAAGCAAAAAGTTCAACAGTCTACTGCAGATTTAGACGAGGCTTCTGCATCATCACCGGGCCTCAACTTAGCTTTGGAACTACTTTTTGACAAATCATTCACCGAATCAGACGAAGAAGAAAAGATGGCAAAGCCCAACAACAATCGGACTTTAAAAGAACTGGCTACTCTAGACCTTGATCAACCATCCCTGTGTATTGAATATCTTACCTTAGATGTTGCTTTTGAACTTAACTAGGGACTAATTCATTTTTTGCCTATTTTTCGTGGTCTTACAGGTGAAAATCCATATACGCATCTAAAGGAGTTCCATGTGGTGTGTTCCACAATGAAATCGCAAGGAATGACAGAGGAGCAGATCAAGCTTAGACTTTTTCCATTCTCCTTAGCAGATTTGGCTAAAGACTGGTTATACTATCTTCCTTCGGGATCGATACGATCATGGACTGATATGCAAAGGCTATTCTTGGAGAACTATTTTCCTGCATCAAGAGTTGCCGATACAAGGAAGCAGATATGTGGAATCATGCAGTTCAATGGAGAAACTCTGTACGAGTATTGGGAAAGGTTCAAGAAGTTGTGTTCCAGCTGTCCGCCTCACGGGATTGATGAGCAACACTTGATTCAGTACTTCTATGAGGGATTGATACCAATGGAAAGAAGTATGATCGATGCGGCTAGTGGAGGAGCATTAGTAGACAAGACCCCGGAGGATGCAAGAAATCTGATTGCAAATATGGTTGCTAACTCACAACAATACGGAACAAGGAATGATCATGCTCCAAAAAGAGTAAGTGAGGTAAGCATGAGTGAATTGGTACAATAGATTTCTAACTTAACTGCTGTGGTGCAACAATTAACAACAGGAAACGTGCCGGTTGCAAAAGTATATGGAAATTGCTCAAAATCAGGGCATGCGACAAATGATTGTACCATAGTGAAGGAGGATGTAATTGTTCATCAAGTTAATGCTATGGGGACATTCTTCGGACAAAATCCACATCAATGTGATCCTTGGACAGAAACTCACAATTCCGAATGGAGAGATCATCACGACTTGAGCTACGAAGTACCTGTCAATTCTGGGACATCTATGGAGGATATGTTCAAGGCATTCATGAGCCAAACACTACAGTTCATGAGTCAGACACAGTAGTTCCAGCAGGAGACAAGAACTTCTGTTCAAGGTCTGAGGGATCAAGTTGGTCAGCTTGCAACCATAATAGGGAGGTTGGAATCTCAAGGCTTCGAGGAGTTACCTCCTCCGTTTGTTGAGAACTTTAGTACAATGGGATTTAACGAAGAGGAGCAAGAGGATTCAATGCTTACTTCAGGAACAGACAGTCATATAGAATTTTATCAGGAGAATGAACAAGAGGAAAGTGGGAATGATTTGATAAGTTCTGCAGATCTCGACAAAAAAGTCGTGGATTCATCTCCATCAATACAACTAACAGAAGCAATGAATGATACACACTATCGTACCTTTATTATGGAAGTGGATAGTACAAACTTCCAGTTTAACGCCGATGAGTCTAAAAGGTATCTTGGTAATGTTAAATCTGTTTTTGTTATTAATATTGTGGATTATTCAGTACATGAATCTTTTGATCGAATACAATTATACGAGGAGGATTTGGTGGTTGGAAAGGAGCAGGATCATGAAGTACACAATGTTCCTCAATTAAGGAAGAAACTGTTACTAGTCCACTTGAAGTTCACAACTCCGATTACATAGAATGAGAAGGATGATGTCAAGCCAATGACGATAAACAAGGGCAGCTGCTTGGGAGGCAACCCAAAAAATCAGATTTGATTTTTCTATCCCTTTACTATTTAATTTTTTATTTGCATGTAGTTCTCTCTTCTTTGCATGATTTTCTTACATTGGGGACAATGTAAGGTTTGAGTGTGGGGGGAGAGATTTAGGTTTTTATTTTATTTTTAGCGATATTGATCTCCGATTTTGATGGGAAATTTGGAAAGTTGATGCCTTTTGAAATTTTTTTAAAAAATTGGGTTCCATGATTCTATTTGCCTATGTGTTCGAAGGTTCAAGTCAACAATTAAAAATCAATGCTAAAAATTAAAAATATGTTTGATGCTTAATTAGTTAATGATTGAGAAAAACTAAGTCATGATTCATAGTAATTGATTTAAATTGAATTTGTGTCTCATGAGTTCTTGAACATGTGATATATGCTTAGTTGGCTTAGTTATCGGTGGAGTTGTCTATGTGCACTAATCTTATGCTCTAGAACTATTGAACTGCTTATGTTTTTTGCAGGACCATGTAAAAAAAAATTCAAGAAAGTTGAAAATCACTAAATTGTTGAAAAAGAAAAAATAAGTAAAAGAGAAGTCATGTGGTGGGATGAGATGGAGCGTAAAATGCACTCTCCCATAAACACATGCGAATAAGTGAGATGGAGTATAAAATGCACTCACTTACAAAAGAATGATTGAGGAAGGTGAAACGGAGCATAAAATGCATTCACCAGAAACAAATAAGAATTTGAAAAGGTTCTGGTAAAAAAATAAAGCAGGAAAAGAATGTTTTGAGTTTTGAGTGATGTGTACGATTTTTGCTCCATGGTAACTAAGTTGAGTAAGTGTGTGAATCATAGACAAGGACTTATGTAGTTACAATTTAACTTAATGAAATTCATTGGTGAAGTGGCAAGGTGCTTATCTTGAGTTGATTGATGAAGCGTTGATTATGTTTTTATGGGTTTAGTATTGATAATCATGATTTGATCTTAAATCTTTTGACATACTAGTTGAATAGAATTATTTTGAAAGTCAAACTTTTGGTTTACACGAGGACGTGTAAAAGGCTAAGGTGCCTCTTAATGGACTGCCTCTTATTCGCTAAGAGGCATGATGCTGTTTGTTTTTTTTTTGTTACCTCTGAATGCCTCTTAATCGGTAAGACAGAAAATAAAATCTTAATAATTAAGAGGTACCTCTTAATGAAATTTTTTTGATAATTTTTTTTTATATTAATATATTCAACAATATTATTCACTCATTTTTATTAAATTGAATATTTAAAATTATTAAATAAAAATTTACCCTTTAAAATAGTAAAATAATGTCATTTAGAGACAACTTACTTTTTAGTTATCAAACAGTTTTTTAGATTCAGACCTCATAACCATTCAGATGATCTAATTTATTAAGACATCATAATCATTCAGATCTTAATCGCCAGATTTATCAAACACAACCTAAGTGTGGGGGAATTTGATAAGTACATAATATTCGATGATTATTATTCCTTTATATTTAGTTTTATTACATTGTTTCATGTGGATCTGGGCTTAATAAGTTATTTAATTATTTTCAGGTGAATTAGAGCTTAAGGCAAGAAAGACGAGAAATTGGGCTCACCATTTTAGCAAATCATCATTTACATGAAGCAATTAAAAGGAAGGGCCCACAGTTTCATGTGGTAACAAATTGAATATGGGCCACGGTTTGGTTGGAATAATCAAGTGGGCTAGAGAGTTAACGAATTCAGCAGTTTGCATGAATGGGACGGATTTAATACTTTCAATAGGAAAAGGATTTCCAAAGCATTATGGTAACATTAATATTCAGCATGTATGATGAGTGGGCCACGGACGCATATCAATTAAAAAAGCCCACGAAGCTAGCAAGCAATAAGGAATTCCAATATACTAGCAGCTCATTTCCTTCTCCTAGTGGGCCCACGAAACAAGCACCTCATGTGCCAAGCAACTAAGCAAAAAGCAATCAATCCTAGCAGCTCACAAGTCAAGTAGTGGGCCACGGTTTAAGCAGCTGGTAAAAGAGCCGGCTTGTGTAGACAGCATATATGCAATCATTATATTAGTTCCTAGCTTGCAAGTTATATGGGCCAACGTGATATCAAGTTGCATGCTTTCCAGTTAAAATGTAGCTCACATTACTAGCAGCAAAGGAATGTGACAAGGCCCATGAGCAGCAGCTGCAAAAGAGGAAATCCATGCGAATTCATGTAAGGCTGGACAGTGTGATACCCCGATGGGGCGGGGCATTAGGCCATTGAATCCCCGCTGGGGCGGGGAGGCGCTACGCAGGTTGCAGCTTTCCTTTTTCGACACGGATTGGAAAGCAAGAAGGGGACTAGATTAGGTTATAAAAATACTTTCTTCTCTCTTGTATTTGGATTTTTTTCTTTCATATTAGATTTAGGTTTGATTGGAGTCATGAACTAATTCTTTCAATTCAGTTCTAAAGGGATGTTGAACCTTATTCATAATTAACGGTTTGATCAAGTTTATTTTATTTATTCCTTCTTATATGAGATTTATTCTGATAATCTATTTTAACTTCTTGTATGCTATTCAATTTACTAACGTGATTCTGCAGGATTACATTAGTGAATTGGTGTCATAAGCTAGATTAAGGAATAGTATTACGTGTAATTGATATTATTCCTTATCACAAGTAGCAATTAGTAATACCTGATTGTGGACAAGCTTTTGAGTATTGCTATGATTAACAGAAGGCAAGTTAAACAATCCGAGCTTATGTGTTTGTTGTTTGGATTAGTCTAATTCTCTATTTCTTAATGCTTCTGTTATATAAATCTAGAGAGCTTGTTCTAGGTTATATTGCAGTTAGAATCTGGTGAAGAGCTTGTTTCATACAGTGACGATCTAAGGAGAATATCGGGTAGCAGAGCTTGTTGTTACCTAGGGCTAATAGTTTCATTGAAGGGTAAATAATGTTAAACTTGATTACTCCATAATTGTGAAAAAGTGATACTAAACTGAAGAACTGAAGCTTTTTATTCATTGTTATTTCTTATTACTTTATTCTTGTTAATTTAGTTTAATCAATTCAAAACCCCCTTTTAATTAGAAATCATAGGATAAATATAAAATAAATCACTCTATGTGGAATCGATCCTTGCTTACTACTGTGCTAATTGTTTAAATTCGTGAAGTGAAAGTGAGGTTAATTTAGGAGTGTAAACGACAGCTCCCAGTTCTCCATATTAAACCGGTTGTGAATAAATCAATTAGAACAATTCTAATCTTATTTAAATAAATAAATTAAACTAATAATTTATTTAAATAAATAATATTTATTCTACAATAGGGATAAGCCTCCCTAAAGATCAATGACTTTTCAGATAATATAGATTTCAACATTAATCATAAAAGAACCGGTGAGTAAATAGTTACCGTACAATTCAATCCTTCCACCATATAATGTCCCAATTAAATATAAGACATTAAATTACTGTCAAGTCTTATTTTATTTAATCATATGTATTTCGATTAGAAAATGCACAACTCTGATTAATGCAAATTAGAAACCTTTTTCTAATTTCATTCCACCTTGGCCAAGGATTCCTGGGTTGTCGTTTAACGAATCACATAGGACATATCTCCTCTTTTACTAGAGGTGGTAGAATCTTTATTGATCATTCATTATCTCAATATGTAACTCATTATACCCAAGCATACCCTATATATGTCTTAAAAGATCTTAAGGAATAAGTCAAAGTATAATTTGTTACATACAAGATACTATGATGATCTCAAGTCCAAGGATCACTTGTACTACTATCACATTAGGAATTCCTATTCATAGGCGAGTAAAACTCCACTAGGTATTCCATTGCGAGTCACGTTCAGTGAACTTATTCTCCAATAAGTACCTACATACTTGCTTTAGTGTCTCTACACAAATGATCATGAGATCGATCATCCTCATCCAGTGAGCAAGCAACATATGTACCAATCTATCCGGATTTACTAATCCCTTTTTAGTAATCCCACGATTGGGAACTATTTTAGTTTTAGAGCTTTCTAAGAATTTAGATCTTATTAGCATGAACATCATCATGATTCTAAAAGCATTGCTTAAAACTATTGGTTATTTACATATTATAAAAACTGCACCATGTAGATAATTAAATGCCTTTAATAAATGAATATTTGATTAATAAATAAATAAGATTGTTTACAAAGTATGTGCTTTATCATCATACATGATTGACTTGTACGCACACTACTATCAATCTCCCACTTGCACTAAAGCCAATCGCTATAGTATCTCATACCCATCTTCTCTAAGTGACGATCAAACTGCTGTTGTGTTAAAGCTTTAGTAAATGGATCTGCAATGTTGTCTTGAGAGTCTACACGCTCCAAGGTGACGTCTCATCTTTCAATAATCTCCCTGATCAAATGAAATTGCTGCAACACGTGTTTAGATTTCTGATGAGACCTGGGTTCCTTAGCCTGTGCAACTGCTCCTGTGTTGTCAAAGTAAACGGGAACTGCTTCTCCAATGCTAGGAACCACACCAAGTTCAGTTATGAACTTCTTCATCCAAACAGCTTCCTTTGCAGCTTTACTTGCAGCTATATACTCTGCCTCTGTCACTGAATCAGCAACTGTTTGCTGCTTGGAACTCTTCCAACTCACTGCGCCTCCGTTCAAGGTAAACACATACCCTAAAACAGATTTACTGTCATCTTGGTCTGTTTGAAAAATTGAGTTCGTGAATCCCCGAGTTTTAATTCAGACCCACCGTAGACAAGAAAAATATCTTTAGTCCTTCTCAAGTACTTTAGGATATTCTTCACTGCCTTCCAGTGCCCTTCTCCAGGATTCGACTGGTATTTGCTCGTTACACTAAGTGCATGAGCAACATCCGGTCTAGTACATATCATACCGTATATGATAGATCCTATTGTAGAAGCATAAGGGATCTTACTCTAACGGTCTCTCTCCTCAGGTGTCTTTGGGGCCTGTTTCTTGGAGAGATGCATTCCATGGCTCATCGGCATGAGACCTCTTTTGGAATCTTCCATGCTAAACCTCTTTAGCATCGCATCAATGTACGTTCCTTGGGATAAACCAAGCATCCTTTTAGATCTATCTCTATAGATCTTTATCCCCAAAATATAGGATGTTTCTCCCAAGTCCTTCATGGAGAAGTGTTTAGATAACCAGATTTTAATCGATTGTAGCATAGGAATGTCATTCCCTATCATTAATATATCATCAACATATAATACAAGGAATGAAACTGTGCTCCCACTAACCTTCTTGTACACACATGGTTCATCGTCGTTTTTGATAAAATCAAACTCTTTGATTGTCTCATCAAAACGAATGTTCCATCTACGAGAAGCTTGCTTCAATCCATAAATGGATCGTTGCAGTTTACAGACTTGATTTGTTCCAACCTTTGAAACAAATCCCTCTGGCTGTGTCATATACACATCCTCCTCAAGTTTCCCATTGAGGAAGGCCGTTTTCACGTCCATCTGCCAGATCTCATAGTCGTTTATAAGCTGCAATCGCAAGCAAAATTCGAATGGACTTGAGCATAGCTACTGGTGAGAAGGTTTCATCATAGTCAACTCCTTGTCTTTGTTTGAAACCTTTTGCAACCAGTCGGGCCTTATAGGTCTTTACCTTGCCGTCTGCTCCAATCCATCTTTTAAAGACCTATTTACACCCAATAGGCTTAATGCCTTCAGGTGGTGAAACCAAAGTCCATACTTTGTTTTCATACATGGAGTCCATTTCGGATTTCATGGCTTCAAGCCATTTCCCTGAGTCTTTATTACTTATAGTCTGTTCGTAATTTAAGGGATCATCATCATTCATGATGTGTACCTCATCGTCATCCTCTATAACGAATCCATACCTCTCAGGAATCTTCTGTACTCTTCCAGATTTACGAACAGGGTGTGGTATAGTAGGTTCTTCTACTTGGTCAGGTACCTGACTTTGATCCGTGATAATTTATGATTCTTGAACTTCTTCAAGATATATCTTACTCCCACTGACCCCTTCATGGATAAACTCCTTTTCCAAGAAAGCAGTATGTTTCGCAACAAACACCTTTTGATCAGTTGGATGATAGAAATAATACCCTAAAGTTTTTTTAGGGTATCCCACAAATCTACACTTATCGGATTTAGTCTGTAGCTTATCATTTTCAAACTTTTTGACATAAGCTGGGCAACCCCAAGTCTTAACATGCTTAAGATTTGGTTTCCTCCCCTTCCACATCTCACATAGAGTTTTTGAGGCAGATTTGGTAGGTACCTTGTTAAGTAGGTATGCAGCCGTTTCTAGGGCATATCCCAAGAAGGAAATTGGAAGGTCGGTAAAACTCATCATGGATCGAACCATGTCCAACAGTGTTCGATTTCTCCTTTCAGATACTCCATTTAACTGTGGTGTACCTAGAGGAGTCCATTGTGAGATTATACCATTTTCTTTGAGACAATTGAGAAACTCACCGCTTAAGTATTCTCCACCTCGATCTGATCGAAGTATCTTTATACTATTGCCCATTTGTTTCTCTACTTCACTTTTGAACTCTTTGAACTTTTCAAATGATTCTGATTTGTATTTTATTAAATACACATATCCAAATCTTGAGTGATCATCAATGAAAGTAATAAAATAAGAATACCCACCCCGTGCACTTGTTGTCATAGGTCCACAAACGTCTGTGTGAATCAATGCCAACAACTCTGTAACTCTTTCTCCTTTTCCACTAAAAGGAGATTTAGTCATTTTACCCATGAGACAAGATTCACAAGTTGGATATGATTCATAATCGGATAACTCGAGGAGCCCATCTTTATGCAACTTGGATAATCTTGTTTCATTGATATGACCGAGTCTACAGTGCCACATATAGGTATAATTAATATCATCTCTTTTCCTTTTCTTAGTTTGTTTAATTTGAAATATATTTTCTTGTAAGTCAAGTGTATAAAGCCCGTTTCGCAAATTTCCAATACCATATAAAACATCGTCTTTATAAATAGAACAACTATTGTTCTTTATAACAACGTTAAATCCTTCCAAATCCAATATAGAAATTGAAATAATATTTTTAATAATATTCGGAACATAATAAAAATTATTAAGATAAATGGACTTGCCCGAAGGCATTGCTAAATAATAAGTTCCTACAGCTAATGCAGCAACCTTTGCTCCATTCCCCACTCGTAGGATCACCTCATCATTGTTCAGCTTTCTACTTCTAACCATTTCCTGCACAGTATTACATATTTGAGAACCACAGCCGGTATCTAATACCCAAGTAGAATTATGACTCTCAGAAAAATTAATTTCAATCATAAATAAACCTTGATTGGAAGTCGAAGCTTCTCCAAGCTTCTTCTCTGCTAGATACTTCTTGCAGTTCCTTTTCCAATGTCCCGGCTTGTTGCAATGAAAGCACATTCCTTTAGCTGGTTCAGGTTTCTCTTTTTCCTTTTCTTTCCCCTTTCCCTTAGCCTTCTTGGATTTCTTCTTTTTAGAAGATACCTTGGGCCTCTTCCTTTTATTGGAAGAATCCACCATCAAGATATGGTTCTTCTTGGATGGAAAGTGACCTTCTGCAGTTTTCAACATGTTAAGCAGCTCAGGCAAGCTGACATCTAGCTTATTCCTGTGAAAATTAACCATAAATTGAGAGAAAGTCTCAGGGAGTGACTGCAAGACCAAGTCTTGACTCAACTCCCCATCCATGACGAACCCAAGCTGTCCAAGGCGTTCAATCAAATTGATCACTTTCAGGACATGAGTCTCGACGGCAGTACCCTCGGTCATCCGAGATCGGAAGAGCTCCTTAGATATTTCATATCTAGCAGTCCTACTCTGTTCACCATACAACTCTTTGAGGTGAAGCAGCATAGCAGAAGCATCCATTTTTTCGTGCTGACGCTGAAGCTCATTATTCATGGATGCGAGCATGATGCATTGAGCCACAGATGCATCATCTTGCCACTTATTAAAAGTGGCAATCTCTTCCTCAGAGGCTGTTTCCGAAACAGATTCAGGGACAGTTGAATTTAGGACATAAGAAATCTTTTCAGTAGTGAGAACAATTCTCAGATTTCTTAGCCAGTCCTCATAATTCGGCCCGATAAGCTTATTTGCATCAAGTATGCTTCGTAGTGAGATTAGTGATTTAGACATTTTTAAAATTCTGCATGTGAAAGAAAGCAACATTTCAGCAAACATTCATTTTATTAACTTTGCATACCAAAATAAATTTAGGTCTTTATTTTAAATTGGTATCTCCCACTATTTTCATCAAACTATATTACCCTCACTTATATAGTTCGGCAACATCTAATTAAAGATTTTCTAGTGAGAATAAGGATCCCATTTCAAATGTATATAACCTTGTGGATAGCACAACAAGCGATATACAAATAAAAAGGTAGACAACTCTTGTCAATTACATCACCATGTAATTCCTTTTATTTTGCCTCTTAAATCATAATGGTCAAGTGTGTGCACATCTGAACTAAAATAATTTAAGTTAAGTCCAGCCTAGCACTTTCATAAATTCAAAAAAGAAAAATATTCGTCCTCGTGGATAGCACAACAAGACTAGATCGTTTAATTTTCTTCATAAGCATCAAATGTGATTAATTAACATCTTAAATACTCAATACTCGCCTTGTGGATAGCACAACAAGCTTATATTAAATATTTAATACTCTATGAATTTATCATGCTAGAAGGCGACGTTCGATATTCTAAATATCTTTGAACGCTTCGGACTTAATATTATTTCTTTGGGGGGTTTGTTATTATTTGTCTCATCTTGTTTAGCGCGCATGCACACATATATATATATATATATATATATATATAAAATACGCGTCATTTTATTAAACATGCGAAGCATGTTTGCATAAAATATAATATATATAATATTTAGCATGCTATATAGAATATTATATTCTACCCGGATTGATTATGGACTTTTATTCTAGTTTGATTCACTAGAGCCACCAAGTGAACCAAAAGGTCAAACCTAGGAGTGCAAGAATTTAAATTTAAACGTAACTATTACATTTAAACTCGGACTCCATACAAACGGGTCTTCACGCGCTCCTTGCTCATTGTTCTCCAATTTCTTCAAGATAATTCTAACTATTTCTATTACATTAAACTATTTAATTTAAATAGAAACCTTAATCAGTAGTTAAGGGGAAGTACATAGGAGGGAGATAGAAATTTACATCAAGAACAAAATTAGAGAAGACGAGGTACGCAGACCCCATTTAATAAAATTCAATCATTCAAGCATTCAACTAAAATAAAATCCAATCACATTGGTCAAATAGTCCATAATCAATCCCCATTTATTATCATACATATCACCATATATATCAATAAATAAATACTCATCTCATGAATTAAAACATTATATATATATATATGAGTATTATTTAATGAAAAATTTTAAATTACATGAAATTCAATTTCAAGATTAAAATAAACTCTTTATTTTAATTATAAAATTATTTAGAATATAATATATATATATATATATATATATATATATATATATATAATACCCTTACCTTTAAACAAAAAAAAACATCCTGGCAATCATGTTGTAGTCACTTTAATATATATATATATATATATACTTCATCCCAGTACGTAACCACCTTTTGAAAACATTATATTACCTTTTGATTCTTTTATAAAAGAAGTGATATCACTTCAAAAAAAAAAACGTGGGTCACCTCCTCCATGATTTCAAAAGTAATATGATAACCTCATGTTTTTCAAATTGAATCACTTTAATACAAGTAACTGATCCGCGTTCCCAAAAAAAAAACCACAGTTCGAGAAATTTTCTTTCGGATTCGCCTTTTTTTTTTCTCATAAAAAAAATAATTTTATACAATTAATTATATCCAATAAATTATTCTAAATACATACCCATATGTATATGAAATTAAAATAATTAATAATTGTATAAAGGTTTGGCTCTGATGCTACTGTTGGGTTTGTACGAAATCGTGACGTAATCAAATTGCAAGAATTAGCGGAAGCATGGTATATCAGAGTTTAAAAATTTCTACAAAACCATTACCCGGATCATCCTTTATGCAAATTATTAATTTAAAATGATAAATAAGAAGTTATAGAATCATACCCTTGTAAAACGAAGCTTCCACAGGTACGAGTTCAACTCCTTGTTCTTCGTGATCTTCTTGAATTTTTGGGTTAGATTCCTTCTTTTGATCAACATTAGCCACCCAAGTGTTTGGCCTCTGGAGGTGATCCACCAAGGAAGATGAATTATCAAGAAGGAGGGTGGTTGGCTTAGTTTTCTATCCTCTATAGAAAAGGAGTACTCTCCACCAATTGGAATTGCATCAAGTTATATCTATTATAAGACTCCTCTTATATAGATATTGATTAACCCTTCTAATCCTATTAGACATGGGATTTTTTTTAATTAATTAAACACCTTTAATTAATTTAGGCTTCCCACCACATGGGGAATAATTAATTAAATTTATTTAATTAATTTTTATCCTAATCTTATTTGGAATAAATGAGAGTACTAATATTAAATTAATTACTAAACTCTTTTAAAAATTAAAATAATAATAATTGTAATAATATTAAAAGGACTCCTCTTATTAATTTATATTTAATATTTCAAAAATATTAAATAATAAACATTAAGCTATTTAATTTATTCTATGACCATAGATTAAATTAATTACACTTAATACAATATTACGATTATGCCATTACCTTCTTAAATAATTATTCTTCATTTTATGGTGTGACCCTTTAGGTTCTCCATATTAAACCTGTTGTGAATAAATCAATTAGAACAATTCTAATCTTATTTAAATAAATAAATTAAACTAATAATCTATTTAAATAAATAATATTTATTCTACAATAGGGATAAGCCTCCCTAGCGATCAATGACTTTCCAGATAATATAGATTTCAACATTAATCATAAAAGAACCGGTGAGTAAATAGTTACCGTACAATTCAATCCTTCCACCATATAATGTCCCAATTAAATATAAGACATTAAATTACTGTCAAGTCTTATTTTATTTAATCATATGTATTTCGATTAGAAAATGCACAACTCTGATTAATGCAAATTAGAAACCTTTTTCTAATTTCATTCCACCTTGGCCAAGGATTCCTGGGTTGTCGTTTAACGAATCACATAGGACATATCTCCTCTTTTACTAGAGGTGGTAGAATCTTTATTGATCATTCATTATCTCAATATGTAACTCATTATACCCAAGCATACCCTATATATGCCTTAAAAGGTCTTAAGGAATAAGTCAAACTATAATTTGTTACATACAAGATACTATGATGATCTCAAGTCCAAGGATCACTTGTACTACTATCACATTAGGAATTCCTATTCATAGGCGAGTAAAACTCCATTAGGTATTCCATTGCGAGTCACGTTCAGTGAACTTATTCTCCAATAAGCACCTACATACTTGCTTTTGTGTCTCCACACAAATGATCATGAGATCGATCATCCTTATCCAGTGAGTAAGCAACATATGTACCAATCTATCCGGATTTACTAATCCCTTTTTAGTAATCCCACGATTGGGAACTATTTTAGTTTTAGAGCTTTCTAAGAATTTAGATCTTATTAGCATGAACATCATCATGATTCTAAAAGCATTGCTTAAAACTATTGGTTATTTACATATTATAAAAACTGCACCATATAGATAATTAAATGCCTTTAATAAATGAATATTTTATTAATAAATAAATAAGATTGTTTACAAAGTATGTGCTTTATCATCATACATGATTGACTTGTACGCACACTACTATCAATCTCCCACTTGCACTAAAGCCAATCGCTATAGTATCTCATACCCATCTTCTCTAAGTGACGATCAAACTGCTGTTGTGTTAAAGCTTTAGTAAATGGATCTGCAATGTTGTCTTGAGAGTCTACACGCTCCAAGGTGATGTCTCCTCTTTCAATAATCTCCTTGATCAAATGAAATTGCCGCAACACGTGTTTAGATTTCTGATGAGACCTGGGTTCCTTAGCCTGTGCAACTGCTCATGTGTTGTCAAAGTAAACGGAAACTGCTTCTCCAATGCTAGGAACCACACCAAGTTCAGTTATGAACTTCTTCATCCAAACAGCTTCCTTTGCAGCTTTACTTGCAGCTATATACTCTGCCTCTGTCACTGAATCAACAACTGTTTGCTGCTTGGAACTCTTTCAACTCACTGCGCCTCCGTTCAAGGTAAACACATACCCTGAAACAGATTTACTGTCATCTTGGTCTGTTTGAAAAATTGAGTTCGTGAATCCCCGAGTTTTAATTCAGACCCACCGTAGACAAGAAAAATATCTTTAGTCCTTCTCAAGTACTTTAGGATATTCTTCACTGCCTTCCAGTGCCCTTCTCCAGGATTCGACTGGTATTTGCTCGTTACACTAAGTGCATGAGCAACATCCGGTCTAGTACATATCATACCGTACATGATAGAGCCTATTGCAGAAGCATAAGGGATCTTACTCTAACGGTCTCTCTCCTCAGGTGTCTTTGGGGCCTGTTTCTTGGAGAGATGCATTCCATGGCTCATCGGCATGAGACCTCTTTTGGAATCTTCCATGCTAAACCTCTTTAGCATCGCATCAATGTACGTTCCTTGGGATAAACCAAGCATCCTTTTAGATCTATCTCTATAGATCTTTATCCCCAAAATATAGGATGTTTCTCCCAAGTCCTTCATGGAGAAGTGTTTAGATAACCAGATTTTAATCGATTGTAGCATAGGAATGTCATTCCCTATCAGTAATATATCATCAACATATAATACAAGGAATGAAACTGTGCTCCCACTAACCTTCTTGTACACACATGGTTCATCGTCATTTTTGATAAAATCAAACTCTTTGATTGTCTCATCAAAATGAATGTTCCATCTACGAGAAGCTTGCTTCAATCCATAAATGGATCGTTGCAGTTTACAGACTTGATTTGTTCCAACCTTTGAAACAAATCCCTCTGGCTGTGTCATATACACATCCTCCTCAAGTTTCCCATTGAGGAAGACCGTTTTCACGTTTATCTGCCAGATCTCATAGTCGTTATAAGCTGTAATCGCAAGCAAAATTCGAATGGACTTGAGCATAGCTACTGGTGAGAAGGTTTCATCATAGTCAACTCCTTGTCTTTGTTTGAAACCTTTTGCAATCAGTCGGGCCTTATAGGTCTCTACCTTGCTGTCTGTTCCAATCTTTCTTTTAAAGACCCATTTACACCCAATAGGCTTAATGCCTTCAGGTGGTGAAACCAAAGTCCATACTTTGTTTTCATACATGGAGTCCATTTCGGATTTCATGGCTTCAAGCCATTTTCCTGAGTCTTTATTACTTATAGCCTGTTCGTAATTTAATGGATCATCATCATTCATGATGTGTACCTCATCGTCATCCTCTATAACGAATCCATACCTCTCAGGAATCTTCTGTACTCTTCTAGATTTACGAACAGGGTGTGGTATAGTAGGTTCTTCTACTTGGTCAGGTACCTGACTTTGATCCGTGATAATTTATGATTCTTGAACTTCTTCAAGATATATTTTACTCCCACTGACCCCTTCATGGATAAACTCCTTTTCCAAGAAAGCAGTATGTTTCGCAACAAACACCTTTTGATCAGTTGGATGATAGAAATAATACCCTAAAGTTTTTTTAGGGTATCCCACAAATCTACACTTATCGGATTTAGTCTGTAGCTTATCATTTTCAAACTTTTTGACATAAGCTGGGCAACCCCAAGTCTTAACATGCTTAAGATTTGGTTTCCTCCCCTTCCACATCTCATATAGAGTTTTTGAGACAGATTTGGTAGGTACCTTGTGAATTAGGTATGCAGGCGTTTCTAGGGCATATCCCAAGAAGGAAATTGGAAGGTCGGTAAAACTCATCATGGATCGAACCATGTCCAACAGTGTTCGATTTCTCCTTTCAGATACTCCATTTAACTGTGGTGTACCTAGAGGAGTCCATTGTGAGATTATACCATTTTCTTTGAGACAATTGAGAAACTCACCGCTTAAGTATTCTCCACCTCGATCTGATCGAAGTATCTTTATACTATTGCCCATTTGTTTCTCTACTTCACTTTTGAACTCTTTGAACTTTTCAAATGATTCTGATTTGTATTTTATTAAATACACATATCCAAATCTTGAGTGATCATCAATGAAAGTAATAAAATAAGAATACCCACCCCGTGCACTTGTTGTCATAGGTCCACAAACGTCTGTGTGAATCAATGCCAACAACTCTGTAACTCTTTCTCCTTTTCCACTAAAAGGAGATTTAGTCATTTTACCCATGAGACAAGATTCACAAGTTGGATATGATTCATAATCGGATAACTCGAGGAGCCCATCTTTATGCAACTTGGATAATCTTGTTTCATTGATATGACCGAGTCTACAGTGCCACATATAGGTATAATTAATATCATCTCTTTTCCTTTTCTTAGTTTGTTTAATTTGAAATATATTTTCTTGTAAGTCAAGTGTATAAAGCCCGTTTCGCAAATTTCCAATACCATATAAAACATCGTCTTTATAAATAGAACAACTATTGTTCTTTATAACAACGTTAAATCCTTCCAAATCCAATATAGAAATTGAAATAATATTTTTAATAATATTCGGAACATAATAAAAATTATTAAGATAAATGGACTTGCCCGAAGGCATTGCTAAATAATAAGTTCCTACAGCTAATGCAGCAACCTTTGCTCTATTCCCCACTCATAGGATCACCTCATCATTGTTCAGCTTTCTACTTCTGACCAATTCCTGCACAGTATTACATATTTGAGAACCACAGCCGGTATCTAATACCCAAGTAGAATTATGACTTTCAAAAAAATTAATTTCAATCATAATAAACCTTGATTGGAAGTCGAAGCTTCTCTAAGCTTCTTCTCTGCTAGATACTTCTTGCAGTTCCTTTTCCAATGTCCCGGCTTGTTGCAATGAAAGCACATTCCTTTAGCTGGTTCAAGTTTCTTTTTTTCCTTTTCTTTCCCCTTTCTGTGATGAACAAGATTTTTGTAATTTAATGTGAATATTTATTGAATTAAATAAATATCAATGATTTAATTATTGAGTTAAATAATTAATTGATGAAATTATGGTAGATTAATTTAATTATATGTGTCACGTTAGTTAAATTAATGTGGTGAATTTTATATTCAAAGTATGTATTTAATTGAGCTTATTTGATTAATATATTAATTAATAAGCATAATGTTATTCTAATTAATTTAATAATTAATTAGAGATTTAATGATTTGACATAATTAATAAATAAGAATTTTAATTATGTGACTATGTGAATTATTGTGGAATTATGCAATTTTATTTAATTGATTTAAATAGGATTATTGATTAATTAAAAGTGTGACAATATTAAACTATATTATAATAAGTTAATTAAAATAAATGAGAAGGGATTCCTTAAGCTAGCCAAACAAGGCCTTAAGGGGAGTTGGTGTGACAAACAAGATTTTTGTAATTTATTTTGAATATTTATTGAATTAAATAAATATTTTTCGATGATTTAATTATTGAGTTAAATAATTAATTGATGAATTTGTGGTAGATTAATTTAATTATATGTGTCACATTAGTTAAATTAATGTGGTGAATTTTTATATTCAAAGTATGTATTTAATTGAGCTTATTTGATTAATATATTAATTAATAAGCATAATGTTATTCTAATTAATTTATTAATTAATTAGAGATTTATGATTAGACATAATTAATAAATAAGAATTTTAATTATGTGACTATGTGATTTAATGTAGATTTATGCTATTTTATTTAATTGATTTAAATAGCATTATTTGATTTAATTGGGTGTGACATTAATTAACTATATTATAATAAATTAATTAAAATAAATGAGAAGGGATTCCTTAAGCTAGCCAAACAAGGCCTTAAGGGGAGTTGGTCAGTTAACCCACTAAGGGACCAACTGACAACCACTCACCCATTATATATTATACGTATTATACTTATATACATATATACTATATCAATTCATATATTCATATCAGAGGAAATAAAACTTAAAGAATCAGAGAGAATTTTGAGAGAAAAGATTGAAGAAGAAGAATTTGAAAAGTTTATATCATCATCCTTGAATCATCTTCACAAACTAGCAAGGGTAATTCCTTCTCCTAAGTTTTTAAATTCAAGTTCTTAAAGTTTTCCATTAACGTATGTTAGATTCTCTAGTGAATAACTAATTTGATAATTAATGTATGATATGATTTTATATGTGTTATTGTATGATCATAACATGTTGTATATCATGTATGCATGATTTAGTGCGATTAAATCCATGTAGTTATGCTTAATTTGATTTTTCAAAAGTTACAGAGTGTAAAAATTGTACATATGGCCCATATGGCCCTTACGTACAAAATTTACACACCTTATGCGTTTATTTAACTTAAATTAACACTTGAATGTGATTGTGTACATTTAAACGAACAAAATGGAAGTTAAACGAATGGATTCGGTGTTATAACGAATCCGTAACGTTGAATTCTTGTTTTCTTTCAAAACTTTATAAAATGTTGAAAATAGTGAAATTAAATGTTGTGATTTGTGTAATTCCGTGATTTAAAGTGTTAAAAGCATGCTTAGAACATGGTATGATGTTTCTGTAAATTCTATATCTTATGGGTAGCCTTAAATTCATTACGTTAGTTTAATTTGGATTTATTTGGGTTGCTCTGTGTGTCATTCGCGAACTGGAAATCTGGGTCTGCGTTGCCGCGCGGCCGCGCTGGTCCCAAGGGTAACTGGCGCGCGGCCGCGCCCCTTGCAGAAATTTGAATTTTTTTTTTTTTTTTTTTTTTTGCTTAGTGTTCGTGTGTTCTAAGAGGTGGTTTAAAACCTAATGTAATGAACATAAAGACATGATTAAACATATAATAAGAGGTTAATAACTTATATTACGTGAGTAATTAATAAGTTAATTACATGACTTGAATCGATAATTGTATAGTCCAATAACGTGCTCAAGACCGATGTGTGTGATTCGATACGTATATCGAGTTATTGATTAATTTGTATTGTGAACGTATTGATGTGTAGGATTATAGTCCAATAACGTGCTCAAGAACGTATTGAACGTATGGAGTTATTAATTAATTTGTATATCGCATGTTATTATATTGTTGTCATATTATTATACTTGTGGGCAACCGTGCTCACTCTTGCGTAATAATAACATTGCAGTTAAGAACGAAAGGTCTGACGAGCCTTCTACTAGCAAAGGCAAGGGCAAAGTCAACAAGTGATGAAGACTTGTTGTTTATTTTATGTGTTTATGTTTCAGACTTATGTTAAAGTTGTGTAAAACTTATTTAATTATTTATATTTCTGCATTTGAGATTTAAGGTTAAGTACGACCTAGGATTGATGTATTTCTTTTCAGATGTTGTAACCCCATAAGGGGAGGATTATTTCTATTTATTTCATGGTTTGCATTTACTATGGGTAGATAGATAGATGATATTTGTACAGTGAACACCAAGTCCCGTGGAAATTGAAGTACCCGGATTTGGGGGTGTCACAGTTGGTCAGTTAACCCACTAAGGGACCAACTGACAACCACTCACCCATTATATATTATACGTATTATACTTATATACATATATACTATATCAATTCATATATTCATATCAGAGGAAATAAAACTTAAAGAGTCAGAGAGAATTTTGAGAGAAAAGATTGTGGAAGAAGAATTTGAGAAGTTTATATCATCATCCTTGAATCATCTTCACCAACTAGCAAGGGTAATCCCTCCTCTTATGGTTGTCAAATTAAGTTTTTTTTTTCAAAGTTTGTTTTTTTTCCATTAACGTATCTTTGAGTTCTCTGTAAAAATAGAGTTTGTGATTACTACATAAAGTGATGATTATAAGTGTTACTAATTAGCCATAACATGTTTTCTATCGTATATTTATGTTTTAAAACAGTCAATTTCATATAAATATGTATTAATTGAATTCTTGTGAAGTTACAGAGTTATGTTTTTCCATGTACGTGTTTTAGAGGTTCTCTGTGTATGGGAAATTGTCAACGCTTGATTATATGTCTATATATATATTAATTGATGTCCATAACATATTATATGCCATATATGCATAACTTTCAGTGATCACACCATGAAATTTTGTTGATAATTGGATTTTCAAAAGTTACAGAGTGTAGAAATTGTACATATGGCCCATATGGCCCTTACGTACAAAATTTACACGCCTTATACGTTTATTTAACTTAAATTGATACTTGCATGTAATTATGTATGTTTAAAAGAACAAAATGGAAGTTAAACGAACGGATTCGGTGTTATAACGAATCCGTAACGTTGAATTTCTTGTTTTCCTCCAAAACTTTACAAAATATTGAAAACAGTGAAAATAAATGCCTTGGATTGTGTAAATACGTGATTTAAAATGCTAAGATCATGCTAGAAATGTTATATAATGTTTCTGTGGAGTTTTTACATTATGGGTAGCCTTATAATTTATTACGTTAGTTTAATTTGGATTTATTTGGGCTACTCTGTGTGTTCATCGCGAACCAGGGAGTGCACCAGCAGGGGGACCCGCCCCAGCGGGTGTTCATGGGCATTAGGACCCGCCCCAGTGGGTATAAGGGCTGTCCGGGAGCCTTTTTTTTTTGTTTTCGAGACTATTTTGACCTCCTATAGTAAAATAAGCATAACGTTTTCATACGAACTCCGATTAAGGCGATTCAAGATGATTCGGAAAGATAACGAGTAGACCTACAACTTTTATTCTTTAAGTTTTTCAATTTGAAATCGTTAAAATTGGTAAAAATGGCCATCTTTGTGACTGATGCGTATTCGGAGGCAATCGGAGGGCTTCGGACATGCACGCACACAAGTGTAGTGTTCTCGATAATAAAAGATGTTGTTTTAAGTTACATACATGAATATTATATGATTTGAAGTTCATGATTAATAAATTAAGTTATTGATATGTACAAGATAATGTGAAGGTTCAAGTTAACAAACTAAGTGCGAACTTGAATATCATAATTGTAAAACTTGATTATGATTGTTTAAAGGGCTATACATGTGTGATATGCATGCTGTGAGTTTACATTCATGTTATGTGATTAGCCATTGAGTAATATTATTAACCAAGTTGTAAGTCGAACTTAAGTGAATAGTTCAACAGTTAAACATGGTAGTTATGAAAACTAATCGATATCGTATACATAATGTAATGTGTAGAACGTTGAGGAAGTGAATTTTAATTATAAATTGTAGCTTGTGCAAGAGGCAAGTTTCCTATCCTTCAAATTGTTTAATATTTTGCAAGTTTCCTAAACTCAAACTTTACTTTTACATTGAGCAAGTATCCTATCTCTAATTTATTGTTAATAAGCAAGTTTCTTAACATTCTAAGTTATTCATTTATCAAGTCCTAGACTTGTGTTCTATATCGAGCGAGCTCTTGTTTTTAATTGTTCAAGTTCTAAGGTTTCATATTTGATGCTATAACTCTTTTAAGCATGATTCAGCTATACAATACTCATTCGATTGTATACTCTTGAGATTTACCATTCAAATTGAATATCGATGTTATTGTTGAACTTATAGGACTAGTGAACCCTTATTTATTCGACTAGTCCATAGTTGATGTACGTTCTAAATTCTAGAACATTTATTGAGCTTATCCAAACCAAACTTCCTTTGGTGCGGACTCTGATGTCAAAACTGAGATGAACAACCCTGTAAAGGGGATTATTTACGCTTTAGCGTTGAGATATTGTGCACAGTATGGTACTAAGGGATGATCCCCCTAAGTACGAGAAGTAGAGTCCATAGTCTTATGACTGATAAAGGTTTGAAGTTTAACACTTTACAACCTAGGACATAGTTTGAGGTCTTATGACCCTCAGATGTTCTTTTGATTCCTATTACTTATCCTCGAGTCAAAAGTTGAGTTTCTTTATTCAGATGTCTTTGATTCACTCGCATGTTATTATATTGTTGTCATATTATTATACTTGTGGGCAATCGTGCTCACTCTTGCGTAATAATAACATTGCAGTTAAGAACGAAAGGTCCAACGAGCCTTCTACTAGCAAAGGTAAGAGCAAGGTCAACAAGTGATGACGACTTGTTGTTTATTTTATATGTTTATGTTTCAGCTTTATGTTAAAGTTGTGTAAGACTATTTATTTGTTTATGTTCCGCACAGATGTTTAAGGTTAGTATTACCTGGGATTGATGTATTTACTTTTAGAAATTGTAACCCCATAAGGGGAGGATTATTTCTATTTATTTCATGGTTTGCATTTTTATGGGTAGATAGATAGATGATATTTGTACAGTGAACACCAAGTCCCGTGGAAATTGAAGTACCCAGATTTGAGAACCACAGCCGGTATCTAATACCCAAGTAGAATTATGACTTTCAGAAAAATTAATTTCAATCATAAATAAACCTTGATTGGAAGTCGAAGCTTCTCCAAGCTTCTTCTCTGCTAGATACTTCTTGCAGTTCCTTTTCCAATGTCCCGACTTGTTGCAATGAAAGCACATTCCTTTAGCTGGTTCAGGTTTCTCTTTTTCCTTTTCTTTCCCCTTTCCCTTAGCCTTCTTGGATTTCTTCTTTTTAGAAGATACCTTGGGCCTCTTCCTTTTATTGGAAGAATCCACCATCAAGATATGGTTCTACTTGGATGGGAAGTGACCTTCTGCAGTTTTCAACATGTTAAGCAGCTAAGGCAAGCTGACATCTAGCTTATTCCTGTGAAAATTAACCATAAATTGAGAGAAAGTCTCAGGGAGTGACTGCAAGACCAAGTCTTGACTCAACTCCCCATCCATGACGAACCCAATCTGTCCAAGGCGTTCAATCAAATTGATCACTTTCAGGACATGAGTCTCGACGGCAGTACCCTCGGTCATCCGAGATCGGAAGAGCTCCTTAGATATTTCATATCTAGCAGTCCTACTCTGTTCACCATACAACTCTTTGAGGTGAAGCAGCATAGCAGAAGCATCCATTTTTTCGTGCTGACGCTGAAGCTCATTATTCATGGATGCGAGCATGATGCATTGAGCCACAGATGCATCATCTTGCCACTTATTAAAAGTGGCAATCTCTTCCTCAGAGGCTGTTTCTGAAACAGATTCAGGGACAGTTGAATTTAGGACATAAGAAATCTTTTCAGTAGTGAGAACAATTCTCAGATTTCTTAGCCAGTCCTCACAATTCGGCCCGATAAGCTTATTTGCATCAAGTATGCTTCGTAGTGAGATTAGTGATTTAGACATTTTTAAAATTTTGCATGTGAAAGAAAGCAACATTTCAGCAAACATTCATTTTATTAACTTTGCATACCAAAATAAATTTAGGTCTTTATTTTAAATTGGTATCTCCCACTATTTTCATCAAACTATATTACCCTCACTTATATAGTTCGGCAACATCTAATTAAAGATTTGCTAGTGAGAATAAGGATCCCATTTCAAATGTATATAACCTTGTGGATAGCACAACAAGCGATATACAAATAAAAAGGTAGACAACTCTTGTCAATTACATCACCATGTAATTCCTTTTATTTTGCCTCTTAAGTCATAATGGTCAAGTGTGTGCACATCCGAACTAAAATAATTTAAGTTAAGTCCAGCCTAGCACTTTCATAAATTCAAAAAAGAAAAATGTTCGTCCTTGTGGATAGCACAACAAGACTAGATCGTTTAATTTTCTTGATAAGCATCAAATGTGATTAATTAACATATTAAATACTCAATACTCGCGTTGTTCTAGCAAACCTGTGAAGCCCCCAAATTCCAGGACCGTCACGGAGGTCGCTCGTATTCGGTTCGTCATGTGCTCATGGTAATACAATAATAACTAAAATCACACATTCACAGCGGAAGATCTAATCTAGAATAATTTATAATGATTTATTATAATTATTCACCCCAAGTCTCGCAACCTACAGTACTACATAGATTACATAATAATATCGAATAAAGACTTATTACAGAAACCTTCTTAATCTTAAACATAGTCTGAAGACAGTCTTAATACAACATAACAATTTTAAATATAAAGGAACAAGCTAGTTGGTAGCCTTGCCCTTGCCCTTATCAACACTCAAAGGTTCGCCCTGCTCTGCCTTGACTGAAAAGTTTTAGGGAAAGCAAGAATGAGTACAATTTGCTCAGCAAGTAATATACAATAAGGGTGATGAGTATTATATCACGAGTTTGAAATATCAAAGTATAATCTCTAAGATAAATCAGAGTTTTAGAATAATATCATGAACAACGAATATCAACAATTCTTGAATCAAATATTTGGAATATGAAATTCAATATAGATCAACATATATATATGAGTTCAAAGGCTATCAACGTATCCAAGTAGATAAAATAATTTATACTGAGCAGTCACTAAGGACTATCGAACATCTACAAGAATCATCAATATTAAACTGATAACCCAAAAGAAATAAGTATGATAGATGATAAGTCTACAATACTCTATGTTATGCATAACACCACAGTAATAATCACGCATGTGTTGGGGCTTCCAACAATAAACACTCCCCTTACCGTAAGGGTTGTTCAACTCAGTTTTCAGATTTTCACACCAATAAAAAGGTTTGGATAGTTTTCTTATAAACATGCATATAGTCTAGCCGAATCTAATGGAATAGACACTTTCACAATATTCAAGAACAATACCAAGTTCAACATAAATAATAGCTTTCACAAGAGTTTTAAATGTACTAGCTCAATGAACGAGTAAGTAAGATAACTTGCATTATACAAGGATAAATTAATTGCACCGTAAAAGAGTGTAAGTTAGGAAACTTTCCTTAAGCGTAGTTTATCCCCGAAATTTAATCAACACTATTCGAATCCTATCTTAATATAGTTACGTATATATGATATCCATTAGTCATATAGTTTAACATTATATCTCATCTCGTATATACGATTACCACAAGCTAAGTCTTGACCTAGTTACACAGTTATACAGCATAATATAATTTCACAAGTCTCAACTTTTAATGTCTTTTATCATTAACGTTCCTCTTCTCTAGTTAGTCATCTTCATATATTATTACTATCATGTGAGACTACCACAAATAGTAAACATACTCTCATATTATTAATATCACATAAGACCACAATCAATACTAAATATATTTTATTTTAGCAAGTTATGGCATTCCCATAAGTTAACCGTCGAAATCGAATTCACATATATCACATAGTATATATACATGTTAAAGAGTCTTTTTATATTCGTATAACCTTCCCTTGTTCCAAACATATGTGATATAGATTCTAAGTCAACACTTACGGTCATTCAAGGTCATAAAATTTACAAAGCCTATCATGCTCGCTTTCAAAACACATAAGATAATCATATAACTCGTGTTTAGGCATGCTTATGAGTATTCACATTTCATACATGTAACTATCATAGTTATTAGTTTGAAGACAAGCTTCACTTAGGCCTATCTTGATTTCACGATATCTAGCATGGTAGGCATACATGTATGATACATTAGTGAGTCTAAGATTACCATCAAACACGTTCAAAATTATCAGATTCTAACTCTAGACAGAACATATCAAAGTTCACCTTCAAAGCTCATATTTTCATTAGTAAATCTTGCTAATAAGGCCTAACATGTTCATGCTATCTACATACATATGTTATCATGTCCGACATGCATTTCACGACCATATAAACATGCTTATAAGATCAGAATATCAACATGGTCATAGCATGTCAAAGTTTCTTTTCAAAACTTATATTTTTGTTAGGAATGTGCATTAGTAAGGTTCACATGTTCACATTTTATTATGGAACATATATACGCGAGTTAGCATGCTTTTCATACATCCTTAAATCATACTAATATGCTTGCAAGGTCAGAATGTTAACATGGCAAGTATACATATCGAGTTCGTTTTCAAATTCGAAGTTTGTTTATAAAACGTTAAGTTTATCTTAAACTATATGTATGCGTGTAACTCTTAGTAAAACATGCTTACATTACCTTAATATACCCATATATATGTACCACTCATGATAGCATGCTTGTTCTAATTTATCATAACAATTTACAATTAGCAGAATCAAGCAGGAAATCAAAAAACTGCAGACAGTGTCCTGCGCAGTTGCGCAGCATGCCAAGGTCAAACCGGCGCAGCTGCACCACCACTGGTTCTGGCCAGACTGCAGTCTGCTTCGGCAGTTATCAACCCAATTCACAAAATTACTTCACCGATTCAATTTTTAAACATGATACATTATATACTAAAATGTTACTAGGTCGATATAACAACTAATAACCATTCCATAATTCTATTAGCATGCCTTGCAACCAAAATCAAGAAATGGAATTTTGACAGAAACTGAAAATGAAGAACATGAAGCAATCTTATACCTTTGCTATATGAAATGAACTTGCTGAAATTGAAATTTCTCCCTCTGTGACTATCTTGTTAACAAACTCACAACACTCTCAATCCAACACTTAGCAAAATTCTCAGCAAATCAAATTGAAGAAACATGGCTACTATTTATAGAACTTCAAATATACAGACAATGTGATTGTCCTTCAATTTAAACCAATGAGAATGTTAGATTACATGGTGGTTAAGAGGGAGTTGGTAAATGGTTGGTAAATCTCATCATCAAAACCACTCCCCATTGATCATTGCTAGCTAAGCTTAGGAGAAGAATGGGGAGAATAGGCCTTAGCCTTTTTTCCATACACGTGAAGGAGAAGGAGAGTGACTATTATATTGGGACAAGGAATTATCAGCATTTGCAACACTGATATACTGATATATATATATATACAATACTTGTATTACTATGCACATTTCATATATATATATATATATATATATATATATATCCAAGTTTTATTTGTATAATACATTCTTAGGTTGTAATTAAAATGTCACAATGTAATTCATATACTGTAATAAGTGTAATTTCACACATATGATCCATGTACATTATATTACACCGGTATAATTTAATCGGATATTATCACATTATTAAATTCTACAATCAACAATTGATTACAATATATTCATATTATGTTAATGTATACTTACATACATATTGTCATATACACATAATTCATATAGCTCACATAGTTTAGTTGATCATAACATATAGTTTATGTATACTTGCATGGTCACACTTAAGTGTTTCTCTACACTATATAATATAGTTATATTCCATATACCTTATATATTCAAGTATTGCACATTTGCACACATCAATTAATATAATCTTATTATATTAATAACTTACTTATTTGTCAAATAAATAAATTATTTATCTCATTGATTAATTAATGATAATATTAATTAATCCATTCCTCATTGATTATTAATTTCCATAATAATCGATTAACACTTATATGATTAATTATCACATTAACAACTATAAATCTCAGCATAGTTATAAACAAGTGGTTTATTATTATTATATTTCTTGCAATATTAATAATCACATATTATTAATCAATCATAGTTAATATTCCACAATAATTAATTATTTTACGATTACAATTAATTAATATTCTACAATTAATATAGATTAATTGTTTGCTTAAATTAATATAATCATTCTTATATTACGTCACTGTGCCACACAAGGCTATCAATGAGTTTATCGCAAACTCCATCAATTTCTCAATTATTATAATTATTCAATTTTATATAATTGAATTAATTCATCTCATAACACAAAATCATTTATATTCAAATAAATTCTCAGTTCCATTAATATATTTATTTAATAATATTCAAAAATTCTCGGGTATTACATCCTCCCCCCCTTATAAAAATTCTGTCCCGGAATTGCTACAAGGCTACACAAATAAATTGGGATAGTCCCTCATTATCCTATCTTCGAACTCCCACGTTGTCTCTTCGACATCGTGGTTACGCCAAAGTACTTTTACAGAAGATATAATTTTATTTCTCTAGGTTTGCTCTTTCCTATCTAATATCTGGACAGGAATCTCTTCATATGCCAAGTTCTTCTCTACTTGAATGGGCTCGTAAGAAATCACGTGCTTGTAGTCGGCCTTGTGCGGTCGCAACACAAAAATGTGGAACACGTTGTGGATGTGCTCCAACTCGGTGGTAATGCAACTTTGTATGCCACTTCGCCCACTCGCTTCAGTATCTCGAACGGTCCTATGAATCTTGGACTCAATTTTCCTTTTTTGCCGAAATGGATCTTTCCCTTCCATGGAGATACCTTCAAGAATACGAAGCTGCCAACTTTAAAGTCTCGATCCTGTCGATGCAAATCTGCTTACTTTTTCTGGCAGTCTTGAGCTGCTATTAGTCTGGCTCTTATCACTGTCACCACGACTGCAATTTGTTGAACTAACTCTGGTCCGAGTATTCGTCGCTCTTCGACTTCGTCCCAACATAATGGCGCTCTGCATTTTCTTTCGTAAAGAGCTTCGTACGGTGGCATGCCGATACTCGCATGGTAACTATTATTATACGCAAATTCGACTAAGGGTAGGTGGTCGTCCCAATTTCCCTTAAAATCCATCACGCAAGTCCTAAGCATGTCCTCCAGCATTTGTATTGTTCGTTTACTCTGTCCGTCGGTCTGAGGATGGTAAGTAGTACTCAACCTCAACTGTGTTCCCATTCTCTCTTGCAAACTCTTCCAAAAATTTGATGTGAAGCGCGGATCTCGATCAGAGACAATAGATACCGGCACTCCATGTCGTGAAACAATCTCCTTTACGTACAGACTCGCTAATTGGTTCAAACTGTAGCGGATCTTGATTGGTAAAAAATGTGCGGTCTTCGTTAGTCGATCCACGATAACCCAAATAGCATCATAACCTTTCTGTGTAACTGGAAGTCCTACCACGAAGTCCATTGTAATATGCTCCCATTTCCACTCTGGTATTTCTAACGGTTGTAGTAAACCACTCGGCCGTTGATTCTCTGCTTTAACGCGTTGGCAAGTCAAACATCTACTGACGCACTCTGTGACTTCCTGTTTCAAATTAGGCCACCAAAAATGTTGCTTCAAATCTCGGTACATCTTAGTGCCTCTCGAATGAACGGAATATGTCGTATTATGTGCCTTGTGCAAAATCTCTTCCCTCAACTCGGTTACTGTTGGTACCCATACTCTTTCTTCAAATCTCAAAATACATTCTTTATCCATTCGAAATTTCTCTTCCTCACTTTCTGTGATCCTCTTTCGGATTTTCTCACACTCTTCATCCTTTTCTTGGGCTTCCTTTACTCTATCCAACAATGTCGGATGAGCTTCCACTACAAACAACCTCTCACCAGACTTTTCTGGTCCTTGCACTTCTATTTCCAATTTCTCCATCTCTCTTATCAACTCTTCCTGAGTTGTCAGATTAAACAACTTCTCCCTTCCTTTCCTGCTCAGAGCGTCGGCAACCACGTTTGCCTTTCCCGGGTGATAAAGAATATCGCAGTCATAGTCTTTGATTAATTCTAACCACCTTCTCTGCCGCATATTCAACTCTTTTTGTGTGAAGATATATTTCAGACTTTTGTGTTCCGTGTATATCTCACATTTTTCCCCATACAAATAATGCCTTCATATTTTTAACTCAAAAACTACTGCCGCTAACTCTAAGTCGTGAGTAGGGTATTATTTTTTATAATCCTTAAGTTGTCGTGATGCATACGCAATGACTTTGCCGTGCTGCATTAGCACACAACCAAGTCCCTTGTGCGATGCATCACTATACAGCCACAAAAGTTCCCGCATCATCTGGTAGTGATAACACAGGTGCTTCGCTCAATCTCCTTTTCAGTTCTTGAAAACTTTCTTCGCATTTGTCGGTCTATAAAAATTTCACCGTCTTTCTAGTTAAATTGGTCAACGGGGTTGCTATCTTAGAAAAATCTTGGATGAATCTTCGATAGTACCCAGCTAACCCTAAAAAGCTTCTCACCTCCGTCGGCGTTCTCGGTTGTTCCCAATTACTTACTGCTTCGACCTTCGCAGGGTCTACTGAGATTCCATTCTTATCCACCACGTGGCCTAAGAATTGAACCTTCTCCATCCAAAATTCGCACTTAGAAAACTTTGCATACATCTTCTCCTTCCTTAGTGCCTCCAAAACAATCTTCAGATGTTCGACATGTTCTTCCTCTATCTTCGAGTAGATCAAAATGTCATCGATAAAAACCACTACAAATTTATCCAAGTATGGCTTGAAAACTTGGTCCATCAAGTCCATAAATGCTACCGGAGCATTAGTCAATCCAAATGACATTACCAAAAACTCGTAGTGTCCATAACGGGTTCGACACGCAGTCTTTGGTATGTCCTCATCCCTCACTTTCAGTTGATGATATCCTGTTTGTAGGTCAATTTTTGAGAAACACTTTGCTCCCTTCAGTTGATCAAATAAGTCGTCTATCCTTGGTAGCGGATATCGATTCTTGATCGTTACTCTGTTCAATTCTCGATAATCGATACAGAGCCTCATCAATCCATCCTTCTTCTTAACGAAGAACACTGGTGCTCCCCAAGGAGACACACTCGGTCGAATGTAACCCTTATTCAACAACTCTTGTAATTGTATCATCAATTCCTTCATTTCTACTGGCGCCATACGATATGGAGCTTTTGAAATCGGTGCCGTTTCCGGTGCTAAGTCTATTACGAATTCGATTTCTCTGTCTGGCGGAAGACCAGGCAGATCTTCCAGAAACACATCTTGAAATTTCTTAACTACGGATATATCCTTAATTTCTACTCCCTTTTTTCGAGTATCAATGATGTAAGCTAGATAACCTATACATCCTTTCCTTAATAAATTCTTGGCCTGCATCATCGTAACGCAACACTATTGCTTAAGCGATGAGCTACCATAAAACACTACCTTAGACTTACTCGGAGTCTGAAGGTTCACAATTTGTTCTGACATTCAATTATCGCAGCATGGTTATACAACCAATCCATTCCCAGTATTACGTCAAATTCTCCCAATCTAATAGGAATCAAGTCTACGCTCAGTTCATGTTCTCTAATGTTTGCGCGATAATTTCGACAGGGATTACTTCCTTATTCGCAACTTCTAAGTTCAAAGGATTTTCTAATCGTTCTCAGGGGTGTACTAAGTCTACTAGCAAATTCTTCAGATACAAAAGAACAGGTGGCACCCGAATCAAATAATACATAAGCATTTATATCATTGATTGGGATTATACCTGACACCACGTCCTTTGTAGCTACGGCATCTTGGACGGTCATGTTAAATGTTCTGGCGGTTGGGCGGTTGGATTGTGCCGGTCCGCTGATCATTAGTTTGTTCCCTCCTTGTTGGCTACTACCTCCGCCACTTCTCTTTTTCGGGCAATCCTTAATTCGGTGCTCAGTTAAGCCACATGCAAAGCATCCCCTGATGTTCTTTGGTTTTGGGCAATCTGGCGATATGTGCCCCTCCAGGCCGCAATTATAACACGTGCTTTTTCCTTTCCAGCATTCCCCTGATGACTTTTCCCGCACTTATTACAAGTCTCACTCCTTTTCTTAAAACTCCCTTGGTGACTCCCACCTTGTTTGTTGTTGTTGTTGTTGTTGTTGTTATTCTCCCACTTTCTCTTTCCCAAATTACTTCCTCCACTACTGCTTCCTCCAGTACGATTCTCTCCTCCAGCATTCTTTCCTTTCTTCTTTTTGTTGTACAATCTCAAAGCTTCACTTCCTCCCTCAACAATAATAGCCTTTTCCAGTAGTGTTGCAAAAGAATCGATCTGAAGAACTGACACCTTATTGAATAGCCAAGGCTTCAGTCCTTGTTCGAATCGTCTAGCCTTCCTCTCTTCATCACCAACTTGGTGCTCCACAAATCACGCTAGTTCGTTAAACCTAGCCGCGTATTGCGCCACCGTCATCTCCCCTTGTTTTAACTCTAGGAATTTCACCTCCATCCTATTCTTCATGCTTTTTGGGAAGTAATTCTTAAAAAATAGCGTCTTAAACTATTTCCAAGCTATTATCCCTTCTCCAGCTCTCTATTGATTAGCCTCCCACCAGTAGTTCGCTTCTCCCCTCATCATTTACGTGGCAAACAACGTCTTCTGATCTTCGCTTACGTGAGCTATAGTGAAAGCTTTTTCGATCTCCTTGATCCACGTTTGTACGACGATTGGGTTGGTACTTCCTTCGAACTCCGGGGGTCCTACACTCTTAAAGTCTTTATAGGTTGTTACTGGCATAGCCTGAGGGTTTGGGCAAACGGGTTCATTGTTCCTTCCCTTTAATGCCTCTCCTAACAAGTCTACCAGTTTGTAGATCGGGTCAACTTGTTCCCTCTCGTTATTAACAGATTCTTCGGGTGCAGTCAATCTACGTCTGGGCGGCATTACCTGCAACAAAAATTTTAATTTTATTATTATTCAAGTATATTACTTAAGTATTTCTTTTTAATACAAAAGAAGAAATTTATAACACGTTTCTGAATAAACTTCATTTATATTCTTATGCCAAATCATTTCATTACATGATTTCTCTAGCATACTGCTATAAATGTTATCACATATATCCCCTAATATCACAAAAGACGGGGAATATACCAACCTACTACCATACTACCCCTCTAACAAAAGCTAACTCGGGGTTTACACCACTATCCCATACTTTACACAAAAAGTTGGGATTACAACATAGTATATACAATACATAAAGATAAATGCTACAACTACTACTAGACTATTTAAGGACATCTCATCACATCATGCCACGCTCCACAGTGCTCTTGTACTCTAACTGCGCTATATAAGCTACCAGCTCTCGACTCATAGTGTGTAGAGTCTGTCCCTGCTCTGCCGGGTAGTGATACACACCATCAAGCACTCTCTCAAATGCCGAACTAAACATGTACCCCATCTTGTTCATTTTCCTCTTCTTACATTTGATCTCATCTTCCAGGTCATCTGCTCTCTCATGGGTAGCCCCCCACTTCTCCTCGAAGTGTATCCTATCCATCACCTCTAATTCCAACTAAGTACGGAGTGCTTCCTTCTCTGTCTTCTCACTCAGCTCCCTCTGCTCAACCTCTTCCAGCTTCACTGCCAGATCTACATTTCTCGCCACCAACCTGTGGAATAAGGTTCCCATCTGGATCCCTACCTCCCTACGATAAGCAATCTCCACCTCTGACTCCTGCATGGCCAGCTTCCTCTAGTGGTCATCGTCCTTCAGCTTCTGGAACTCAGACTCTCTCTCTTTGGCCTCTTCCTCCAGCTCCTGGACTCTGCAGTCTAACTCCAGAATACGCTTCTCGTACTCGCCTAACATCTGCTCCTCAAGATTAGGCTCGTAGGAGTCCTCCATGGGCTCCTCCTCTGAAGGCTCGTCCTCAATCGGCTCGTCCTACATAGGCTCCTCCTCGGGGTCAAACACATCGTCAGACTCGGATGGTGCAACTGGCACAGCCTCTAAAGGTGCCTCGTATACTATATGTATATCTCTAGACTCCTCCTCGGCCACTCTACTAGGTACTCCTGTGTCTGCCATCCTACAATCACAAACACAAGACAAGAAACAACAACTCCATTAGAATGTTAAACAAAACATAAGTTTATTTTATAAAATGAAGTTACATTTCATAATAGACTAAGTCTCTCAAGGAAAACTCTACATGAGTTTTTATTTCCTTCCGAACTTCTAAATTCGCCTAAGTTATAGTCTAAGGACACTCGTTCCTAAGGTTTATAACTAAAGCTCTGATACCAACCTGTGACGCCCCCAAATTCCAGGACCGTCACGGGGTCACTCGAATTTGGTTCGTCACATGCTCATGGTAATACAATAATAACTAAAATCACACATTCACAGTTGAAGATCTAATCTAGAATAATTTAAAATGATTTATTATAATTATTCACCCCAAGTCTCGCAACCTACAGTACTAAATAAATTACATAATAATATCGAATAAAGACATATTACGTAAACCTTCTTAATCTTAAACATAGTCTGAAGACAGTCTTAATACAACATAACAATTTTAAACATAAAGGAACAAGCTAGTTGGTAGCCTTGCCCTTGCCCTTATCAACACTCGAAGGTTCGCCCTGCACTGCCTTCACTGAAAAGTTTTAGGCAAAGCAAGAATGTGCACAATTTGCTCAGCAAGTAATATACAATAAGGGTGATGAGTATTATATCACGAGTTTGAAATATCAAAATATAATCTCTAAGATAACTCAGAGTTTCAGAATAATATCATGAACAACGAATATCAACAATTCTTGAATCAAATCTTTGGAATATGAAATTCAATATAGATCAGCAGATATATATGAGTTCAAAGGCTATCAACGTATCTAAGTGGATAAAATAATTTATACTGAGCAGTCAATAAGGACTATCGAACATCTACAAGAATCATCAATATTAAACTGATAACCCAAAAGAAATAAGTATAATAGATGATCAGTCTACAATACTCTATGTTATGCATAACACCACAGTAATAATCACGTGTGTGTTGGGGCTTCCAACAATAAACATTCCCCTTACCATAAGGGTTATTCACTCAGTTTTCAGATTTTTGCACCAACAAAAAGGTTTGGACAGTTTTCTTATAAACATGCATGTAGTCTAGCCGAATCGAATGGCATAGACACTTTCACAATATTCAAGAACAATACCAAGTTCAACATAAATAATAGCTTTCACAAGAGTTTTAAATGTACTAGCTCAATGAACGAGTAAGTAAGATAACTTGCATTGTACAAGGATAGAATACTTGTACCGTAAAAGAGTGTAAGTTAGGAAACTTGCCTTAAGCGTAGTTTATCCCTGAAATTTAATCAACACTTTTTGAATCCTATCATAATATAGTTACGTATATATGATATCCATTATTCATATAGTTTAACATTATATCTCATCTCGTATATACGATTAACACATAAGCTAAGTCTTGACCTAGTTACACAGTTATACAGCATAATATAATTTCACAAGTCTCGACTTTTAATGTCTTTTATCTTTAACGTTCCTCTTCTCAAGTTAGTCATCTTCATATATTATTACTATCATGTGAGACTACCACAAATAGTAAACATACTCTCATATTATTAATATCACATAAGACCACAATCAATACTAAATATATTTTATTTTAGCAAGTTATGGCATTCCCATAAGTTAACCGTCGAAATAAGATTCACATATATCACATAGTATATATACATGTTAAAGAGTCTTTTTATATTCGTATAACCTTCCCTTGTTCCAAACATATGTGATATAGATTCTAAGTAGACACTTACAGTCATTCAAGGTCATGAAATTTACAAAGCCTATCATGCTCGCTTTCAAAACACTTAAGTTAATCATATAACTTGTGTTTAGGCATGCTTATGAGTATTCACATTTCATACATGTAACTATCATAGTTATTAGTTTGAAGACATGCTTCACTTAGCCCTATCTTGATTTCACGATATCTAGCATGGTAGGCATACATGTATGATACATTAGTGAGTCTAAGATTACCATCAAACACGCTCAAAATTATCAGATTCTAACTCTCGACATAACATATCAAAGTTCACGTTTAAAGCTCATATTTTCATTAGTAAAGCTTGCTAATAAGGCCTAACATGTTCATGCTATCAACATACATATGTTATCATGTCCGACATGCATTTCACGGCCATATAAACATGCTTATAAGATCAGAATATCAACATGGTCATAGCATGTCAAAGTTTCTTTTCAAAACTTATATTTTTGTTAGGAATGTGCATTAGTAAGGTTCACATGTTCACATTTTATTATGGAACATATATACGCGAGTTAGCATGCTTTTCATACATCCTTAAATCATACTAATATGCTTGCAAGGTCAGAATGTTAACATGGCAAGTATATATATCGAGTTCATTTTCAAATTCAAAGTTTGTTTATAAAACGTTAAGTTTATCTTAAACTATATGTATGCGTGTAACTCTTAGTAAAACATGCTTACATTACCTTAATATACCCATATATATGTACCACTCATGCTATCATGCTTGTTCTAATTTATCATAACAATTTACAATTAGCAGAATCAAGCAGGAAATCAAAAAACTGCAGACAGTGTCCTGCGCAGTCGCGCAGCATGCCAAGGTCAAACTGGCGCAGCTGCACCACCACTGGTTCTGGCCGGACTGCAGTCTGCTTCGGCAGTTATCAGCCCAATTCACAAAAATACTTCACCGATTCGATTTTTAAACATGCTACATTATATACTAAAATGTTACTAGGTCTATATAACAGCTAATAACCATTCTATAATTCAATTAACATGCCTTGCAACCAAAATCAAGAAATGGAATTTTGACAGAAACTGAAAATGAAGAACATGAAGGAATCTTATACCTTTGCTATATGAAATGAACTTGCTGAAATTGAAATTTCTCCCTCTGTGACTATCTTGTTAACAAACTCATAACACTCTCAATCCAACACTTAGCAAAATTCTCAGCAAATCAAATTGAAGAAACATGGCTACTATTTATAGAACTTCAAATATACAGACAATGTGATTGTCCTTGAATTTTAACCAATGAGAATGTTAGATTACATGGTGGTTAAGAGGGAGTTGGTAAATGGTTGGTAAATCTCATCATCAAAACCACTCCCCATTGATCATTGCTAGCTAAGCTTGGGAGAAGAATGGGGAGAATAGGCCTTAGCCTTTTTGCCATACACGTGAAGGAAAAGGAGAGTGACTATTATATTGGGACAAGGAATTATCATCATTTGCAACACTGATATATATATACAATACTTGTTTTATTATGTACATTTCATATATATATATATATATATATATATATATATATATCCAAGTTTTATTTGTATAATACATTCTTCGGGTTGTAATTAAAATGTCACAATGTAATTCACATACTGTAATAAGTGTAATTTCTCACATATGATCCATGTACATTATATTACACCGATATAATTTAATCGGATACTATCACATTATTAAATTCTACAATCAACAATTGATTACAATATATTCATATTATGTTAATGTATACTTACATACATATTGTCATATGCACATAATTCATGTAGCTCACATAGTTTAGTTTATCATAACATATAGTTTATGTATACTTGCATGGTCACACTTAAGTGTTTCTCTACACTATATAATATAGTTATATTCCATATACCTTATATATTCAAGTATTGCACATTTGCACATATCAATTAATATAATCTTATTATATTAATAACTTACTTATTTGTCAAATAAATAAATTATTTATCTCATTGATTAATTAATGATAATATTAATTAATCCATTCCTCATTGATTATTAATTTCCATAATAATCGATTAACACTTATATGATTAATTATCACATTAACAACTATAAATCTCAGCACAGTTATAAACAAGTGGTTTATTATTATTATATTTCTTGCAATAATAATAATCACATATTATTAATCAATCACAGTTAATATTCCACAATAATTAATTATTCTACGATGACAATTAATTAATATTCTACAATTAATATAGATTAATTGTTTGCTTAAATAATATAATCATTCTTATATTACGTCATTGTGCCACACAAGGCTATCAATGAGTTTATCGCAAACTCCATCAATTTCTCAATTATTATAATTATTCAATTTTATATAATTGAATTAATTTATCTCATAACACAAAATCATTTATATTCAAATATATTCTCATTTCCATTAATATATTTATTTAATAATATTAAGAAATTCTCGGGTATTACAAAACCACTTGGTCTCTGATGTTCTACCTTGACCGTTTGACAAGTCAGACACCTGGCAACACAATCGGCAACGTCCCTCTTCATATTTCGCCATCAAAAGTGTTGTCGTAAATCCTAATACATCTTGGTGCTTCTGGGATGAATGGAATACCTCGAACTATGAGCCTCGCTTAGAATGTCCTCCTTGATTTCTGGTACTGGTGGTACCCAAACTCTGTTTTCAAACCTCAACAATCCCTCGCTGTCCATCTTTAATTTAAGTTCTGTCCCTGCAGATATCTTTTTCTTTACTTCGTCATACTCCTTATCTAGGATTTGAGCTTCCTTAACCTTATCCAACAAAGTTGTACCAGCTTGCATCTGGACCAACTTTTCATCAATATCCATTGGACATCCTACTTCCAATTCCAGCTTTTCCATTGCTAAAATCAATTCTTCCTGTGCTGTCAACATCATTAACTTCTCCCGACCCTTTCTGCTTAAGGCGCCGACTACAACATTTGCTTTACCCGGGTGGTATAAGATATCACAATCGTAGTCCTTAATTAGTTCTAACCATCTTCTCTGACGCATATTCAAATCCTTCTGGGTGAAAATATATTTCAGACTCTTGTGGTCTGTATATATTTCACACTTCTCCCCATAGAGATAGTGTCTCCAAATCTTTAAAGTGAATACCACCACGGCCAATTCTAGATCGTGGGTTGGATATCCCTTTCGTAATCCTTCAATTATCGTGACGCATACACAATGACTTTGTCATTTTGTATAAGCACACAGCCCAACCCTTTATGCGACGCATCACTATATACTATAAAGTTTCATGTGTCATCCGGAAGGGACAACACAGGTGTCGTACTTAATCTTTTCTTAAGTTCTTGAAAACTTTCCTCGCACTTCTCCATCCAAATAAATTTCATAACTTTCCTAGTCAAATTCGTTAGCGGAGTGGCGATCTTGGAAAAATCCTGAAGAATCTTTTGTAAAAACCTTCTAATCCAGGAAAACTTTTTACTTCCGACGATGTTTTCGGCTGATCTCAATTCATCACTGCTTCGACTTTGGAGGGATCCATCAAAATTCTATTTTTATCAATCAGTTGTCCGAGAAATTGCACCCTTTCAATCCAGAATTCACATTTTGAGAATTTGGCGTACAACTTCTCTTTTCTTAACACCTCCAATGTCAACTTCAAATGTACAACATGCTCTTTTTTGGTTTTTGAATACACCAATATATCGATAAAGACCACCACGAATTTGTCCAAAAAGGGCTTGAACACTCCATTCATTAGGTTCATAAATGCTGCAGGCACATTCGTTAGACCAAATGACATAACCAAAAATTCATAGTGACCATATCGTGTCCTGAACGCTGTCTTCGGGAAATCTTTTGGCCTCACCTTCAGCTGATGATAACCACTTCTTAGGTCTATCTTTGAGAAATATCTTGCTCCCTTTAATTGATCAAATAGATCATCAATTCTTGGTAACGGATACTTGTTCTTAATGGTAACCTTGTTCAATTCCCTATAATTGATGCAGAGCCACATCGTCCCATCCTTCTTCTTTACGAATAACACTGGCGCTCCCCACGGTGATACGCTCGATTGAATATATTTCTTATCCAGTAGATCTTGTAGCTGAACCATCAATTCTTTCATTTCTACTGGAGCCATCCGGTACGGTGCTTTCGATATTGGAGCCATTTCTGGCACCAAATTGATAACGAAATCTACTTCCTTATCCGGCGGAAGTCCTGGCAGATCGTCCGAAAACACATCAATGAAGTCCCTTACGACTGGTATTTCCTCTAACTTTGGATTCTCTTTACGACTATCGACTATGTAGGCTAAATACCCCACACAGCCTTGCCTTAATAACTTCCTGGCTTGCATCATCGCCAGACAACTTGCTTGCCTAGGAGACTTGTTGACATAAAACACAACCTTTAACGGAGTCATAAGGTTAATACATTTCTTCTGGCAATCAATTATAGCCCCATAATTGAATAACCAATCCATTCCCAGGATAACGTCAAATTCCCCAAGTTTAATCGGAATAAGATCTACATTCATAACGTTACCCTTATTATCTATTCTACAGTTCTTGTGTATATACCTAACAGGAATAACTTCCCTGTTTGCAATCTCTATGTTCATGGAGATTTCTAATTCGTCTTTATGTAATTCTAAGTTCTTTACAAAGTCCTCGGATATAAATGAACAAGTAGCACCCGAATCAAATAAAATATAAGCATTGACTTTATTAATCGGAATGATACATGACACCACATCACGAGACTTCACAGCATCCTGAACGGTCATGTTGAATGTCCTTGCAGTTGGTCGATTTGTCGAACTTGATCAGATAATTGTAAGAGGATTTCCATTATTATTTCCCTTGTTTCCACCTGACCCTGCCCCTCCAGATGCCTTCTTGGGATATTCTCTAGCCAAGTGATCCTTTGACCCACATGTGTAGCAGGCGCCCTTCTTAGGGTTAGGGCAGTTAGGTGCTATGTGGCCTTCCTGACCACAATTGTAGCAAACTCTTTTCCCTTTCATGCAGACTCCCAAGTGAGTTTTTCCGCAGGTTGGGCATGGTTCTATCCTTTTCTTCTTACTCCCTTGCTGATTTACGGATGACGGGTTGTCATTCCACCTTCGTTTATGATTATTGGTTCCTCCCGTGTTACTGCCACTAGCCTTATTATTTTTTTCACTTTCATTCTTTTTCTTATTTTGATTCTGATTGTACTTGGTCACCGCTTCGCTTCCACCTTCAACGAGGATGACCTTCTCCAGAACTCCAACAAAAGTGTTCAATTGAAACATTGACACTTTGCTA
This sequence comes from Panax stipuleanatus, assembly GCA_020205555.1. Taxonomy (NCBI): domain Eukaryota; kingdom Viridiplantae; phylum Streptophyta; class Magnoliopsida; order Apiales; family Araliaceae; genus Panax; species Panax stipuleanatus. The sequence continues at coordinate 60,697,172 of CM035126.1, read as the reverse complement.
TACAACCAGGGTTTCGGTCCTTGCTCAAATCGCCTAGCCTTTCTTTTGTCAGTATGCACCTGATATTGGGCAAACCTAGCTAATTCGTTAAACTTCGCCCAAACATATTTCCCTGTTTCAACTCCAAAAACTGCACCTCCATTTGATTCTGGGAGCTGGTCAGGAAATACATCTCAAAAAACATCTCCTTAAACCTTTCCAAGGTTATTACACCTTCTCCTCCCCTGACCTTATTTGCCTGCCACCAGTAGCTGGCTTTTGATTTTAACATGAATGTTGCGTAGGCGGTCTTCTGGTCCTCCCTAACTCGGGCTACCTCAAAAACTTTCTCCACCTCCATAACCCAAGTCTGAGCTTCTATTAGGTTTGTGGAGCCTTTAAACTCTGGCGGTCCCACTACCTTAAAGTCTTTAAATGAGGTGTTCGGTGGAGCTTGAGACTGATTATTCATCACTCCAGCTAACAGATTTACCAACTGCTGAATGGGGTTCGCATTGGCATCATTGTTGTTATTGTTATTGGTTGACCCTTCTTAGGCTTGTCAACGATTTTGTCTTCTTCTTGGCGGCATATTTCTGTTAAGATATACGCTCATTAGATCTTTATTCAATCTCTTAAATACTTAAGACTTAACTCAAATATTTAACATAATCACTTTAACTCATATCATCTCAAATAAAATATGATATTTTATTAAAATCAAAAGTTTTTAACATAGTATGATAGCATTTCTGCTATTTACATCAACTATCCTGAGATAAAAGATCTTCAGGATTTAAATCATCAGAATATTCCTTTGTTTATAATCACATCGGAATTTACATTATTAACTATCAGTTAAGCATTCACATAATCATACTGTCCCATCACGGCCTGCTAAGACGTCGGACAGCTTCGCTACGCTCCTCCTCCATTATACAGGACATAGTCCTGCGATCTAACATATACCCAGGCAGTCCCTTGAACTGGATTGGATATCTCATAACTCGGTCTTGGGCCTCATCAATGGCCCTCAGAAACGTGTAGCACGTCTCTGCAACCTTAGCTTTCTTTGCATTCGCCTCATTCTCTACCAGATATGCACGTCGTGCATTGCTCACCCAAGCATCCTCTATTATGGCAAGTCTTTCTGATTTCTCTTTTATCTCATTCTTCAACCTTTCTATCTCCTCTGACTTCTGCTAACTTTGGCACTTCTCATGAACCAAATCCCACTCCAACTTTTCGAGACGATTGTGGAGTGTCTTAACCTCACCATCCTTCTACTCGATGGTAGTCCGTTGAGTAACCGTCTGCTCCCTCAACTCCTGAATTGTATCTCATAACTCTATGTTGCAATCATACAATAAATTGTACATATCAGCGCTGACAGAGTTCGATGGGAACTCCTCAGGGATTTCCTCCTCCTCCTCCTCCTCGGTTGCCTCAGCCGGGATCTCCAACTCCTCAGGGTACTCCTCTGAGTCAATCTCTGGTTCATGCTCCCGACCAATGACTGTGATCAAAGGAGATGGCTCTGGCTGAACTAGCTGCTCCTAGACTATATGTATGTCTCGGGGATCCTTATCTCTAGTCTCTAGGGGTATAACATCCCTGGCCTGACTAGGTCCTCCAGTATCTGACATCCTGACAAAATAAGTTTTAAGTCTTAGTTATAAGTGATGCTAATCAATACTCTAACAAGTATGAACACATAAATACATAGCACATAAGGTAATTTTATTATCTTTCTTAGAACTCAACAAGAGTTATCATTACTATCTTCTCGAAGGCTACTATCCTAAGGTTTTCCCCCACCTAAGGTTAATAACCTACGGTTTTGATACCAACTTGTGACACCCCCAAATTCGGCATCTTAATTTTCACAGGATTTGGTGTTCACTGTTCAAATATCATAAGACTATCTACCCATAATAAATAGAAATTCATTAAATAGATAAATAATCCATCATCTCCCTATAATAGGGTTACAACATCTGAAATGGTAAATAAATAATAAATCCTAGGTTATACTTAACCTTAAATCTCTGTTGCGAAAACTTAAACAAATAAGTCTTAAACCATTACACATAAGTCTTGAACTTTAACATATCAATAACACTACAAATCTTCAACACTTGTTCACTTTTTCTTTGCCCTTGCTACTAGAAGGTTCATCACATCTTTCATTCTTAGCTTCAATGTTATTATGCAAGAGTGAGCACGGATGCTCGCAAGTATAAAAATATGACAATAATAACATGCGAGTGAAATTAAAGAAATTTGAATAACAAAAAGGTTAACTTTTGAATCAAGAATAATAATCGAGAATCAAATTACATCTGAGGATCATAAGACCTTGAACTATATCCTAGGCTGTCAAGTATATTAACCTTAAAACCTTTAACAGTCATAAGACTATGGACTTTACTTCTCGTCCATAGGGAGATCAACCCTTCGTACTGATACTGTGCACAATACCTCAACGCTTAAAGCATCATCAATTCCCCTTTAATAGGGTTGTTCATCTCAGTTTGACATCAGAGTCCACACCAAATAAAGTTTGGTTTGGATAATTCAATAGTAGTTCTAGAATTTAGAACGCTTATCGACTATGGACTAGTCGAATCAATAAGGTTTTGCTAGTCTTAAAAGATTCAACAATATATGATATTTAATTTGAATAACAACTTCTCAAGGGTATACAATCGAATAAGTATTGTATACTGAAATGATACTTTTAAAAGAATCATAACATCTCATATGAAATTCTGAACTTGAGTAATCAAGAATAAGATTTAGAAACTTGCTCAAATGTAAAGATTTGAGATTAGAAAACTTGCTCAATTTAAAGAGTATAGTTAAAAAACTTGCCTTGTGCGCAAGCTACAATTATAATTCACGTTCTTTACTTAATCCTACATGTCAACACATTCATAATGTCCATTAATCACAAGTTCAATACATTTATTAAATCACAACAGCATTCTTCGAATCTATTATTAGATTTTTCAAATAATGGTTTAAGTCAATTTATTAATTAATCACATAACCTAAGTTATTAATCTTGTATTAACAACTTATCACATACATAACATGTCTTCATGTTTATTGGATTTAAAACACATTACTCAAAATTTAACACTTAATTTTTTTTTTAGATTTTCCAGACAGGCTCGGCCGTGCGGCATTAACCCTTTGGCACTGTGACGTCCCCAGACCGGGTCCCCAGAACCTCGGACCTGGTACGTTACGATACATCATTTCTATAACTATTGCGGAAGATATAAACATAAATTGTTTATACAATAACTTCTACAACATAATCCCAAGGTCTGTAACCTTAACTTAATACCTGCATTCAATATCCTATACAACATACAATGTCATATGCCTTCAATATTGTTACCATTTTAACCATATAATAATTCTATCATGGAACTTGTCTTTGCCTTTGCCTGTGTCTGAAGTTTTTCTTTAATCTGAAATGTTTATCATGATATAGCAAGGGTGAGCAACAAGTTTGCCCAGCAAGTTTTAAATACAACAAGGATATATCATGATTGAAAGAAAGAATAAACTTTTGAATTTTCAAAAATATAATAATTGTGAAAGAGCATAAATAAGAGTTTCAATAAATGAATGACTGAATCAATAAGGTTTAATGTCAACAAGGACCATGAACAATTTTAACTGAACCTTATGGTAATGAAGGTGATCAGCCTTTCATACCTGATGAACATATGCAACATGCACAAAGTGCGAATAAATAATCAGTATAGATGTGAATAATTAACAATTATTAATCACGAACATGCTTTACAATAACAACTCGAGTTCGAGTTAGGAAACTTGTCAGAACCGTCGATTACTGCTACACAATTTAAGTTAATCGCATTATTGAAAAGACCTATCAGTTATAAGATTTGATCTTTCAATTAATATAACATACATTATCCCACAATGCTATTACTTTAAAAGTAAACCATCTAACACTTAACCACATAGTCAAATATTAGATATCCTCAATATCATATATATTTACAAGTCTAAACCTAGCACACATCGAGTCTTTAATAGTATTCAATATAGTATACTGAGTGGTTTTTCACAAACAACTAACAAATTAGTTTCCGTCTCATCTACACTGTTTTCACAGTGAGTTAGATCGGTTACTAATTCGTAGATCCCTTCCCCATATGAAGGAGTCGTTTAGCCCAGCTACTATACATCAACTATTAAAGGGTACGATTGCACTACCTTAGACTTAACACTTACTCGTTCATTTATAAGTTAATATTATAACTCGATAAATTATTTACTATTCAAGAGACTTAATATCTCATTTCAGTAAGCTAAAACCAAACTATTTTCTATTCCTCACATTTCAGTTTCCATTTTAGCAAGCTAAAATCAAACTGATTCCTATTCCTGACATTTCAGTTTCTATATCAGCAAGCTGAAACTAAATTGTCTTCCTAACATTTTTAGTTTCCATTTTAGCATCCTGAAATATTCATTTCAGCAAGCTAAAATATACTATTCACAAAAATACCAAAATAGTTTATTATTTTTCTATTCTTTGTCCAAACACATATACATATACTCTATACACAAAAATAATTTTTTTGGAAATTTTCAACTCTCTTGAGTATTTTTCAAAAATTCGTTTCTAGTTAATTCCTTAAGAAAATAACTACCTCACGCTTAACTCCAAAAGTTCCCAACTCTTGGCGGGATCTTATACATGTTATCGTGACCTTACACTTTAAATTTCGTGGCCATCGGAGTTATACAACTCCGTTTATAGCGATTTTCATCGAAAAGACCAAAATATTGAAATAGTCATAACTTGCTCATTTTAAGTCGGAATGAGCTCATTTTCAGACACAAGCTAGTTTATCCTATATATTTTAATGTCCAAGAATATTGTATTTTATTACATTTATTAAGTGGATGAAACTGCCCTTTGAAATCCCAGACATCCTACTTTTTGGCTATTTTCAGTTGTGGCGTCCTTTGCTAATTTCAGTCCACACAAAAATTTGTAACTCCTTTTTTCAGTGATTCCATTTGAAAAGGTTAGAAGACTTATATATATCTAAATCTAAAAATTGACCACACTCAAAAATTCGAAATAAAATGAGAGATATGGTCGTTTCTATTTGATACATCATTTTTATAAAAATCTGATTTTCAATACTTAGTGATTTTTGTGAAATCTTCCATATCCCCACCTAATAACCAACATAATCTATCATCAAATATCATAACACAAACTAATACCAAATATATTCATGGATCAATCATGATCTATGATCTAATGCATCAAAAAATCACCAATCAAAAGATAACACAATAAAGGCTAATAAAATTAATTTTTCTCACTTTTGAAAAACATAGCTTCCATTTCTTAGTGTAGATCCAATTTTTGATCCATAAAAGGGTTCGATATAAACTTGAAACACTATAAAACATATAGATCTATGGTATTTAAGCCTTCAAGATCTTAACTTTATAAAAATCAAAACATTAAACCAACAAAGAAGAAAATAGATTATATAAGTAGGAATTGTTTATACCTTAGCTTCTCCATTCCTATCTTCTTCCCAAGATTGATTAGAGATCCATGTAATTACATAAAACTCTTCCTCTTCCCTCTCCTAAAGTGACCGAACTCTCTTCTTTTCTCTCTCTTTTTTATTTTGTTTGCTAAGCTTGGAAGTGAGAGGAAATAAAATGAAATAAATGTTTGTTTGTTAAAGTGGGGAGGATTTTGAGTGTTTGGTCAACTAATATGCATATATCTTTTATATCTAACTAAATCTTCTCATACAATTCTTTCTCTCTCTCATTATGGAAGTGGTTGCTTGTAAGCAAGAACAAAAGTGTTGGCCAAATAGAAAATCAACACCTTGCAAAGTGGTTTACCAACTAAAGCTACTTTAATCATTACATACTCCTCCCCTTCACATCTCACACAAAAATCGGCCATGTGGCCTTATCTTGGCCCAAATTGGTTTTATTTTATGCTTTATTAAATTACTATAATACCCTTTCCTAAGTGGGCTAAGCTTGAGCCTTCATTCTAATTTCTTTTGGGCTAGGATTTTCATAATTTGCTTACTAACAAAAGTAAATTTGGCCTCCTCAACAAATTAGATTGGGCTATTATAATACTTGGCACATACATGATATATTGAGCTAGTTTAATAATTTAAGTGCTATTAAATCAATTTAGCTACACATCCAATGCTTAAATAAATAATTGGGCTACAAATTTAATTCTTGGGCCATCAAATCAACTTAGTTCCATACTCTCTAATTTTATCTCACCCTAATCATTTAGTTAGGGTTTCCATTCTCCTTCTTTGTAATTTAAATTCTTACTCATGTATCTTTAGTTTCATAACCCAGTTAGACTTGTTTACCTAAGTTATAAAATTAATTATTTAAGATGTACCAAATAAATCTTTTAGAGTATTTAATTACTCTACCTAATATATATATTAGGTTATATTTCTTTATTCTTATTCAAATAGTAAACCTTATAGGTTCTTTTTAAAAAAATTTAAATCCACTAAAATCCTTCACAAAAATGTCAAATCCATACACTTATTTTCTGTCTAGGTCTATTATTTAACCTTAATTTAATTATTTAAGATTTTAATAAATTGCCTAAATTCTCAGGTTGTCACATTCACCCCTTCTTCTAAGAATTTCGTCCCCGAAATTTACCTTACACCTTACACCTTTCATACTCATCACCACATGCTACCCAAAACATCACTCACCAGGGTTAAATTTTTCAAATCATGCTGAGGAGTCATATAGACTAGGAACTTTTATTTTCAAAAAGGTTATACATAAATTCATCCGCTAACCGTCATGACTTACGAACACAGAGGGTAATTAGCCCATTATGCCCTGTACTTATTAAGTACTGATGGTCAGAACAATTTTTCCCCGTTCCTCTTATCCGCCTTAGGCGCACAAAATTTTCCCAAATTTTGGGATGCTTACCTCAGTCTTATCGGATTCCGCACCAAAACCATTTGGTTAGGGAAAATTTTCAAAGAACGCTCAGAATTTTCATAAACGTTGGTCTAGCTGAATCAAATAGCTTAGACTCATACCAATAATTCAATTTCAATCGAAATATTTATGTATAGCCAAACCCCGTTGGCAATTAATTTTAAAAAAATATTTTTGAAAATGACGTCATGATACCGTACTGTATTTACAGCCAATTTGAGGATTCCGTCATTATGTGACTTTGTTATAACACATCATACAATAGTGGGACAACGATTTTTAGATCGAATTCAACACTAAGTATTCCTGTATTTACAACTTCATCAACTTTTTATCATCTCTGCACCAGGTTACATGATGTATCAATGATAAATAAAACACATTTTGATATTTTCAATCATTGTCGTCTAGTCAAAATAATTAGCGTAGACTATTCTTTAAACGGTTCAAAAATAATTACAAATTAGTTTTATCATCTCAACAGGTAACGATGTGTCAGTGTCCTGAAGTCCACACATACACACTAGTCACCGGGATTTGAGAATAAAAATTCATTTTTAAAAGGCACATAATGCGTATTTAGCTTGATGTCAAAAATTTCGAAGTCTAGCATAGCTAGAAGATATAGAATACCTACGCTTCCACTAATGATCCATTGCTTAATCAGTCTATCTATTCCTATTATCCTTCATAATCCATTCACACTTAATTATACCCAGTTCGTCAAACTTACCACACGTTATGAGTTCAGGAACTTTCCATAATCATATGAGTTTAAGAACTTGTCCTAGACAGACCATTGGTGTCCATTCGCTGAGGGGTTCAAAATATTTCATATAATTATGAGTCACGAACTTACCATAAGTATGAGTTTTAAGAACTCGCAAATTAACCTTATATCCTCTACCTATACTCTATCTATCTGTTATACACATGAGAAAAGAATCACCTTCTCAACATATATATAGCAAATAGCGCGACACAAATATTTCAATGATTATCACTATTAGAAACTAAGTGGTCATCAAACCAAATACAATCCCCTGCCAATACAAAGAATTGGTCAACTCGACCTCTAATCAATATAAAAAGCTAAGCGGTTTTTACACCAAGGACAAATTCCCTGCCCATACAAAGAATTGTTCAACTTAACCACAATATTGATCAGGAAGCTAAGTGGTTCTAAAACCAAGTACAAATTCCCTGCCCATACAAGGAATCATACAACTCAGCTGTTGACATGAGTCCTCAATTGAAATCCCCACTTAATATCCTAGCCCCATTCTTTCTCCATACGAATTATGTTCAATCCGTATTGCATCAACCCCAAGCCTTTTTCTGAGTTGGCACAATACCAATTCATAGTACAACTGACACACAACAACTTTGCCATAAAATTTTCAATAATTCGATTGATTCTCCTCCCTGCTATGACCTTATCAGATCACTCTGTGATCTCATCATGTATATTACGATTCATTCCTATGTTACGATCGTTTTATTATACGATCTTCTTTTCCCGTACTTTTAGTCTTTTGGACTCTATCTATTCATTACTACTATTCATCTTTATTATTAGAGTTAGGTAACTCTGGATCTTTTATAATTTATCGAGATTCATCTTTGAATCTTATCAATGCACTAACTCTATTTGAGTTAGTTCTTATCCTTATCCCACTATGGTTAATAGCCTAAGGTAACCCTACCTAAGGTTTATAACCTACAACTTTGATACCAACTGTGACGTCCCCAGATCCGAGTCCCAGAACCTCGGACCTGGTACATTACGATACATCATTTCTATAACTATTGCGGAAGATATAAACATAAATTATTTATACAATAACTTTTACAACATAATACCAAGGTCTGTAACCTTAACTTAATACCTGTATTCAATAAATTATACAACATACAATGTCATATGCCTTCAATATTGTTACCATTTTAACGATATAATAATTCCATCCTGTAACTTGTCTTTGCCTTTGCCTGTGTCTGAAGTTTTGCTTTAATCTGAAATGTTTATCATGATATAGCAAGGGTGAGCAACAAGTTTGCTCAGAAAGTTTTAAATACAACAAGGATATATCATGATTGAAAGAAAGAATAAACTTTTGAATTTTCAACAATATAATAATTGTGAAAGAGCATAAATCAGAGTTTCAATAAATGAATGACTGAATCAATAATGTTTAATGTCAACAAGGACCATGGACAGTTTTAACTGAACCTTATGGTAATGAAGGTGATCAGCCTTTTATACCTGATGAACATATGCAACATGCACAAAGTGCGAATCAATAATCAGTATAGATGTGAATAATCAACAATGCTTAATCACGAACATGCTTTACAATAACAACTTGAGTTCGAGTTAGGAAACTTGCCAGAATCGTCGATTACTGCTACGCAATTTAAGTTAATCGCTTTATTGAAAAGACCTATCAATTAAAAGATTTGATCTTTCAATTAATATAACATACATTATCCCACAATGCTATTACTTTAAAAGTAAACCATCTAACACTTAACCACATAGTCAAATATTAGATATCCTTAATATCATATATATTTACAAGTCTAAACCTAGTACACATCGAGTCTTTAATAGTATTCAATATAGTATACTGAGTGGTTTCCCACAAACAACTAACAAATTAGTTTTCATCTCGTCTACACTGTTTTCACAGTGAGTTAGATCAGTTACTAATTCATAGATCCCTTCCCCATATGAAGGAGTCATTTAGCCCAGCTACTATATACCAACCATTAAAGGGTACGATTGCACTACCTTAGACTTAACACTTACTCGTTCATTTATAAGTTAATACTATAACTCGATAAATTATTTACTATTCAAGAGACTTAATATCTCATTTCAGTAAGCTGAAACCAAACTGTTTCCTATTCCTAACATTTTAGTTTCCATTTCAGCAAGCTGAATCCAAACTGTTTCCTATTCCTGACACTTCAGTTTCTATTTCAGCAAGCTGAAACCAAACTTGTCTTCCTAACATTTTCAGTTTCCATTTCAGCATCCTGAAATGTTCATTTAAGCAAGCTGAAATATACTATTCACAAAAATACCAAAACAGTTTATTATTTTTCCATTCTTTGTCCAAACACATATACATATACTCTATACACAAAAACAATTTTTTTGGAATTTTTCAACTCCCTTAAGTATTTTTCAAAAATCCGTTTCTAGTTAATTCCTTAAGAAAATAACTACCTCACGCTTAACTCCAAAACTTTCCACTCTTGGCGAGATCTTATACATGTTATCGTGACGTTACAGTTTAAATTTCGTGGCCATCGAAGTTATACAACTCCGTATATAGCGATTTTCGTTCGAAAAAACTCAAATATTGAAATAGTCATAACTTACTCATTTTAAGTCGGAATGAGCTCATTTTTGGACACAAGCTAGTTTATCCTATATATTTTAATGTCCCTAAAGAATGGATTTTATTAAATTTATTAAGTGGATAAAACGACCCTTGGAAATCCCGGACAGCCTACTTTTTGGTTATTTTTAGTTTTGGCGTCCTTTGCTAATTTCAGTCCACACGAAAATCTGTAACTCCTTTTTTCAGTGATTCCAAAAAGTTAGAAGACTTATATATCTAACTCTATAAATTAACCACACTCAAAAATTCAAAATAGAATGAGAGATATGGTCGTTTCCATTTGATACTTCGTTTTTATAAAAATCTGATTTTCAATACTTAGTGATTTTTATGAAATCTTCCATATCCTCACATAATAACTAACATAATCCATCATCAAACATCATAACATAAACTAATACCAAATATATTCAAGGATCTATCATGATCCATGATCTAATACATCAAACAATCACCAATCATAAGATAAACACAATAAAGGCTAATAAAATTAATTTTTCTCACTTTTGAAAAACATAGCTTCCATTTCTTAGTGTAGATCCAATTTTGGACCCATAAAAGGGTTCGATATAAACTTGAAACACTATAAAACATATAGATCTAAGGTTTTTAAGCCTCAAGATCATAACTTTATAAAAATCAAAACTTAAACCAACAAAGAAGAAAATAGATTATATAAGTAGAATTGTTTATACCTTAGCATCCCCATTCCTATCTTCTTCCAAAGATTGATCAGAGATCTATGGAACTACATAAAACTCTTCCTCTTCCATCTCCTAAAGTGACCGAACTCTCTCCTTTTCTCTCTCTAATTTATTTTGTTTGCTAAGATTTGAAGTGAAAGAAAATAAAATGAAATAAATGTTTGTTTGTTAAAGTGGGGAGGATTTTGAGTGTTTGGTCAACTAATATGCATATATCTTGTATATCTAACTAAATCTTCCCATACAATTCTTTCTCTCTCTCATTATAGAAGTGGTTGCTTGTAAGCAATAACAAAAGTGCTGGCCAAATAGAAAATCAACACCTTGCAAAGTGGTTTACCAACTAAAGCTACTTTAATAATTACATACTCCTCCCCTTCCCATCTCTAACAAAAACCGGCCATGTGGCCTTATCTTGGCCCAAATTGGTTTTATTTTATTATTTATTAAATTACTATAATACCCTTGCCTAAGTGGGCTAAGCTTGAGCTTTCATTTTAATTTCTTTTGGGCTAGGATTTTCATAGTTTACTTACTAACAAAAGTAAACTTGGCCTACTCTACAAATTAGATTGGGCCATTATAATGTTTGGCCTATACATGATATATTGAGCTAGTTTAATAATTTAAGTGCTATTAAATCAATTTAGCTACACGTCCAATGCTTAAATAAATAATTGGGCTACAAATTTAATTCTTGGGCCATAAAATCAACTTAGTTTCATAATCTCGAATTTTATCTCACCCTAATCATTTAGTTAGGGTTTCTATTCCCCTTCTTTATAATTTAAATCCTTACTCATGTATCTTTAGTTTCATAACCCAGTTAGACTTGCTTTACTTAAGTTATAAAATCAATTATTTAAGATGTACCAAATAAATCTCTTAGAGTATTTAATTACTCTACCTAATATATATATATTAGGTTATATTTCTTTATTCTTATTCAAATAGTAAACCTTATATGTTCTTCTTAAAAATTTTAAATCCACCAAAATCCTTCACAAAAATGTCAAATTCATACACTTATTTTCTTTCTAGGTCTATTATTTAACCTTAATTTAATCATTTAAGATTTTAGTAAATTGTCTAAATTCTCGGGTTGTCACAGGCACGGTGCGGCCGCGCGGCTACGAATTTCCAGAATCTCGCAAAGAACACAGAACTCGGCCATTTTATCCCAATTTACACCAATACACTGATTTGTAATGTTACCAATGAAGTATAAACTTCACAGGGACATCATAAATCACTTTTAGCATGTTTCTAATATTTTAAATCACGTAATTACATAATTTAAAACATTTAATTTCACTGTTCTTCATAATTTTGTCAAGTTTGATAAAAAAAATATGAAATTTCTCATTACGAATTCGTTATAACACCGAATCAGTTTATTCCAATTATATTCTCTTTGTTTTAACATATACAATCATAATCATGTGTCAGTTTTAATTAAAACATATGATTACTGTATTTATTTCACCCATATGGGTTATTCACCCATATTTTATACTCTTTATTTCTTATAACCCAATTATCAACAAAATTACATGGTGTGATCAGTGTAAATCATGTATACATGATTCAACACACACTACTAATGTAAGAACTCGGATTTTCAGAAATTATTAAATAAGGATTTAATAAATAAAATTCTTAAACCGTGAGATGGGTTCGAATAAAAAGATATATATGTGATATGAGGTATGTGGTATTATATTACATAGGGTAATATGGACTATGTAATATGTGTTTTTGTGATTAATAAATATATTATTAATATATATTTGTTATTTATTTTAGAGACGATTCAATTGAGGTAAAGGAAGTGGATAAATTTCTATCGATATTAAATAATTTATAAAATTATTTTATCATAGTAAGTTGGTGACATTAAATATCCTTAATGTATAATCACCATATTCTTGTGTATGTGTACTAATAACTCGTATGTTTATAATATAGGTTATTAATAGCACTTAAGCTATCCGTGAATAGGTTTGGATAGTGAAGCATGAGTTAGTTAAGGAATTAACTAATAAGAATAAATATTAGTTAATTTAAGTTGGGAGTTATATTATGGAATAATATAATGTTAATATTGAACCTTAATAATATGGTGCAGTGTTTAATTTACTTAAGTAAATGAGTGAATTAATAAGTGTGTTGAATATGTAACTATAGTTGATAATTTTATATATATTACTTAGAATGGTAATATGTGTGAAAGTCTAATGTATAAATAACGTTAATAAATATATATACGTTATTAAAGGGAGATGAAAATCATTATATCTTTAAATAAATATTTGAAGAAATTATTTTGGGAACAATTTATAGAAAAGAAAGAGAAATAATTATTATAAAGGATATTAAAATAAATTCTAATATTGAATTATTTTAATAAAGGAGGAAATATTATTTTTGAATAATAATATTACCCTATATATTTTTGGTATGATGTAATAAGTGTGATTAATTAATATGGTAAATACATTAAAACATATTTGCTATATATAAATAAATTGATGGAAATAAATTATTATAATAGAAAATAAACTTATTACCTATTTTCTATATATAATGTATGTACATGTGCCACACATGTAATTATGTTAGTAGATATTATATTAAGAATAATATCTTGGGACAATAAGTAAATTATTTTCTAACAATGAATATATTTATTTGGAGAAAACATAATATTTTATGTTATGACAAAATACATAATTCCTAATGTATTTTCAAGAAAGTTTATTAATGAAAGAAAACTAAGTTATTTCAATATATTAAATAACTTAAGTTATTATTTTATCATAGATTTTATAATAATTAATAGAGTAAATATTAATTATTCTAGTGTAAAGGTTATACATATAATTGTTCAAGGTAGCTAAATAATTTAGCATTAAAGTGCATGTGTCACACAAACCTTATATTAAAAGAATATTAAAGTGTGATGGGAGTGATAATAAGCTTAAGAAAAGCTTGTGAGATATGCCTAGCGTGGCAAAGTGGTGGAATAAACATTCATTAAATAAATTAATGAATGAATAATTAATGGAATTAATTATTATTATTATGTGAATAAATTCCTATGTGCAATGATGTGTAATTATAAGTTATATAGTAGCTACATCTATATAATATGGAATGAAGTGTGACACTTCAAGAAAACTATATAATATAGGAAACTATATGATTAAGTGTAATAATAAAGTTACAATAATGGGGTGTGACACTACTCAATTAAAATATATTCGGTATTGTCAAATGTACATGGATTATATGATTGGGTGTATGTGTGACCCTATCATATCATATGGTAATAACATTAAGTTATTAGATATATGCTTGCAAGTTAGTACATGTGAGAGCAATAATGGTCAATTAAGTGGTTAGAGTACATGAATAGTGGTAGTTGGTGGGAGTTAGCCACCAACTTCCCTTTTGCCCTTTGGGTAATAACCATAGGAGAATAATAGCTTGATAATGAATAGATGCAATACATTGGTGTGTAGAGTTTGTTAATTCAATTACTACATTGTTGCTAAGAAAGCATATAATAAAAAATATAATTACACCATGAGCATGTTATAAGGTGTAATGATGAGGAAGGACCATGAATAGTAGTAGTTGGTGGAGTTAGCCACCAACTCCTCTTTGACCATTGGGTATTACCCATAGGAGGGTAATAGATTGATTATAATAGAGAACATGTAAATTAGTAATGTAATGGTATTACTTTATGAACATATTATAAGATGTAACATTGAGTATAATATTATTTTAGGAGATTATATTATTATAAGCTTGTGGACTATTAAGTACTAAGTTCACATAATTATGCCTTGTGTGGCATAAATAATGAAGTTAAATCAAGGGGATTTAATTGGGAAGTATTAGAAGAGAATGAATGGTTGATATTAATTATCATTATAATATTTGAGTATGTTTATGATAATAATTTTATGGAAAATTATGGTATGAGAATACTCAACTATTTTATATCTAGTCCAATTAAGATATTAATTGAGTTAAAACAATGTACATGAGTTACATTATAATACGTATTGATGTATATTTAAATTATAAGTATACTTGTTTATATATGGGTGTACATTTATGAAGAGTGGTGTATATGTGACCATAACTAATATTGATGTAGCAACATTAAGTATTAAAGTGTGACTTGTATAGTCCAAAAAGAAATAAAACTTAGTATGCTTACACCCATCTTACTAAATGCTGAGTTTTAAGAGAGAGTGTCCCAAATTGAGTGTCATTCTTTCTTCATACACGTTAATAGGCCAATGGTCTAGGCTATGTCTTCAATTGCCCAAACTCTAGGATGGTGATGATGGCTATACATATGATTTCAATGATGAAGGAGGGAGTGGCCCAAATAGTGAAATTCAACCACTTCCAACAACTCTTGCTTGCCCAATGAACTTCTCTTCTTTCCTTTGTTTCAATTGTGGGGCAAAAACCAAGTTTGTGTAATGGCTTTCCTATAAATAGAAGCCTCCCCTTTACAATTCTAGGTTGCTAAGTTCTTGATGAGTTTATATAGAAGAGTTTGTGATGCTATAGAAATCTGAGAAAGAAGCTAGCATAGTAATTCAAAGCTCCAAGATGTATAACTCTTACTTTAAATTCTTAGTTGTGAGTTTATAAATTCATAAGAGATTTCATGAATTAGTGGAGAATTGTTATGTAAGATGATGTTAATATGTTGAGTAGAGTCTAAATATATGTTATAGATACAATATGATGGCTTTCAAGCTTGTTACATGAAGTAAGAAAAGGATTAGCTGAAGCTCTGTTTTAGCAGTAAAGCTTCTGGTTTGGAAACGGGGACGCGCGGCCGCGCGTCTCCCTAGTACAAATGGGGCGCGGCCGCGCCCTCTGCAGAAACTCTTGGTGATTTTATGTTTTCTGGTTGGTTAAGCATACTAGTTAGACTCTAATAATTTCATAAAGGGGTCTGACATGCGTACTAAGATTTTCATGCACGTAGTAAGTTGTATTAGTTGGTTTAACATGATTTTCGAAAAGAAAACGTAAAGTTTTGAAAATGAGACTTGACGAATTTTGTGTTCTTTGAGTCGGACTTTTGAGACATGTGTAAGTGTCTTGGTTATGTGTATCAATGGGTATGAAAGTAGTTGTTGATTAATTACATTGGCTAATAGTAAACAATTATACCTTGTTGTAGTAGAGTTTTTAATGAAAACTTAAGGTTTTATAAACAAATTGTGGCGTATATAAGTCATGTTTATATTCTGACTTTTTAAGCATGATTATATGGTTTAGATATGCATGATATGTGAGTCGAAGGTATTGAGCATACACTAGAACACATTTTTTAAATTAAAAATGATTTCAAAAGACAAACTTAGAGTTTTTGGACATATATATAGGATGTCCACGTTCTGATCATTTGAGCATGTAAAAGTGGCTTATGTATGTGTTTTAATACGTGAGAGTCATGACTACGAGGTACTTTGCATATACTTAGTTACCTTTGTTGACTTAAAGCGATTTTTATGAAAAGTTTAGAATGTGTAAGATGATAGCATCAAACACGGAGTGAGTTATATTATGATCATACGAGCATGTATATTAGGATTCATTATGCCTATAGACATGTTGACATAAGCATCATGTGATGAAACATGGATTTCACCTATGCACGCATATTCGAGAAAATGAATTTCAAAAGCATAGACTATGAGATTAAGTATACATGTGTAGTATAAGCACGAGCATGCCTACTTAATGTGTGTGTATAATATATATCAAAATGCATGATATGTTAGGACCAAACTAAGTTTATGAAATCTAAGTTCTGGTTCTGGCAGGGAGTCGCGCGGCCGTGCCACTCCCAAGCTTAATTGCCGCGCGGCCGCGCCGTGTTGCAGAGCTGCTAAGAACAATTTGTTAACTGTCTGGTCCTAAGTTATTTTCCTTAAGGACCCTAAGGACCGAAATAGAATGGTTTCTATAGAATAAGTATGAAGGTATGATGTTGTAACATCGTGGTTATCCTAAGATAGAGTGAAACGAAACCAAGATTAGAAAATGATATACGAATTGTTATTCTATTAAGAGCATATGAAATGTATGACTGATGGATGTAAATCCATGATTATATAACTGTGTAGGAATACGCGAAGTGCCGATAGCTTTAAGCAGTTAAGTCGTAGTTGTTAAACTACGAATCAGGCAAGTCTTTCAGTTCCTATTTGATATATAAATTCAATAACTGTTAGTTGAATTATATTATGCCGTGATAATGTGAACTTATATATGAATTGTATATGAGATATAAATGAGATTGAAAGTTGATCTTTGATGATATACTTGTTATGTGAAAAGTAACATGCGTAGTAAATATAAATTGTTTATAAATGCATGAACTGAGTATAATGTTGTATGCTATGTGATGCATGAAAACTGTTAGAATTGTTGAGCTGTCGAGCTCACTCTTGCAAATAACCACTTTTGCAGGTTAAGGACTTACGATAAAGACTTCGTGCTTCTTGATTGATAAAGATAGATAGTATCGAATTGAAGAGTACTATTTAGATTATTGCTTAAACCCTGTTTAGGTTCTAGAAGTTGTACTTGATAGTTGTTTACACTGTTTAATACATGTTGTGTTGTAAAGATGTATTAGTTAATACATAGAGGATATCAAGTCGAGTTGTAAATGTTATACGATAACTCAAATATAATGAATCATATTTTATAATTGATTCAAGGGTTGTAATTGATTCAAGTTATGAAATCAATAAAAGATTTTATTCAAGGAGGATTGAAAAAGTTTAAATTATTCCGCATTTTAGTAACATCGAACATGATGTAAAGATGAGATCTTGGATATAAATAGAATTTATATTCTAAATTGTAATAAGTAAAGATGTATTCTTTTAGTAATGAATAAAAGATATAATAGTTTGGCGTTAGTAGTATCGTGACTGCACCGAATCCGAGGTTTCGAAGGAACGTGGATTTGGGGGCGTCATAACTAATCATATATCAATCTTTATATGATCATATCTTACTTAATTTCTCAAAACAATCATTAATAGAGAAATTTTTACAAAGACGTATAAGAACTCCGTAACTTTTCAAAAACCCAATTAAGGCCAAATTATATAATTTTGATCATTTTAAATCATTCATACCAAATATCAAACACAATATAATCACACACCCATATTGATATAGCCATATCATAACTTAATTATGAAACCCAATTTTCACAGAAACTTTAAAAATATGTAACGAAAAACTTTAAGAAATTTAGATTTTGAAAACATAAAATAAGGATTACCCTTTAATAATAAAGATGATACAATCAAAGATCACACAGTGTTTTTCTTAAATTCTCTTCTCTCAATCTCTTCTTCTCACTTTCTCCAACTTTTCTCTTTGACTTTGAAAATAAAAACTTATGTCTGACAACACAATACAATATACGTATATATATAATCTTCTGTTATACTGATAACGAACTAACCTCTATAAGGGCCATGTTTGGCTAACACACTAACCCTTTCTCTATTTATTTTAATAACTAGTTTAATAAATAGTTAATTGTCACACTATCAATTACTCAATTAATTTTCTTTAAATCAATTAAATAAAATATAATAACTTTACATTAAATCACATTGTCACATAATTAATATTTTTATTTATTAATTATGTCAATTCATTAATTCTCTAATTAATTATTAAATTAATTAGAGTAACATTATACTTATTTAATTAATTTATTTAATCAAATAAAGTCAATTAATTAAATACTTTGAACTATTAAATTACTACACATTACTTTAATCAATGTAACACATATAATTAAATTAATCTACCACAATCTTATAAATTAATTATTTAACTCAATAATTAAATCATTGAAAATATTTATTTATTTCAATAAATATTCAAATAACTATACAAAATTCTCGTTCGTCACAGAGATATAAGCGTTTGGATTTCAAAAAGTAAACTGACAAATGACAGTTTAAAATTGATTTATAACTTCCCTCCATATGTTTTGCATTGTGGGACACGTGTCAAGTTCTGCTGGACTCTACGGTTTTAAGTCATGTGGAAAGTTTCGTTCTGCCCATTAGCTCCACCTGAGCTAGTGAGTCTTTGTGAGAGGACTACGATTGCCGAGAACCACTCCATGATTGTTGAGATCGATCCTTTACTTGCTCCTTTACTGTTAACTCTACGGTTTTCTGTGACGTATTCTGAAATGATATCCCTTCTGGGTTAAGGTTGCTCAGGAAGGGCCAACCTCTTAGTTCAACACTAAGGATCAGGTTTGTCCCTAAGATGCTTATCAGAAGAGTTGCTTAGCTTGATAATGCCGCTATCACAATAAGCTTTTCTGCCTTATTTGGATCACTCCACGATCGTGATTTCTCTTAGTCATCTCTACGATTTTTGACTTAGCCTTTATATCTGCATGGTTAGCACCTTCTACAGCATAGAATTTATGGTTGCAAATTTAACATACTTAACTCACTTATTAGTTTATTAAATATGGATTCATCTAAGGGTTTTGTAAACACATCAACAAGTTGATTTTCAATAGGGATGTATTGCAAAGATATTGTTCCATTTTGAACATGATCCCTAATGAAATGATATCTTATTTATATATGCTTGGTCCTAAAATGCATGACAGGATTATTTGTTATTGCTGTAGCACTTGTGTTATCACAATGTATATGTATAGATTTGAAATCAAACCCATAATCTACTAGCTGGTTCTTCATCCATAAGATTTGAGCACAGCAGCTGTCTGCAGCAATGTATTCAGCTTCTGTTGTTGAAGTTGATAGTGATTTTTTCTTCTTGCTGAACTAGGACACTAGTTTGTTTCCTAGCAGTTGACAAGTGCCACTGGTACTTTTTCTATCTATTTTGCATCCTGCAAAGTCAGCATCTGAATATCCTGTCCGTTCAAATGAGGACTCCTTGTGATACCATAGACCCAAGTAGGGTGTACCTTAAAGATAACTGAAGATCCTTTTTACAGCAGTTAAGTGTGATTCCTTAGGATTAGCTTGAAATTTAGCACATATACATGTTGCAAACATTATATCTAGTCTACTGGCAGTTAGGTAGAGAAGGGAGCCTATCATACCTCTGTATTGAGTAATGTCAATACTTTTACCTTTCTCATCTTTGTCGAGCTTAGTTGTTGAAGCAATTGGTGTTTTCATGGGAGAGGCTGATTCCATACCATACTTCTTAAGTAAGTCTTTGATGTACTTGGCTTAGTTAATGAAGATACCTTCATCAAATTGCTTCACTTGCAGTCCAAGGAAGAAGTTCAGCTCATCCATCATGCTCATTTAAAACTTTCTCTACATAAGCTAGGCAAATCTCTTGCACATATTTTCATCAGTAGAACCAAAGATAATAGCATCTACATATATTTGAACTAGTAACACTTTATCTTTATGTTTCCTAAGAAATATTGTAGTATCTACTCTACCTCTAGTGAATTCTTTTTGAATAAGAAAGTTAGTTAGTGTTTCATACCATGCTCTAGGTGATTTTTTAAGTCTATATAAGGCTTTATCTAATTTGTAGACATAGTTAGAGAGGGTTGGATTGACAAAACCTGGGGGTTGTTCCACATATACTTTTTCTTGAAGTTCACTATTTAGGAATGCACTCTTGACATCCATCTGGAATACTTTGAACTTCATGTGGGCAGCAAATGCAAGGAATATTCTGATAGCTTCAAGTCTAGCAACTAGTGCAAAGGTCTCATCATAGTCAATGCCTTCTTCTTGAGAATAACCTTTCGCCACTAGTCTTGTTTTGTTCCTTGTGATCACCCCATCTTCATCCATCTTATTTCTGAAGACCCATTTGGTGCCTATGACAGGGTGATTCTTTGGTCTTGGAACCAATCTCCAGACTTTGCTTCTTTTGAACTGATTTAGTTCCACTTGCATGGCTTCAGTCCAGCTTGCATCTAGCATTGCATCTTCAATCTTCTTGGATTTTATTTGAGCCAAAAAACTCAAATAAAAACATTCATTATGTGTTGCAGATCTTGTTCTAATTCTGGCAGTTGGATCACCAATGATCGGGTCTTGAGTGTGATCTCTTGCCCATCTGTTCCCTGTTGAAACATCAGATCTGGTGCCTTCTTGTCTGAACTCTTCATGATTGACTTCTGGTTCTTGTTGACCAGAATCGTAGTCTGGTTCAGCTCTCTCTACGACTTCTTCTTCGGATACTACGATTTCTTTTTCAGGAACTACAGTCGTAGTGTTGGGCTAGACTACTTCATTTGTAGTGTCGGTATCGTCAATCGTAGTGTCTTGAGGTGCAGACTTGTTCGAGTCTATTTCATCAAAGATGATGTGGATTGAGACTTCAACACTTATTGTCTTCTTATTGAACACTCTATAAGCTTTGCTGTCTGTGGCATATCCAAGGAAGATTCCTTCATCTGACTTGGGTTGGAACTTAGTCAGATATTGCTTTCCATTGTTGAGAATATAGCATGAACAGCCGAACACATAGAAGTAACTGACATTTGGCTTTCTTCCTTTCCACAGCTCGTAAGGAGTCTTCTTCAACATAGAGTGTGAAAGATATCTATTTTGTGTGTAGCACGTAGTGTTGATGGCTTCTGCCCAGAAGTATTTAGGCAGATGATCTGCTGCTAGTAGAGTTCTTCCAGCTTCTATAAGTGTTCTGTTCTTTCTCTCAGCTACTCCATTTTGCTGAGGAGTTCGTGGTGCTGAGAAGTTGTGGCTGATGCCATTGTCTGAACAGAACTGATCCATTTATGAGAAGTTAAACTCTCTGCCATGATCACTCCTTATTGCCTTGATTGTCTCTCCTCTTTCATTCATCACCAACTTGAACATCTTTATCAGTTGGGAGCTTGTCTCATCTTTAGAGGTAAGAAAGAATACCCATGTGATCCTGGTGTAGTCATCCACTACGACCAGCGAGTATCTCTTTCCTCTTAGGCTCACAGTTGGAATTAGCCAGAAGAGATCCATATGCAGTAATTATAGGGGCCTATCAATTGAGTTAATTTCTTTGCCTTCAAATTGGCTCCTTGTTTGCTTTCCAAGCTGGCAGGCGTTGCACGGCTTTTCTTTGATGAAGCTGAACTTGGGTAAACCTACTACCAGATCTTCGGAGGCCAGCTTTAACATACTCTTAAAGTTGAGATGATATAACCTTCTATGCCAAAGCCAACTTATTTCTTCAGTGGCTTTAGCAAGAAAGCATACTGTCTCATCCGAACTGAGTTGAGCAAGGTTTACAGTGTATTCATTTCTTTCTCTTGTTCCTGTCAGCTTGATAGTGGATGTCTCCAAATCTCTGACTTGACACTGGTTGTTAAGAAAGGTGACTTGATGGCCTTTATCGCAGAGTTGGCTAATGCTCAAAAGATTATGCTTTAGTCCGTCTATGTAAGACACTTTGTTGAAGGACATAACACCATTTCCAGCTGAACCATATCATTTCGTCTTGCCAGAGCTGTTATCTCCAAAGATAACCGTTGGTCCCTCCTTCTCTACAAAATTAGACAGAAGTGCTTTGTTCCCGGTCATGTGCCTTGAGCAACCACTGTCCAGATACCATGTTGTAATCGTGGTGCTCATTTTCTGTAAATAGTTTCAGTATTCATGTTGGTACCCAGACTTGTTTGGGTCCTACAGTGTTAGTACCCTTAGGTACCCAAATCTATTTGATTTTCGGCCTTCCATGCATAGTGGTATGATAATATAATACAGCTTTATGACCATTTCTAACACATGCAAAAAATCTAATATAATGCATGCCGGTGTGTGTGTATGGATTCTTTATCCATTTGGACTTGTGTGGATACTGGTTGATCCTACCCTTGTATTGCTTCTTCTTTTTCCAGGCAGCCTTGGGATTTAAGGTTTGTGCTGAGTGAACCTCAACACCACGATTCCTTCCAGGTTGATTCATGGAGTCAGTTTTACTTAACTCTACGATTCTTCGAGGTTGGCCAGTGGTGATTGAGTTACTTTTCTCTTTTTTGAACCCCAAGCCAGTATGGGATCCATTGTATCTTGTGATAAGACTTGGATCAGAAGAGCAGGGTTGCACTGGTTCTTCCTTCTTTTGTGGATTTCACAAATACAATGCTTCTATTTGAATTAGAAGCACTTCTACTGTTAGTATCCTTAATCTTTTCCACACATAGTTCTGGGGTAGACTCCTCAAAACCTAAACCTGTTCTGTCAGCTGTATATATTTGACTGGAGATCAAGTAGTCCATGGATGAGGAAGACCTATTCCACAAAGAGATAGTCTTTTCTAGCTCCTCAATCTTAGAGGTTAGTTTTGACTCTCTTTGTGTGCTCAGTTCATTGGTCTGTCTTAAGACTTTATTCTAAGCTTCAAACTAAGAGAGAGAGAGAGGCAGAACTGAGTAGAGTTGTTTCTAGTTCTTTTTGAACTTTCTCTTTCTCTCTTTGAAGGTCACAATAATCTTTGGACAGAACTCTGAATCTCTTCATATATTGATATAGATCAGATGTTATGTCATGAAGAGCAATTCTTAAGTCATCTATATCTACATCAGAAGTGTTGAAGTCAAATACTTCATCTATGTTTACCTCAGGATGATCAGTGTATTTCTTGTTATTTGCATCCTTGGTCATCAGATATAGGTTTGCTTTTTGAGGTTCTCCATCATCTCCAGACTTAGCATTGGTGTCATTGTCTGAGTCACTCCACGAACTTCCAGCTACAAGACCTTTTCTTTTGATGCTTCTTGTAGCCTCTAAACTCCTTCTTTGGATTTGTTCTTCTTTTGAGTTCTTCTTTGATAGGTTTATTACAATTTACAATGAAGTGGCCAGGCTTCTTGCAGTTGTAGCATAGCTCATTGATCTGCTCCTGACTGCTGATGTTTCTGTATCTCTTAGGTCTGTCGCTTCTTCCTTTGCGCATGAACCTTCTGAGCTTTTTGGCCAGCATTACAACTTCATCAGCATCATCATCATCATCTTCATCATAAGCTTTTGAGATCTCTTCTGTTGCCTTGAGAGCAACTCCTTTGTCCTTCTTTCTTCCTTCAGATAGAGTTTCTGCTCTTTAAGTTAGCTCCAGTTCATATGTAAGGAGGTCGCCATAGAGTTGTTGAACAGTCATCTCATGCAGGTTCTTTGGCTCTCGGATTGCAGTGGTTTTGGCATCCCACTTGCTTAGCAAGGATCTCATGAACTTGATGATAAGATCTTTGTTTGGATAGAACTTTCCATAAACTCAGAGAAAGTTGAGCAGCAATGTGAAACTTTCATAAGTGGAAGTGACATTTTCTCCAGGAACATGAGCAAACATCTCATACTGTTGAGTTAGTAGAGATTGCTTATTTTCTCTGACTTCCTCAGTTCCTTCATGCATGATGAGCAATGCTTCCCAGAATTCCTTAGCAGTTTTGCAATTGACCACGTTTTCAAACAGATTATCTTCTAAGGACTGGAACAAGATGTTCTTGGCCTTCTTGTCTAGCTGGACATCTTTCTTCTCGTTGTCAGTCCATTCAGATTTAACCTTGATCACAACTCTGTTTGGATCTTTTGCAGTTAGTGCAAGCCTTGTTGGTATGTAGGGCCCATTAAGTACAGTTTCAAATAGATCATCAGCTACTGAATCCATACATGCTTGCATCTGAACTTTCCAGTTGGCAAACTTGTCTCTGTTCCACATAGGTGGCTTGCTTCCTCCACCTGTCTTGGTCTCGCTTATAAGATATGCCATTGGATCTACTCAAGCTTGTATGCTAGTTAAGAGAACCTGCTCTGATACCAATTGTTAGTTCCCAAAGGCACAATAGTTATCTAGAAGAGGGGTTGAATAGATATTTTAAAAATTCTATGTTTTAAAAGACTTGTCAGTATGGAATATACTGACAGCAACGGAATATATGTTTGTTTCCCTTAAAGATAATGCAATGATAGTTAGATAAGCAGTTATAGCAGTTATAACAGATATAACAATTATAGCAGTTAAGGAGAGATAATGAGACAAAGAGGTTTTAAGTGGTTCAAAGCACACAAGGCTCCTAGTCCACTCTTCTACTCCACGAGTAGAAAATCCACTAAGGATGTCTCTTACAACTGAATCACTTAGATTCCTTCAAGGCCAGCAGCCTTGGAACTTCTCTTAGTTCACTTCGAACTCTTCAAGACTAGCAGCCTTGGTACTCTTCTCGTAGTTCACTTAGAACTCTTCAAGGCCAGCAGCCTTGGTACTCTTCTTAGTTCACTTAGAACTCTTCAAGTCCTTCTGACTTGGAACACCTTGGATTGAGAGTTGTATTCTGGTGTGTGCTACTCAGTTGCAATTAAGCATCAGTTCTGAAGAATTGAGTAGCGAAGCAAGCTTTCCTTCTTTCAGGATCGTAGAATGTTTTCGTTGAGTGCCCTTGAGCTTTACGAGCTATCTTTTCTTTCTTTGTATCTTGCCTGCTTAGTCTGAATCCTTGTCTAATTTCCTTATAAAAGAGTCATTCAAAATGTTTCCGTTTGAATGCTCCCGTTGCACCATTAAATGCTTCAGACATTTCTGTGCAGTTGATGTTGACATCCTGCTTTCCTGCTGCACAGCCGACTGGACCACTGACACAGCAGACTGCAATCTCACCTAACACCTGAAAAGATGTTTTCAGTAGGCGGTTTAGTCCTTTCCTTAGCTTCTTTAATATGCTTCTTCGATTTGAACTAAGGATGAATATGGAATTATTGGGACCATCAAATTATCAACGGCTATAAGCCTTTCTTCATTTGTTGCTCTTCCTCCCTTCATCAGAACTACGAACTTTGATGCTGATTGGAGGAACACTACGATTATGGTCATTGTACCATAATCATTGTGTGTTGGCTTGCACAGGCTTGACTCAGACTTGATCGTAGAGAAGACTACGATTTCTCTTAAGCTCTTCGGCATACTACGATTCCTTCTTGGTTTGTCTTGCAGACTCCACGTTTCCGAGAGCACACTGTATTTCTCGACTTAGTTAGGCAAGCGCCCGGATCTTTTCCACGATTTACAGTGTGGCTTCCAAGGGCAGACTACGATTTTGATACTTTTCACTTAAGCTCTACGAATCTTGCCTTGGCCCTTGCAGACTTGGTTCTCTAGGCAGACTACAATTCTGGACATTTTCATTTAAGCTCCACGATTCTGTCTTGTCTTCTATATGCTACCATTGACAGACTACGATTTTATCAAGGCTTTAACTTTTACATCTCAAATAGATCAACCTAACAGTTTTGATCTTTTTTTCTATACATTTATTTACATAAACGATAAACATTAAAGCGCAGATCAACCTAACAATTTGATCTATTATCTAAGTCTTTGTATATATGATTATTGAAGGACTTTACACTTAAGCATTTATATTTACTTTTAACATCAAATTTGAATATGCAATTCCCAACAAATATTATAATGAGTAACTGCTTGAGGATTGGGGAGAACTTGTGCCCGTCGGGTCTGATATGGGTGAAGAAAAGGGTATGTAATGTGAGCAGCTGCCGAGTTCTGTCTAATTAAATCAACAAAAATTCGCCATTATTCTTTGTTAAGGAGGCGCTGTGGTGCCTGGTCGACAGGGAATTGGAAAGCTCTTGGCATTGTGGCGCCGCTTGATAGGCTTTATGGGGCACTACAGCGCTAACTGTAAAATTAGGGCCTTAAAGTAGAGGCAGCGCCACTTTTAGTGCAAACAGAAGCGTTGTAGCGCTGGTCTTGCACCAGACAAATTTTTTTAAGCTATTCAGCATAACAGATAAAATCACTTGGACAAAACTGAGCTCAACAAAAATTGACTACAGAACACATGCTTATACAATACAGAGCTCAATAACACTAATATACAAGTTCAAATTATGACAAAATTGATTGAAATCATTAATGGATAATATTAAAATAAATAGTTCCCTGGCAACTATGCCAAAAACATGTTGGTCGATTTCCCAATCAATAAAACACGCGCAAGTTTACGCGGTCTAACAAGTAATATAATGATAATGGAGTTGTCGAACGCAAGAGGAACTATTGCTAATATTTACCAAGTACCGACTTTGTATCGCTTAAGTCTTATTCAAATAGTTAAATAAAAGATGTGTACATAATCTAGTTAAATCTAATTATCAAAGAAAGTAAATGGATAACGATTGGTATCTAAGACGCTACAAGCTAAGATCATAACTTCACCCCACACTAGAATTTTGTCAAACACTTGGTGTGCTATGTTTCATCAAACATCCTAACTTTCTCTCCTTTGTCTTAGTGGTCACGACGGATTGTCGATCGAGAACACACAAGTGATCATACGCCTCTTTCGAGGTATGTATAAACCTGTCCTCTCTAAATCTACCCAAAAGGGAATAGAACAGAAAAGAACATCCAATGTAGGTAATAATCCTACACATTCCTATGCGAATTAACCATAACAAGGAATTAATGTATTGTTGTCCGATTTATACAATAATAATTACGCGCAAGTGCACACAGTCAATCAAGTAATATAATAGTAAGAAGAGTGTCGAACCCACATGGAACAGTTATTTAACAACTATTTCAATTATCTAATTTCTACTAATTTATCTTATTTAAATAGTCACTCCAATTGATTTATGAGAATTATCTAAATTAAAGTGATTAAGAATCAATTTACTAACAATTAATGAATATAAAATGATTTAAGTATATGAATACAATTTTCCCAATTAATCCACAATAATTCTCTTACTTTATTTCCACTTAATTCATTCACCCAAATTGCCAACTAGGTTTACTTCACAATTTACTAACATATTTCAATGATTAGCAAAAATATCTATTTTAAAAATTTTACTACTTTCGTGTAAAATCCTTAAAATAGATTCATTAAGTTCACACCTGTATCACAGTTGCACATGATATATAAATACTTTTGTTTTATATACTGTTATGTTATTTCAATTAAGAACTAACAAATTCATGTGTTGTTATATTCAGTTCTAATCTAAGAAATCCTTTTTCAATACAATCAAAGATAAAAGATTAATTGTTGGCCAAACAATTATTTAATTACGCACAGAATAATAACAATCAATTCAGAGAGATAATCAAGTGGAAATAATAATAATTGAATTAAAGCTTCAATGAAAATCCAAAATGCGTCCAAGAGTAGCCTCCAAGAACAAAACATATATTAAGACAAATAATAACAAAACAATATAAGGGCAATATAAAATAATAATAACATGTAACTTCTTAACTATAAAAGTAGTCGATTCGCGGGTATAAATCTCACTCATCATATCCCTCATTTTACAGGGCAATCTAGGAGACCCAACCATAGTTCCCCCATATGGATGAAAGAAGGCATCTATAATTACAACAACATGCTGCATTCAACCAAGGCCAGGACAGACAGAGAAAATTTGAAAGAACGAAAAATTGGGTGTTCACTCTAGTAGGCGATTCCCTTGAGAATGTATTGGCATTATTAATGGGCCACAAGAAGATTGCCGAATTGGCTCCACCTTTAGTTCCAAAAAGTAAAAAATACAATCCAAACCTGAGATGTGCTTACCATTCAGGGTCCCCTGGACACGATACACAAGATTGTTGGTCCTTAAAGCATAAAATCCAAAATCTGATCGAAAGCGACGATGTTGTGGTCCAACAACCTGACCATCCAAATGTCAACACCAACCTTTTGATGCAGCATAATACGGAGGGAGTAAACATGATCGGGTCAGGAAGCGCCGAAATGTGTCAAACTCGAAAGTATATACGAAGGATGGAGGAGTACCCCCAAAGGAACAGAACAAATGTCCTAGAGTTGGGAAATTAAGAGGAGGGTATGACAGTAATGAAAAAATTGGAAACGATCTAGATTCAAGTAACTTTGTAAGCTAAGCTGTTAGCTAGAATGTAAGCCTATCTCCTTCCAAAATAATCCAACTAACTGAAGAAGGTCAAAGCAGGCTAAAAGGACGGGAAAATTGGAATGATAAATTACTAAAAAATCTCGCCAGCAAAAAGATAAAGAGTTATGATTCCACCAAGATATGTCTCTACTATTCTAACTCACCTGAACATACGATTGAGGAATGTTGGTCTCTGCACCATAAAATTCAAAATCTTATTGAAAATAGAAAGCTGAAGATAGAAATCCCCATGATCAAAAAAGGCTAAAGAGAAATGAAGAGTTTAAGAGGTCCACTTGAGACAGACTGTTCAAATGAAGTAATGGTTATGAGCACCAATCCTGGAAAAATACAAGGCGAATTGATCATAATTCGGGAATTGGTAATGGAAATAGGAAAGTCCCATCAAGAATTTACACCGCCGTTGACAAGTGTCCTGTTACCCAAACTTAACAACCAAATTCGTGATTCTACCATCCTAGCTGATGAGGAGGAAATGTTCATCATTTTAGTGTGGAAAAAGCCAAAAAAAGAAAGTTCGTTGCGAGAAATACAACAACAGTTTGACAGAGATTTAATAGTTAAATCCTCTCAAGCCTATGAGAAAGGTGAAGGAACAAATGAAGAAAAAGGTGGTGAAGTTGTCGAGAAAGCCAACCCATCGAGGAATTAAGAGTTCATCCCTTTTTGCAATAAGTCCAGTTTGAGCCTCCTTAAGGGATATGTTAAATCAGAAGACGATCAAGTTATGGTCGTGATTGAAGATATTCACGACCAGGAGGTAAACTCTATCGCGAGCCTCGAAAGTAATATAACCACTGACAACTGGACTATCAGGCCTCAGCTAGCCAAGAAGGTGTAGATTTAGAGGATAAAGTTGCGAGTTCCAGGAGATGTTTGGACGTTATCACTTTCTTAGCGTTATGATTTTTATTTTCGATGCATGTAAATATTGAAAAAAAATCAAAAAAATCAAAAAATTAAAAAATCAAAAAAACAAAAAAATCAAACCAGTCAGGTCTTGTCAGTTAAGCCTGAACTACGAAAGACCTGATCTCCCCCATTCACGGGAGTACGTAGGCAGCCAACTATGGTGCGGTCATACCAAATAAATGTTTTTTCAAATCCCCCAGAATACTCCACTCCCTATACAGAACACCAGTCTCAATCAATCAGGACAAACCTGAAATACGAAAGACTTAATCTTCCTCTAGCCACGGGAGTACGTAGGCAACCATCTATGGTGCGGTGTAACCCTCAAAAGAAATAGCCAAAAACTCTACCTCTAAACCCAAAATCCAACCTAAATATAAACCCAAAGACCAGTCTCAGGACACCAAAATCAAACTTGAAAAGCCTACACCCAAGAAAAACCCTTAAAGTCAGCGACCTATTTTGAGAAGACCAACCAGCACCTCAGTGTCATTCCATCAAATCTGGCACAAGTCCCGAAAAGGAATAGTCAGTGATACATTAAGACGACCAGTCACAGGGATGAAATAGCAATCATCATAAGATGTAACCTATTAGAAACTTATCACTCTTGAAGTGCGAGAAAACTTGATCTCTTTTGACCTACATAAGCACATGGGCTACCATTATGGAAAAGTCTATCTCATACTCGACGACTTGTTCCTGAAGAAAAGGCCACAGGTTAAACCTCACAGATCAAACCAAATCCTGTTTAAGCCATCACATCGCCAACCAAGCTAATCTCTTAGATTCAATTCAGCGGAGTCCGAAGGTCTCTCGACATTAATCATCAAAGTTGAAAAAACAACACCGCGATATATCAAGCATAATCATCAACAAGGACCTTCAAAGAGTTGACACCCTCAATCTGAAACCTTCATCAAATTAAAAAAATAAAATCATCAAAGCCAATTGCGCCTATAAGTTAAAACTAGGATTAGGCAAACCAAATGTCAAAGGTCCACTATCGGTTCACCATAGGGGTCATGAGGTAAAAAACTCTTGTTATCTCGACATCTTATCAGCCCATCTGTCAAATATATAACAAAGCAATTACCCTAGATGAAAAGAAAGACTGGGGCAATTTCAGAATAAACAGCAATTGATATTGGGACCCTTACAACAAACAAGATCGAGGAAATTTTAGAGACAACGACAACTCAACACTGGGGCATTTATCAACCATCTAATGAAAAATGCACCAGTCAGCACCATCAGCATGGTCCGTCATCATCAAAGCTTCCATCATTTCACTGGCTATCATCAATCGATCTTTTCCAATCATAATTTTTCTTAGAATACAGCGATCCACGGATGAGGTACGACTCTTTCATCTCTTTCTGTGCTTTTAATTTCCATTTACATGCATTAGCGATAATATACATAATAAGTATAGATAAGTCTTGCATTAAAATCTTAGAAAAAGGATTTTTTATAATAAAAAAAAAAGAGATTTCGTTTAACTTGTTATGAATTGGATTAATTCCGATGAGCGTTCGTGGAACAAGAATCACGGGAACGATCAGAAAAATAAAACTTTTCAAAATTCTAGTTCAAAGTGCTGTTTGGAGTAGAATTGACCTCATATGCGTGTCTGCACTTTGCAGTTACTTGACTCTTAGTTGTGGGGTATGAAACTATGGCACCGAAAATAGCAATTAAAGAAAAGATAAAATATAAGTAGTCAGCCTAATGTCTCAAATTGTGGCCTAGGTTACTCGAGTTATTAAGCATGAGGGGTGTCTTTACACCTGGTGCCCTAAAGCCATCTGGTTTGGGAGTCACCACCCAAAGCTCTCTACATGGGTAACTTAGTGCCTAAGAAAATGTGCATTGCAAGAAGAAGAAGGCAAAACCTGGGCAGATTCAAATCATTGCCTAGGTTACTCGAGTAATTAAGCCTGAGGGGTGTCGTTACACCCGGTGCCCTAAAGTCATCTGGTTTGGGAGTCACCGGCCCAACACTTGCTACATGGGTAACTTAGAGCCTAAGAAAATGAATCTTGCGTAAGCTCAGGCGAGGAGAACTAGAGTAGACCACCTGAATTATCTCGAAGTATGGGCTTTGTTACTCGAGCCAGTAACCTGAAAGGGGTGTCTTAACACCTAGTCCCCTAAAGTCATCTAGTTTAGGAGTCATTGGTCCAAAACATGTTAAATGGATAACTTTGAATAGCCTAAGAAAACGAGACAAGTTAAGCGAGGAAAGCAGGAAAAAAAGAATTGTAAGATGGAAATGAAAAATTTAGAAGTCATAAAAAATAAACCACTACTAAGGTTTGCGTCACTCATAGTGTGCGTGTCATATGAAGTCAATTCTACGAAGAGCGGTGCCTAGAGTGAAGATGAAATATCTTACCCGTGCACAATGACCATGGATGCTTAAAAGTTTTTTTGCGTTTTCATAACTTGTTAAATGAAATTTTCAATCTCCTTAGGAAAAATTCATTTTCATACTCAATTTCAAAATCTTTAGCGATAAGATAAAAGCTCAGTGAATACAAGCATTTAATTTTATAAACTTTAAATGCCTTATTCACAAGATTATACTAACCTTGATGGCCCAAACCGTTAAGCTTTTGCGCATTCTGTTATTTGTTTGATGTTCAAGATATTGATCACTCTCGACTTGATCAACAAAGAGGGTTTGTTATATGAATCCCCGGTAACAATATACGCAAGGGCTGGAGCATTTTGCCATTCAATGAAATGGAAGGAGTTTAAGGCTGGACCAAGATCCTCATCAAAAGAAAAGGGAGAATTCCTAAAAGAAATCATGACGACATAAGTTTGCCCCGACAAAAGAAAGGAAAAACTCTCAAGAGAGTCCTTAACCCCAAAAATAGACGCGCGATGACAAAAGATATAAAATTAATTGTTGGCCAAACAATTATTTAATTACATATAGAATAATAACAATCAATTCAGAAATATAATCAAGTGCAAATAATAATAATTGAATTAAAGCTTCATAAAAGGTACCATTGTATCCCTAATAAAGAATTAGTTCATCATCATCTCAAAAACATAGAAATAATAATTAAAAGATATCATGCTATATATATTAAATTAAGATGGAAGAAGGAAAAACTCTGTCGAAGTTCTTCAATCTTCAATCCAACGTCTATCTCCAGAAATCCTTCAATGAAAATCCAATATGCTTCCAAGAGTAGCCTCCAAGAATTGCTAGTTAAAAGATAGATCTACTACTACGAAAATAACTAATACACTACAAAAAAATAGTGATTTTGCAACAAACAATTTTTGTTGCTAAATGTGTGAAATTTCGTTGCCAAAGGTCATTTGCAACGATTTTTTCGGTCGTTGGGCCTTTCGTTGCGCAATGAGCGTTGCTAATTATCTAGCAACGAAATTTATTTTTCGTTGCAGAAAGTAAGATATTTCGCAACGAAATTTTGTTTTCGTGTAAAATCATAGATCATTTAGCAACGAAATATTTTGTAGCAAATTTATTAATAAATTGTTATTGAAAAGTAACTTTCATTGCAAAATCCGTCTAATTGGCAACGAAAAGAAATATTTTTTTTCCCAACAAAGATGAAATTCGTTGCATTTGATACACATTTGCCAACGATGTTTGTCGTTGCTGAACAGTATAGAAATTGTTGCCTTAATAACTTTTCGTTACTAATTGTGCATTTTTTGGTAACGATTTTTGTTGCTAAATGTACAAAATAAACCGATTATATATTAATTTGCAACGAAATTTTGCGTTGCCGTTGATTTTGTTACGAATAATTATGGTCAATTAGCAACGATATTATTTGAAACTAATTGTTTTTAGAGAGCAACAAAAGTTATCATCAATTAGCAACGACACTATACGTTGTCGTTTGCTTTTTCTGTGCAACGAAAGTTGTTAAAATTTGCAACGATATAAATGTTGCCTTTTTTTTTTGTTATGTAACGAATGTCAAAATTATTTTATAAACAAAATAAATCGTGGCTCAATAACCCCATAGCAAATTGACAGAAGTACAAAAAACTTGAAATATTATTAATTAAATAAAATCATCTGATACATGACCATTCATCATCTTTACAATCAACTATCTAAATGATTTATTGGGGCACATGTACAAAGTTGGCACTTTCAACAAACTACCCATGAAATACCCTGCAAATTATATTTAAAAATTATTTGTACCAATTATTATACAAGGACCAATAGCTTGCATCAATACTTTGATATTCCTATGTAGTTCTGTTGGCTTTACCTGACGAGGAATATTAGTATATATGAGAGAGTGAAATTTCCTGCATGAAAAGCGATGTTGTTCTCTTTGCAGTAATTCTTAAAAACTCTACAAATTTCCATAAGCAGCCAAACACCTCCATAATAACCTTCATTCTATAATTGGTTCACCTGTAAGGAGTATGAGAAGAATTTATGATTTTATAAAACTCAGGAATAATTAGCATTGATGTGTGCGTCTATATTATTTTTTTAAATAGTGATTGAAGAGGAAACTGAGTTATTATCTTTGAACAACAAATTTTCTCAACCACAGTTAGAAAAAAAAATGGTGTACAAAACTATGGTACAGTCACAACCTTTCACATTTGGAAGTAAATGCAAAATCCAGCCATATCTCTGTTTTGCAATGACAAGCACAAAAAATATAAACCAGCATTTGGTATGGCTTTCCAAGCCCATGCCACAAACATTTGAGGCCAGAGGAACTAAGAATCCATACCTAATAAATGATATCTCACTTCATGACACAAACTGTTCCACTTGAAAAACAGGCCACTAATACGAAAAATCGTATTTCGTTGATATCTCCAAGTCTTTGCTCAATCTCAAATAACAACCAGATGGAAGATAACTTTAATTTGCTCGCTCCGAAAAATTTGTATTCAAGTTGCATATTTTGATCCCAAAGCAGATGACCAACTACTTCTCAACTATAACAACATAAAAAGATAAAACAACACTGAAACAAAAGGAAAATAAAATTAAAAAACAGAACGAAAAGAATGCATACCTGAATTTGCAGCAACAACCGTTCCTGTGCCTTAATAATTTGTGCAATTTCCTGACAAATGTGATCATACTTTGATATCTCCTTTTTGAAGAGATCCTGATAAGAGCCAAGGGATGTCATCAACTTTGGCAGTATATCGTCCTGAAGGTCAAATCAACCAAGTTAGTTCCGGATGAGACATATAGCATTCAAAAGTACTAGATTTAACTATACAGAAATGGAATTTATCACCACTCACAAGAATAGAGAGTCAAGATATAGCCAAAGGTTAATTGTTACAGGCAAACACGATAGCTCATATATTGCCCTTTTCTGTTCCAGGCAAGTGAATACACATATCTATACCTTTGGCTATATCTTGTAATAGAACCAAGTATGGTGATAATACATTCACATCTCTATGGATGTGTCCATGCGCATGAAGATAAACAAGAGCTTTAAGGACCTCACGTAGTTATGTAGCAATAACAGGCTCTTTCCAAACCGTCTGGAAAAAGCAGATTTCATAATATGAAGGCACGATCCCCCAGACATGTATGTCATTACAACCCAGAGGTTGTGACCTGAAGTGAAAGAGCAATGTGCCCATAATAAATTTGGATGATTAATCAAGTTCATCATCTGCACCTCTCGACGAATACCATCCTGTACGAATTACAGAGAAATACCACTCAATTGAATATGAGTATTGTGATATTATCAAGTCATCTGCAAAAGTAATTAAAATTTTAATCAAAGCTGTAAGCCAACAACAAATAAGCAGGGCACAATATATTTGGATTCGAGTAAAATATAGTTATCTACTTATCTAGATAACTCTCGTATGTTTAGTGAAATCAACATAGTCAAAAAACAGAGAGGCAAAACAAATATAACTATACTTTCAATCAAATGAATACATCACATGAAGCATTGTAACTGTACTAAAAAGAAAAGCAAATGAACAAGATTTCGTGGATGTGAAATAGATGAGCTAAGCACAACAAACAAAGAGACAATTCACAAGAAATTGTCACACCAAACTTCTAAAATTAGCAACTACTTCCTTAAAACACTTCACCTGGTTCGGTTCTAACCATAGGAAAGACATCAATCTGTAGTCCAATTACAACTGGCAAAAATCCCACTGATTGCATCAGTAGGAGTCACAGAGATATGACAGAAGATAACAGAAAAGAAAAGCACATGAAGGTTAATGCTTCAAGAGAAATGCATAATCAATATCTTATAGATCTCAAATCACGAGGGTCTGAGGCTTATTAGTGAATGGGTAACTTGTAAATGAAAATAAATTCACCAAATCAAACCACAAACACCAAATTACAATGAAAGTAAGATATGTATTTGGTATATACACATAAAATTTCAATATATAGAGAAATTAAAAACCTAGAGGCATGACCAAATGAGTAAATGACAAGACAACTGAGATAGTTTTTAGTAACCAGGGGTTCGGGAGTAATACATTTGAGATAGAAAAGAAATTAAAGACAAGAGAATGATGGGCAAGCATGTGGAAGACCAATTGCATATCAAAGACCAACAGGACTATGTGAAGCTTATGACTCGAATAATCTCCTCGTAAGTTTCATCATCAATCTCAACAGTTGTGACGATTTCTTTAACATCCCCAAGAATCATATTCAAATGTTGATCATAAGCCTAAAAAATTTGAAACATCACCAAAAAGAAGTTTGGAAAACACTAAAACAGTTGACTACTAAAGGCTTTGCAATCACACGCAACGAAACAAAATTAAAATAAAGGAAAATTTTCTTTCTCCACTTTGTTGCTGTACAAGGTTAGAGTTCTTGACTCTAGTATGTCACATTTGCAAACCAAGACAATGCATTAAAATAGAAGCTTACTTGCCTACAATAGAGCAGTAGTTATATTAATGCTTATAAAGGTGCCGTTTGATGACTAAAATATGAAAGCCTGAAACTGAAAAAGTACTAAAGCAAATAAGATCTGATGTTACCAAAATGAATAACTAAAAAAATTCTAAAAAAATTCACGCTATGATAATGCTAGATGATTTTTGTGCACTAGTTTTAAGTTAAAATCGAAGCAGTAATACTTTGCTCAACAAAAATTTATGTATAAACATTATTTGGGTAGGATCATTGTAACAATAGTAATTAGGGTTAAAAACATTAGGTTCAGGAGTATTTCTCAATAATAATTTCCCAAATCAGCAATAACTGTAAAACCCTAATCATCAATAGACTAGTGTAAAGACTACACCATAGAAAAGGTACATAAACCGATACACATCTAATTTATATATAAGATGAGAGATATATACAAAACAATTGGGGAAATTGAAGGAATGAGAGGGAAACAAACATGGAGTTTTCCACGGAGCTCACGGTCAGAACGGAGCTTGACGTAGATACGCTCGTCAAGGCTGAGTCTAGTGAGATCCGGTGGCTCTTTCACTGCGATTTCTTCTTCGTTTGTTGTCATTTCAAAAATTCCCTCTTTCTCCTTTCGATTTTCAGCCGTGTTTGATTTGTGAACAAAGAGGCGAGAAATTTTCACTATTAATACAAGCTAAATTGGCTAGTGGGGAGGGGTGGGCGTGGGGGTGGGGGTGCGGGTGGGGGTGGGGGTCGGGGTGGCGTGGGGTTTTTCTTTGATTATGTTTGGGATTATTGATTATTGATTCTTATTACTGTTTTTTCTAGGAAAAAGGTAATGTCAAACATGTCTAATTCAACCTTGATTTGTCATAAAGATTAAGTACTTATGTATTGTTGATTTGGAATTATTAATCTCGTTTAAGAATTATTATGATTGCGGACTGTGATTAAATATTATTTGGAAACTTTAATGTGAAATTTGTGAAATTTTTTTTGTTTTGTAAAATTAAGTTCATATTTTAATTATTAACCGAATAGCCAAATGGCATAATTCAATTATTCGGGTTTCGATTTTTTGGTTAGTACATTGTTTTAGATATTTGTTCGGATAGTTAAATTTTATGAAATTCGGTATTCAGTTATAACCGAATAGACAATTTGGTTCGATTATAACCAAATACTCACCTCTAGTAACGGATGTAATATTACTAGGGGAATAGTAGGAATAATAAATTAAAAAATACAAAATGCAACATAAATTATTTCAAAAAAAATATTAACAATCAAACATTAAAAATATATATTTTTTGTAAATTTAAAATGTCTAAAATTGACTTTCAAAAATTTAATAATGATCTTATATTTTGGAATGAATGGAGTATTATTATACTTGATATTGATGTATTTAATTATTAACAAATATATTACAAAATTTAAAATATCTAAAATTGACTTTCAAAAATTGAATGACAATTTTATATTTTGGAACGAATGATGTAGTATTATACTTGATATTGATGTATTTGACTAATGTATTATTATATTTGAAAAATAATATATTTAGATTATGATAATTTGATATGTGTGTGATAGTGTGAGTGTGTGTGTGTGTGTGTGTGTGTGTGTATATATTAGAAAATTTTAATCAAAATAACTCAAAGGGTTAAAATGGGAAAATACCTTCATTAAGATGATTCAGACAGATAATTATCAAACACTTTTATTCATTCAGTGTTCAATTATCAATCAGAGTTCTATTTCATTCAGTCATTCATGTGTGCTTAATTATTAATAAATGAAATTATGAGTGTGGATGCAGAAAATCAAACAATATTAAATTATAGGCTGATTGACACTTCTGTTCCTCCAAGTTGTCATCCACTTTCAAAGTCGTCTCTAAAGTTCAATTTTCGTCAGTTAGGTCCTTAAAGTGATATTTTGTTGGCGTTTCCGTTCCTCCAACTCAATTTGACCTCAACCCAACCCATGTTGACGAATTTTAACCCAACCCGACCCAGTTTTACCCAACCCAGAATTTTAATATTTTAAAATATAATTTTATTTTTAAGATAAGTTTAAAATAATAATTATATTTAACATTTAAAAAATAATATTTAATATTTTAAAATAAATTATTATTTTTAAAATAATAATTATTTTAATATTTTAAACTAAAATAATTATTTTAAAAATAGTTATTTTTAATATTTAAATTTTTTTAAAAATTAAATAATAAATATATTTAATATTTTAAAATAAAATATATTTTTAAAATTTTAAAAGAAAATATTATTTTTAAAATAATATTTATATTTAATATTTTAAAATAATATATATATTTATTTAAAATAATATATTATTTTAAAAAGTTATAAAGATAATTATTATTCTAAGGAAAAAATATTAGAAACTTTTATTTTTTCAAAAATGAGTAAAGTTTCATAAAATATAGATTCAAAAAAATTACATAAGAAAATAAAAATATAATTATTATTTTAAAAATAATATTATATTTTAAAATATTAAAAAGTTAGGTTGAATCAAACTGGGTCGGGTTGGGTTAAAATTGGTCAAAATAGGTCGGGTTGAGGTCAAATTGGGTTGGAATAATGGAAACACCAACAAAATGTCACTTTAAGGACCTAATTGACGAAAATTGAACTTTAGGGACGACTTTAAAAGTGGTGACAACTTGGAGGGATAGAAGTGTCAATCAGCCCAAACAAATTTGTACAATATGATGAGTTACGCTATAACTTAAATCCAAAACCAAGCAATCTCCCTACCTTTTTGCCCAACTCTCAAGCTAGTCGTGCATAAAGAAATTGGAGTAGATGAGTCCTATCAAGTTTGTTAAAGTCCTCGTTGTCTTTGAACAGAACTAAACTGATTATGGTATAGCA
Organism: Panax stipuleanatus; assembly: GCA_020205555.1. Taxonomy (NCBI): domain Eukaryota; kingdom Viridiplantae; phylum Streptophyta; class Magnoliopsida; order Apiales; family Araliaceae; genus Panax; species Panax stipuleanatus. The sequence goes on along the minus strand of CM035126.1, from coordinate 60,657,314 downwards.
TTAAAAGTAGGTTGTAAAATATCAAACATAAATATAAAGTCCAATTGCATAGTAACCGTTATCATGTACAATTGCAGAGCAACTTTTATCAATTGCTAAGATAAGAAGTTACAGAATTTGCAATCCAGATGATTATAAAGCTCCAACATAGTGCTATATACTTGCTTATATTTACTCTAAGGATATATACTCCTCATTTGGAAATTTATTATTTTTTATAAATTAAAAAAAGAATATTAAATTAAAGTTTTAAAATATCTCAAATCAATATTCAAAAGTCAATAATAATCTTTTAATTTGGAATAAATATGGGATAAATGCTATTTTGATCACTCTACTTTAGGTCAACTCACAAAAACCGTCATCTGCACTTGTTTCGTCAATTTTAAGCAAAATATACACTCTAACAGCTTCAAGCAAAATTGACACCATTCTTCCATTTAATTCCCATATCTCTGAGTCATCTGCACTTGTTTTTAGCTTCCATTGCTTTTGTAATAAACTAATTTTTCATATCAGTGTTAAAATAAAAATTTAATAGATAAATTTTTATTTTTATTTTATTTATCTTGCATATGTGAATATGTGTATTGTGATATGAATACCTATGATTGAGTAAATATATAATATTATATATATTTACCGTGTATGAATAATCTGAAATAAAACAGATTGAATATGGAAGTAAGTACCTAGTTAGTATACAAATTTAGTGTATGCAATTAAAGGATATTAAAATAATTTATGAAGTTAAATTATTTTAATATAAGAAAATTATTTCATTTCTTATATTATCTTATTTTAATTGAAAATTGAGGACTAATAAATAAAGAATATTAAAATAATTTATAACGGTAAATTATTTTAATAAAGGAGAAATTATCACTAAATAATATGTAATATATTAAGTATTATGTATTATATGTGTAAATGTAAAATATATTAGTGTAGCTAAGTGTATTAGTATGCCGGGAACCGAAAATGTTGGGGCTTAAGAAATAAGAGGAAAGTTAAATAATGGTCACTCATTCCAAGTTTTAGCAAGAGGTGGCAATGAGAGCATTTACTTGGGAAGCCACTAAGCTAAATAAGCAGGAGTTGTCACAAGTTTAGCTAATTAGGATGCCACCAAGTATTCTGTTGATGGTTAGTATATAAGATAATACCACAGAGCATGGCAATTATCAAATCCTTTCATAGCAGTCTTCTACCCGTTCCATTTTACTCGGTCCGAAATTTGGTCAGCAACTCTAAAAGTGTTCATTTCTTCTGCCAAAAAGGGGGGGGGGGGGGGGATCATTAAGCTTAGACTTGTCTGCAAATCAGAGGTAAGAATGAGTTTTATTAAAGTTTATATCAAGTAGTAAATATAAATATAAAATAGTATGGATTGTTGATCTATAGTTGAATTATTGTTTCAATTGTAGAAAGAAAGGAGTTTAGTATTTGTTGTGAGGAGTAATAAAGAAGGAAATATATGGGGTTATATATATATAAACATGTATGATCTCTGCAAAAATAAAGAATGCATATGCCATGTTTGATAAAAGTCTTCTTAGAAACTTTTGAATGAAATTAAGGAATTTGGTTAGGTTTATAGTTTTAAACTTTTCACATCTGTTTTATGTAATGATTTAAGTGAATTGAACAAATAAAAGTGAGATTAGAATCTAGTTTGAGAATGAAGAGCAAGTTAGTTTTGTTGAAAATCAGTTGCAAAAGGGTAACTTTGAACATTTATTGAACTTGTCTGTAATGTCTAATTTGGTTGAGTTATACTTTTTTCAATACTATGTATTGCCCTCTATAACATGTCAAGGTTTGGTTGTCGTTGAAGCAGCATGCCCAGATTGTATTGTACCTAGACAGATTGTCCCCATTAAATTACTTGGTTTGAAGGTGTTTTTCATGTTCCTCTTGATTGTCCCCATTAAATTACTTCCCTGGTAAGGTTTGTTCTGGGTTGTGCACTGTTTCTTTCCCTTCTTTATGGCCCTTTTAAATTGGTATATATGTTCAGGGTCCACCCCATTTGGCTTTTGTAATAATTTAGTATTTATAAAATACTAAAAGGAGTCTTTTTAGTGATGGACATGTTGAATACACTTGCGACCTTAGTGTTCATCCCAATTATTAAAAAATGTAATCTGGGGTTAATTGCCTTCTGTACATGTAGGAAATTGTAGAATTATGCGAGCAAGAACAAAGTTTGGAGCAGACTATTCATTTTTATAACAAATCAGCTAATCTTTTTCAAAGTGAAGATGTAACATCTTCTGCAAGTCAGTGCAAGCAGAAAATTGCTCAATTTGCTGCTCAACTAGAACAGTAAGTCTGTTGTAAGTTATTTTGGAGACATGATATTTTTGAGAACCGCAAGTTGTAAATTTTATTCCTCAGTGCATGTCCCTTGCTTTCTTAAACCTGTTTTCCTCTTCATTTAAAGTAATTGTTGAATGCCATTGATATCTTTGATCGTATATTCTGGTATAAGGCTATTATGGCTTTTTGACTTTTTGTGATGCTTATGGGTAATTTACACTTGTTCAACATATTCTGATATGCAGCCATCTTCTGACGTCAGGTGGTTTATTTATTTTGGATATATGCAATACTCTATGCATCCATGCATATATAGTTTTCTTTACAGATCTATATGTTTTTCCAATCTCTAATACTTGTCAATAAGCAGTATGTCCGATTATGAGGAGACAATATCTTGGAGAATTTAAATCTTTCTTTCTGGCATATTATAAACATGTTCTTGTGTTTTGCTTGCTGTTCTTTGTTTAGTGATAATTCTGATAACGAAATCTACCAACTTGCATTTGTAACTAACACTAGTTCCACTACAAATTATTAATAAATCATCATCTTAAATCATTTGTTTTGAACCCCAAAGGATAGCTAGAGGGATTCTTTGATGGATGTGAGATTGAAAACCCACAACTTTGTTATTAGTTGGGACATAGGAGTAGCTTTCTTTGATTCAAAGTCTTGAAAATGAACAGTTTATTTGTGGGTAACTAATATTATCACAATATTTTCCAGTAACCAGAGAGCTATTGACATATACGAAGAGATAGCACGACAATTACTAAACAACAATTTGTTGAAATATGGAGTTAGAGGTCATCTTCTTAATGTTGGCATTTGCCAACTATGTAAAGGCGATGTTGTTGCAATTACCAATGCTTTGGAGAGATACGAGGTTCAGTTTCATTCTTGCAAGCCTTTTTAACTTATATCTCTAGTGGGTCAAATTATTGAATTAATATTTTCCATTTGCAGGAATTGGATCCTACTTTCTCAGGAACGCGTGAGTACAGATTGCTGGTAGTATGTTATGGATTGCTAAATATGCTCATAGATCCTAATTGTTTAGTGGTCATTAGATCCCTGATAATGCAACTCTTCATCTCATCCGGTTACTGATTTTAAGATTGCATGATGTTAACAACTTAGCCTTCATTACAGTTTCCTTACACTCTGAAATTAGTATGTTCAGGCTAGGGTGATGCACATGATAAGACAACTGTGTTGCATGGGGTTCCTATGATGAAGTTATTGTGAGAGAGAAGGAATAAGGGAGAAAAAAGGAGTTAATTACCTTCCGATGTTCTATGCAGTTTTACTTCTAACTAAAATATTAACATCCTTGTTATTTTAAATTTGAATTGTAATAGTAATTCAGGCAATATAATTTGGGAGATTAAAATGGAGACCCATTTTATTTTTATTTGTTTTATTTTTTGTAAAATGTATTAGAAGGAATTTACTATATCAGATGCAACATCTTAATACAAGGAACATGTTTGTTGATGTCTGGATACTATTCCAGAAACAAGTGTGGCCGAGAACAGGATGGTAATATAGAGAACTGATAATACAAGATAAATAACAAGAAATGGATATTGTTCTTATAGGTAATTTTGGGCCCAGGTATGGGAGTTTGGAACAAGAAATTGATATAGTTGGTACGAGTAGTTAGAGGTGCAAATGAATATGGATAATTTGTAATGGTTAGGTCATATGTAACATGACTTAATTATAATTAAGGTTTAAATATGTGAACATCGGGGAGTGCAAAAGGGTTGAGGTTGTGAGAAATGAGTACAAATACTTAGAATATATGATAAGCCCTAATAAGGGCAGCTGGGAGTGCCCGCATGATAACTACTGCCATCCAACTGCTACGCCCGGAAAGGGGTACCTGCTATTGTTTACCCTCCCATTTTTTTTAATACGTATCTGTGCCAATAGCTTTCTTTTAAATTCTATCTTTGACTACAGCAATAATCTCGACGAATCAATCAGAATGGAGACAGTACATTGTAGTTAAGCCCTCTTTCCTTTGCGAGGCGGGATGGAAAACTTGCTAAATGTTATAAAACCAAAAGTTGTTTTGATTGAGGTGCGTTAGATTGGACATAAATTTGACTTTCTAGTTTATTTTGCAGTTAAGTGACCCATGCTTTTATATGATACTGCCTCCGTCCCGAATTAATTGCTCAGTTTGATTTTTTTTAGTCAAATAGACTATTTTTAAAATTAATAATTAAGCATGTATAAATATACTTTTAACATCATAAAAATTGGTATTAGTAGTAAATTGTATATATTTTTTTTGTTATAACCTCTTCACCTATATTTTGGCAAAAATGGTACACAATAGTTTTAAAAAATAGTCAATTTGACTTATAAAAGTCAAAACTGAGCAATTAATTTGGGACGGAAGGAGTATATCTTTTTCTTGTTCCTTTTCTAAGATTAATATGTTGATTGTACTCATATTGAATCGTTTTAGCTTTTCTTTTTTTGCTTGTGGATAATTGTGATATATGGAAGGCTGTTCACCAATTTCAGTTTTTTTGCTACTTTAATGTTTCAATTTTTGAAACTGACCTTAACTTTTTACTTACACATATCTTGTTCCTTAGGATGCTTGGAAGACAACCCTCTTGTTGAGAGTGAATGAATCATTGAAGGTCAAGAAGATGGAGGAGGATGATCACATATTTCATTTGTAGGCTGTCATTGGCGATTGACATTGTGCCACAAAAATTAAATATTTTTTTTAAAAAAAATAGAATATTTTAGACACGGTGAAAAATCGAAGTCAATGTTTGTTTCGTCACGGTTGAAAATTGGTTACCAATCATTAGACATGCATTTTAATTCATTGTCGTGATCATTTTTATAATTTAGATACAATTTATAAACTCCACGTGACGAAAAAAAATCAATATATTAATATTGGTCCAGGTTTGAACTTTCAAACCGTGCCCACGAGCCTACAACAAATTTTTTTAGGTACGATTTTTATAATATTCACATGACAAATTAATTATAAACGTAGATATTGGTCACGGAGTTATGACTATCACCGTGTCCAATACCTACATATATTTTTTATCGGTCATCATTTTAGTCACGGGGTGAAATTAGATACGGTTTAAAGAATGAAATCAAAACGGTGGAATCACCGTGGCCAAAATTTGTCACGTAGCTTATAGACACGCAACATGTGAAACGAAAACCCGTATCTAAAATTGAATAGTCACGATTTAAAATCGTATCCAAAAGCAATTTTTGTACCAGTGTATATGAATAAATAACCCTATAGATTATAATCTTCAAAAGTAACATGACACATGTTTTGGAACAAAATAAAAGAAAATGCTAAATAAAAACTTGATCATCAATACAAAAATGTGAAAAGAGAAGCTGAAACGTTCTTATTGAGTTTATCTTAATTTTGGCCAACAATTTATTAGTCGTTGCAAAAAAATGTATAAAATAAGCAACGAAAATAAATTGTTGACAATGAATGTGGCCCATATTAGGCAACGAAATATAGCAACAAAAAAGTTTTCGTTGCCGACGATGAGAATAAATCTCTTTGGCAACAAAAAGTAAATAGGCGGGGTTTTTTTTGTTTTCCCTCCAACGATTTGGTAACAAAATTTTGCAACGACCTATGAATTTCGTTACGAAAAATGAAAGTTTTTCCCAAACTGCAACGAATGACAAATTTCGTTGCTAAACATGCATTTTTGGCAACGACTTTATAAGTCGTTGCCCGAAAAATCGTTGCCAAATGACCATTTTTTTGTAGTGATATTTATAGTCTAATCAAACCCTAGTACAAATAGGCAAGTCTAAAATCCTTTACCATCTCAACTTTATTTTTTAAGTAACAGAATCTTCATCAATTCGACAGCCAAGCGTGCCCCGCGCCTAGCTTCCTTGCAAGACGGCGCGCCCCGCGGTACTATGCCAGGGACAGCTCTTCGATCTGGGGCGCCCCACGCCTCATGCAGTACACTTCTAGCTCGCCCCGCGCCTGGGTGTCAGCTAGCCCAATTTCAGCTGCTTTCTTCTCCTATGCCTAGCTATGCTCTTTTTTTGCAAATTCACACAAAAATATGAAAAGTAACATGCACTACTTAAGAACTAACAATATGTTAAGCTAAGAAATACTGAATTAGTAGGTTTTTAAACTACTCATCAAGTATATGTTCTCAATCAGGTCACACATGGCGCACAGGTATATTCCTATATCCTATACACAAATTATGCAGTCTAATCAAGTAGATAAACCATAATCACAAGCCAATATATCAAGGTATAAATCTACAATCCATTTCCCAATTTCATATAGATTACGAAAATCATCACTAATTCCTTAGCAAGAATTATTAAGCATAATATATTGAACCAAACCATATGGTGCCAACCAAAGTGATAAGAAACTCAATTTAATATAACAAATGGTTCCATTATAATCTTAGAGCCAAAAATTAGTTCATAGCACTTAAACGAAACATAAGTAGCAATATATACAACATTTATAGATTACAAAAGAAAAGGAAATGAATAGAGAAGAATAAACTCTGTCAAGCTTTCTTCAATCTCCATGCATTCCATCAATCTATGCTTTCCAATCCATGTTGCTAAAAGCTCTTGAGCTCTATGGAATCCCAATTATCTCCCTACTCTATGTTGATATCAAAGCTATATACAAGCTAAAGAGAAAATAACTAAGCTAAGGATTTTAGAGAGTAAGAGATATGGAGATGAGTTGTGTAGAGGATGGAGAGATCTCCCAAAATAGAGGCTGAGAAAATCATATATAAACTCCTTCCTTTTCTCTAGGTCATTCCCACTTGTTACTGTCTACAAACATGAGGTGGCACCACGACGCAAAGATTAAGCTTGGAAA